>VYXB01003359.1:101326-116106 GCA_013397135.1 Pachyramphus minor | reverse complement strand
GGGGGGAGTTTGAAAAACAATTGGTGGATAAATCCACTACAGATAGTCATTATCATGCACTGGACAGCGCATTTTCTTGCATTTGTTTCTTATGATCCCCCTCACTAACAAGACTGATGTCATTTATATGTGGCAATGATAACTACCGTAAATTGTGGTATTATTTTTCTGTATTCATACTGATTTCAGAAACGTAGAGTTGCACTGTTATATCTTGAGGCAAAAATGTATGTCTCTTGAATTTGTTTTGCAAAAAATTTTTACTGAAACTAAAATGAAATTTTAAGCATTAGTGCTCCAAAACGTGATTTTTCTTATCATAATTCATATACATTTATAGTAAAATAGAAAAATATGTAGATCCCTGTAGTAAACCAGGTCTATATATTTGTATTTTATCTTCGGAGTTTGAGTAAAAACCAATTTTGATCATGAAACGTGGTCTTCGTGCATCTTTAGGGATGATTTCAATGTCAGAACTTTGTTTCCTACACGCTTTTATTAAATAGGCTAAAGAAGAGAAAAGTGACTCATATCACAAACACAGCTGTAGAGCTCCAGATAGGAAAAGACCTTCTCCCTAGAATCCTAGTCATATGTGATTACAGAAATATCCTAAGGGAGAACAAAACCCATGGGACATTTATGTAACTGGAATTCAAATGAATGTATTTCAGTTTCTCTTCACAATTTGTATTGTTTAGATTTTAAATAAATCCATTTTCCACTTTTTCTAAGTATCTTTGAAGGGTGTTGTATCTAATGACAGGTTAAACCACTGCATAATAAGACTAAGAAATATCCTCCAGTATAGCAGTACTACAGTAGTATGTCCTTGGAAGAGTTTAATATCCATCACTTCCACTGGTTTATACACAGTCATGATTGAATTTCACTCTTAACTCAGGTAACTACAAGTTCCCAATGCAGCTGATGTAGAATCTGTTGAAACATATCCATAATAAACCAAAATATAAATCCTTATGGTTATGTAAATGTGGAAAAGCCCTTTCACAGTCCCACAGGAATTGACATAAAGAAAGTCATTGTAAGTAAGGTAAATAATGAATTTGTATCAGTCTAACTATTACTGCAAAGTAAACACTTTTCTGGTTCATTTTCTGACATCAAATGTGAAGTAGAGCAATTTACTCCCTTTGCCTGATGGGTGTTCTACTTCACCTTTGCCATGAAGTAAAAGGATGCATATTATATTATAGTATATACATGTATAATTGTATATATGATAATGGAATGACTGGCATAATGTAAATCCACACTTATGTCACTATAATCTGTGGGACAGACAGACTTTGAAGGTAACAAGTGTCTCTGCTTTACTCGTTGTAATGTTGTTATGAAGGTTAATATTCTTTTTCAGTCAATTAGATCCTGGTAGCAGCTTTAGGAAAATTTCCCCATAGTACATAATTTTAGCAAAGTAGAAATGCCCCAAGACCTTACATTATTGCTAAAATACTTTTGCCAGTCTCTTGCTTCTTACTTCTCTCCCTAGCAAGGAGGTTTTCAGGTGTGGCCATGGACAAAAGCATGGCAATGAGAAAGCGATCACAGCTGCTCCAAAAACCAACTCTCAACTACTCTGATGGGGATAGATGCAGGAAGCCAAACTTGCTGAGCATGAACATAATTTTTGATACCATGCCCTTTGAATGTATGTTCCATGTTTGCAGTTCTGTAGTTCAATTTTTCTTATATAAAATTGTATCGAATTCTTTGGAATTGTGTTGATTTCTGGAACAAATTAGTTAATCACATCTGAGGGAAAAGCTAAGCAGACTTAGCTGAACTTCCATTCCACAGGAAGATACAACAGACTGAAATCCACAATTTCCTTTAAATCAGGACTGAGAGGTGCAATTTTAATCTTAATCAAGTCAGTAACAAAATACATCTTGCCTTCCAGGTGAAGCCTGGATTTCACACATGGTAGTGGTTCTGTACTTACTGTGTATTTTAAGATCTTTTTTTGTTTTCTGTTTGTTTCTTTGTTACCTTTTTCTCCTGGCTTTGTATTTTTGTGTCATTAGGGGATGACTTTAGGAACTTCTTCTCTGCTGTGTTAGGGAAATTTTTCAAAGTATGTGCACATACCATAGCAGTATCAGTTAATATATCACCCTTCCCCTGCCATAGAAAGAAGCAGAGACTTGGCTCTGCAATGGAATTCAGTCAAATCATGTCTAGCTAACAAGTCTCCCAGTTCCACATACTCCCCTGTCTCCTGGCAGAGATGACAAAATTCCTGGGATCCAAACACACAGAAAAATGTTAGCAGAACTAGAGGGATCTCAGAGAGAAAAGAAATCCTAACATGTTTAGTCTAGGATTGATATTTTGTTATATTTGAAAAGAGATTAGAAAATAAAAGAATAAAAATACAAAAATAAAAGGCTGTACACGTGTTGTAAAAAATAAAAAAAGGATTCAACAATAGAACAGAGAAAATAGGGCATTTCTCCTTATATAGTCTTACATTGACTCAAGTATGATATGAAGTTAACCTCAGTGCAATACACTCTGAATACCTGAGATAATGAAAAAGACATTTTGGTACTGTGATACCTTTATGACTGACAAAAACTTTGAATTTTTTTTTCTGTGAAGATATTTGTAAATTTTACCCATCATAAAGCTTTCATATTGTTAAGAGACTTCTGTCGGCTTGGGTCTCATTATTTTGTTTACTTGTTTGTTTTTTATTTTTTTTAGTTTAGTGTATTGCTAATGTAGAGATTTTCTTGTTTCATTTCCAGGCTACTTAAACTTATTTCTCCTTTTATACAAGAATTCAATATATAGCAGGAGAATAAATTGTCAAAATTTATAGCCTCTCAGAAGGGCAAAATTTTTTAAATATACCTCACAAAGCTACCGTTGGTTTGTGTTTGTTTTTTTTTTTTTAATAAACATGCAGAGAACTGGAATAGACTACACCAGAAGAATGCAGGGAAATTGTTTCCTTTACAATTGGTACCTTCCGTTTATTATGCATTGAAGACTTTCTATGGTAATTGTTAATACAGCATCTTTCCATTGTCTGCGTCTGGCCAAGCTCATGTAACACATTCTGAACATAGTGAGAGCTGCCTATTCTCATGACTCATCTGAGCAGTGCAGTCTGAATTCCCATGAAGTTGTTCACTGATCAGTGCTTAGTCCATGCAAATTAAAGAAAGTCAAAAGAACATGGATGTTGGTGCATCTTCATGCCAGAATGCTCTGCTCATCCTTGGCTTGTTTACTGCTGAATTCCCTTCAAAGGGGAGACTTAACTATATAAACAATTGAAGACCTTAATATATAATTAATGTGTTTTCTAATTAAATAGTAACCAAATATGTTGTAGTGTTTCAATTAAGACTATGGCAAATAATTAATTATAATCTTAAATACTTAATGTGAGCATACCAATTAACAAAATGTCACTTCTCTCATTTAAAAGTTGTGCTTGGCTCAGTTTCAGAATAGCTATACATTTGTAGTGGTATTTTTTTTTTCAGGGCAGGACCTTTTTTCCAAGACAGGGACCTGTTAAATTTATCAATATAGATACAATCTTTTGAGTCTAGCTGTTTTCATATAGCTTTAAACCAGTATGATAATTTTACTTAAAAAACCCACACCAACTATTTTTTAATTAAATAGTGTAAAATCCCTTTTTAATTTTTACTTCAAGGATATTTATTTATTTTATTAAGTGATATGGTTTAGGTATATGGTCAATGCATTTCATTTCCTCTGGCTCACGAGAGGTAAAACAATATTAAAGTCCCTGGAATTAAACTATCAATTCCAGTTGGATTTTTCCTTTGAAGGAACGTTCAGAGTCTCAGCTGTAAACATTGTATGTCACTAGGGATAACACAGAGCCACAACAGTTCAGCAGGAGGAGGATGGAAGACATATTACAATATTTGGATTTCTTTAAGAGGTTCTACTTCAAGTTCATTGGTTTGTTTTTTTTTCTTCCCTCTTCTTTAATGTTACCACTGAGGTATTTCAATACCCAAGAATGAGTTCAAGTCACACTCTGCATAAAGTCATACACAGAAAGGTAGAATGGATGGCATTGTTTGCAGTCACCTTCTGTCTCTATGGAAATGAGCCTGGCGTTTTCCACTCACTGCATTCAAAGCTAAAAAACATATCCTACAATACATATAAGATAGATAAAGTCTAGAAATAGATTCTTTGGATTACTGTGGTGATAGTGTTGACTCAAAAATAGAGCCTCGCAGCACATTTTAATAACACTGGAAAAGGAGACCAAAAAATCAAAATTGGTGTCTGAAATAAGAATAGTATACCATATTCAGGCACTCCAATGAAAGTCAACTTGACTATTACACATCACATTTTCTTTATCTTTAAAGAAAGTCAACAGAAATCCAAATTTCATCAGCTCTGCAATGTCTAAAACCCACAAATTTGGAGCTTCTGTGTAAGATTCCTCCAGAACAGTCTAGTCTAATGTTTTTAACCCTGAATGGAAAGAAAGCAACAGAAAAGAGTAAAAAATTGTTGAGTATTCAGCCTGTGAATGTCTGAAAATACAAAGTTTGAAAAGTTGTGTGATCATCTACTTCTTAAATGGATCTCTGAAATGCAATGAAAAGGACTTCTTGAAAGTAAAACATGGGTTAGCCCTCATTTATTCTGTAAAAGAGTAATGATTTGCTTATTTCTGTAAATACAACATAGGCAGATTGTTTATCTGAGGAGTGTCATGCATTATTTCAAGGCATGAAGTCTAACAGTATTAATTATAAATGTCACTTTAAATTAATAATAGGACTAACAATAAAAGTAAACAAACCAAGTATTTAATATACTTTTGTATTTCAGCGGAGTATAATGCATCAGTACAGAAGTTACTGCCTTTCCCTGTTATTTAACATTGACCAAGGTTATATACATAATAATTGCTATGAAACTAATGCAATTATATCACAGTTTTAGTGCAACCACAGTACCTATATTTAGAGAATAATTTTAAGCGGCAGTTTGTTTGCACGTTATGAATACTACAGCCTTCCTTTTAAGTCCTTCTAATTTACTATAGAAAAGCCTTCATGTGTAAGAAGTATTCAAATGCACGTGGGATTTCTCTTCATATCATATACATCTTATTTTCCAGTGCTTAATACTGAACAGTGTATCATGAAGCACAACCCAGTATGCTTGGTTTCCTCTACAAGGTTCTCTTTAACTTTTCACTGCATGACTGGTTGGAATGTGCAAATTATAACTTGCAGCAGAGTATTCTGAGAGAATAATATTAGCCTCAGGAGCCATGTGGTTACATTGTATTTCCAAAGCAGATTGCAACATTGAACTACCTGCCCTGACTGAGTTCATTTGTCACCGGGAGTTATGTTATGGTAGAGGTCGGAGCCATAGAAATTCCCTGTTTTATAAAGAGGTGGCACAATTCTTTAACTACACTTAAACAAAGGGCTGAAATTCTTTTCTTGGGGTTTTATGTTCCTTCAAGTATTATAAATATGTTTAACGTCTAAAGATAAGAATTCACATAAATCTAATTACTTGGAGACATAAACAAGAGTTCGATTAATCAGCTTGAAAAGTTCCATACAGAAGAACTGTTCTGTAGCTGTCCCCTGCTTGATTTTTGTGTCTTCCTGTCAAGTATCTCTTGTAAGCTCCTGTCAGAGACTTGTTATTGAGTCAAACAGATGGATGAGTGCCCCTTCACCCTGTAATGTCTGTAATAATTTAAGGGTATGATTCTTTTCTTATAAAGTCAATGACTAGAGTTATGTGTCAAACCTAAGCTAATTGTGTAGATTTCTTCTGTAGTGCCTACAGCTAAGACCCTCTGAAGGCAAATTGCAAACTCCCAAAAGGCAACTCATCACACTGCCTTTCTGTCTGGGATAGACAGAAACACCCTCTAGAAGAATATGTCTCTTCATTGTCCATACAGAAAGCTAAGACAAGATATTTCATTTCTGATGGCCAAATTTACATAAAAGCAATCTCAGACTTAATCAGTTACTAGATATAAATCTATCATTTGAAGAAGGAAGTACTTCACAGTAATGAATACAACAAGTTTTCACAAGGACATTGGGTACAAACAAAACCCAGCAGATCTGAGTTTCTTCTCAGTTCTCACATATATGAAATTTGTATTGCATACAAGTCAGCAATGTTTGTTCCCAGATTTTTAAATTACATTGGTTATCTGCAATGCAGACAGGTACATGGTGAGATTTTAAAAAAAAGTAAATTTAGTCTTATTAAAAACCTAATGGGAACATACTTAACTCTACAGTCTCATAAATATCCTTATATAGTAGACCCTTAGATCAATAGAAATATTAGAAAAGAAAAAAAAAACAAACCTGAATGAACATCTACATAATTGATGAAGTAGTTTGCTTTAAAATGGTCTGAGAGAATACTAATCTGTTCTCATATATGTCCATGGATCTCTGGATACTCTACAATAAGGGGAACAGTGAACATCTGGAAGACATTTACTAGGAGAATTTATTGACTGTATCATTATCAATTCATTCAGCATTCATTGTAATGTCACCAACAAATCTCAAGAGTTCTTAGGCATCTCACGTAACATTCAGTTGTTTTTACAGATCTAGCTCACAGTTCAATTTCAGTATATTTCTTTAAATGGCACCAGTTTGCGATCAGATTGTTTCTATTCAACAAATCCATTCGCCATACTTTGCAGGTTTTTTCTTTTGTTTGGAGACTACTGGATTTTAGAGGTGTTCTTGTGCTTTTTTTAAACTTAGCAGTTCTCACGAAGTCTCTGGTCTTTACATCAAAAACATTGTTAATGGAGATTTAACACAGTATTTTAAAGGATGCTATGTAAAACTCTCTGGTTTTAGTCACTTTTTTCATAAAATTGGAAAAGAATATGAAGATAGGAGGTTAATTTCCAAGTTAAGAAAAGCAGAATTTGTTTTTTTATTCATTTGACACCACTATCAGAAGTAATTATGTTTAATTCTTAGGAGTTTAGCACTTTCAAATGTTAGTCTCTGCAAAGTTTAAACTCACAGAAGAAAAAAATCAGTGAGTAACATTTTACAAGCTCCCCAAATCCTGGCATATTCTACACATTTTATGCTCTCAGGTAGGTCTTCTTTAAATTAGGATTTTTTTTCTTCACGTAAGATAAGACACTCTTGAAAAAGAATGTAGTGGGTTTCTGTGGCTGGGTTTTGGTAGCAGGGGAGCTACAGGGGTGGCTTCTGTTAGAAGCTGCTAGAGGCTTCCCCTGTCCCATGGAGTCAATGCCAGCTGGTTCCAGGACAGATTTCCTGCTGCTGATAGTAACACCTCTGTGATAACATATTTAAGAACAGAATGTTGTTGTGCAGAAATAATTCCAGCCAGGGAAGAGTGGAGTGAGAGCATAAGAACAAGAATGCAGACACCAAGGTCAGTGCAGAAGGAGGGGCAGGAGGTGCTCCAGGTACCGGAGCAGCTGTGCTCCTGCAGCCCATGGAGGACCACTGGGGTGCAGAGACCCATCTGCAGCCCATGGAGGAGCCCATGCTGGAGCAGGTGGATGCATGAAGGAGGCTGTGACCCTGTGGGAGGCCCAAGATGGAGCAGGGTCCTTCTGGAGACTTGCAGCCCATGGAGAGGGAAGCCCACACTGGAGCAGCCCATGGAGGAGTGACCCATGGGACAGCTGTTTGGGAAGAGCTGCTGCCCGAGGGATGGACTCATGCCAGAGAGGTTCTTCAAGGACTGTTCCCCATGGGAGGAACCCCATAGGAGCAAGGGAAGGACTCCTTTCCCTGTACAGCGGCAGAAACAACAACTGGCTGTAACCCCCATTCCCCGTCCCCCTGCATTGCTGAAGGAGAGGAGTGAAAACATGGAAGGAGGGGTGGGGGGAAGGTGTTTTTTTAAGACTGTTTTACTTCTCACTCTTTGGCTGTTGTTCTGTAAGTAATAAATTTAAGTACTATCCCCACTTTGAGTCCATTTTGCCTGAGAAGATAATCTGTAACTGACCTCTCCCAGCTCTTATCTCAACTCATGAATCCTTAGCAGTTCTTTTTCACTCCCCTCTGTCCAGTTGCAGAGGTAGAATGAGAGAGAGGCTTTAGTGGGTGCCTATTTTTTTTTCAAATTCTGTGTTCTGAGAATTTTTTTTTTTACTATTCATCCTTTGTGTGTCCTACATTTTGTATATATAGTTCACACTCTGCAAATTCTTTTCTGTGTGAACAATCTACTTCTCTGATCTTACCATTCCTGATGGATGGTATATAATATGATCACAGTTGTGTCTTATTACCATATGGAAAAAAACTAGTGAAAAGGCAGTGTAGACAGAGAGGACAGGTGAGGTTCTTTTGTCTCCTTAAGCCTCTGCACCCAGTTTCTTGTCTGCTCTCATTAAAAAATTATTAAGTTCTCAAACTAACTTGGTTTTTGTCTCATTTTGTTATATGAGTTGCGTTTCACCTAGCACACTAACCATTAAGAAGCTAATCTTGTAAGTTCCTTACTTTTGTGCTTACAAAACTGTAATTGCTTATACCCTTATGTTCCAAGTTATCTACACCTCCTGCATTAACATAGGCCACCCTCCTGCCCATTCCAGTGGATGTTGCAAATAGCCTTGCAATTCCATCTAAAACTATTTTTTATATAATGTGATTTTAAACATGATCAAGCATGCAATTTATTTTTCTTTTCAAGTTACTTAAAAATAAAACTTTATCCACTTTGCTGAACTAACCTGGGTGTCATAAACTGAAAAGCCTGACATTCTGCAGAATATTAAGTACTTCATTATTCAGCAGTGCATGCAGTATCTTTACAAAACACATCCAATATCATGAAGTCTTATGTGTTCCTATGGAGAATCTGCAGCAGACTGTCACTGAGATGATAAAACAGTTTATCAGCGGCAACAAATCCTTTGAAAGTAAGTTGGGTTTTTTAAATGCAGTCAGGAATTATTTCAGGAAAGATTTTATTTCTTTTGGTCCACTTCAGTATGAGTCAGTGTGCTTAAATGTTTGTGCTTTGACTATTTATTGCTGTACATACACTGACAATATGTATATACTATGTGTGAATACAAACTGATACACATTGAAATTGAAATAGTGGGGTTTTGTCTTTAAAATTGTCAGATTAAATACTAGCATAACTTGTCTCAGGCAATAACAGTAGTAGCAACAGTTTAAAAAAAAAAAAAATGGAAAGTGTGTAAACCACATCAATGGTTGTGAGCTATTGCCACAAGAGGGAGCGAATCCTAAAGACAGTGATCTTATGATCCTCCTTCAACAATCCAATTTCCATGATTCAGTTGGAGGACAGAGAACCAAAGCATTCAAGCCAGCCATAACAGCACATTAGAGAAATGACACCTGAGATAGTCTGGTTAGCACCACTGAGAGGTTTTATATGGTCGTCAACACCTACAATTGCATTAGAATTGAAATTAGATAATGGCTTCTTTGTTACCAGCTTCCTCTACTTAAAGGACTCTAAGAAGTTATTACAACATCTGAAAATGATTCTCTACCGTGAATTATTCAACCACTAAATTCAAAAAATAAGTGGACTGTCAGATTTGTAAAAGACCCTCTACAGTGAAGATCAGACTGCAGCTATCCAATTATCTGCTCCCCTGCTTGCCTAACTGATCTATGAAATCAAATTAAACACCAATCTGCAGATTTAATATTTCAGTGCTAAAGATCTGGACCAAATCTACTGAAACAATGAGGAATACCTAAGTTCTCTTGTGGTTTTCAAATGGAAGCTAGGAAATCTCGAGTGGTTAAAATCTATAATCTGTTATTTTGTTCTCTAGAATTGAATGTTATTAACCTGTATTCTCGCTCTTTCTGCTAAATTCACAGCCATATTCACTCTATCCCAGCTGCATCAATAAGCAAGCAATGGAGCATACTGAAGAGGATAGTTAATAGTCTTTCTTCTTTCTGTGCAAGATGTTTTGAGTTTTCTTCCCTTGTTGATGTTGGCTTTGCTTTTGGTTTTGCTTTTTCCCTGCCTTAAGATAGTCAGTCATTTGCAGGGACAGATATTGCAACAAACAAGAAACTGAGAACTACATCTGTCCTCTCATCATTCTCTTTTTTTTTTTTTTTTGCCCTCTCTGTTCCTTTCTTCCTCCCATTCTTCTCTATGTATGTTCTACCAAAAACAACTACTAAGAATTTTCAGCAGAAACCAGAGTCCAGGTGAAATACTTAGTTCTTCGTTCCAGGTTTCCAGAAACATGACAGAACAATACTTTTCTCTGGAGGACATTTTTATTTGAGAGAGGATGGGCAAGGGAAAGGAGAAGGGGGTGGAGAAGAGAAAGGAAAGGAAATGGGAAAGAGGACTGATTTAAGAGGACATCTCTTTATTTAGGTATATACTAATTCAGTCATTTCCACCGTGGCTGTTTTCAATATGTCTCTACTGGTGAGACAGTAAAGTGTCTTATCACCACATCTTGTCAGTACATGCCACTCACAGGTTGAGATTATTAAGTGGAAAGAAATTAAGACTTTTTTTTCTTTTAATCATCTGGGATTTCAGCACCTTTCTTCTTTAAGGTGAGGTGCCTGGAGACAGGCTTCCACTATGCAGTCTCCAGCTACTACTACATCACTGCTTATGCCAAGACTAAACCTAAGTCATCACCATTTCAGCTAACTAAAATTTTTTAGGTTTTGTGATTAGTAGGGAATACATCCCATGGAAAGAATTATGTATTCTATCTTTAGATAGACATAAGGAATTGTTCTATCACATTCTTGGCCTTTTAGGTACCTCTGAGGGGATTCTGTAAATGATTCTTGCCCAGAAGCTCTCCAAAACCCATTTGAGATAGATGTACCTGGAGAACAGGCGTCATATTCAGGGTAGAAATCAGCTTCACATTTAGATTCCTATATTTTTGTGGTTGTCTATATATTGTGGACACAGATGATAGGTCTCTTCTGCTATTAAAATGACACAGGGTATTTAAGACATTCACAAAAGGCTGGTAGACACAGCATAAATCCAGGAGAGCCACATGCTCTCCTGCAGTGGCGTTCTCTAGACCAGTGTCTGACCATGACGAGACTCCAGCATATCCTTCACTGTTGGGACTATCAAAAGGCATCCAAATCAAGGTATTTAAATTTCAACCTGAACTTCAGGCTTGACATTTGACAGGAAATTGGAATTCCGTTAGACCTGAACTATGTTGCACCTACTACAAGAGTAGTATTCTTGCAATGTATTCTATTCTGAACGTATAGAAACACAAACCATATAGAATAAATTGTAATATTTAGCAAATCCTCAATATACTTACAATTAGGACTTTTCTTAACATATCCATTTCCTTTATTGTGCCATTTCTCTGTCGTCAGTGATGACAAAACTTGGTCTAGGTCTTAAAAGCTTTTGAACAAGAAACAGAAAATTTCACTATTACTGAGTACTGACAACTCAGTTCTGGGTCTTTGGATTCTTTTTTCTTAAAAAGTAATATATAACGTATAGATTGAAAGTACTTAGTGTGCTTCTGATTTAATTCAGTTCCATCATTAAATTGTGGAAGGCAATTGCGTAAGGTTTTTGTATGGTGCTGGAATAATCCTGCTATTGGCATCTGGTCCTGCTAATAAATAAGAATTTATTTTAAACCTTCATGCCATGTTGCTTCTATCTGAAACCTGCTACCAAACATATACAACTGAAGCTTAATCATCTGAACCCTTGTTTTAGAAAATATTAAATTCAGTTATACAGCTTGTTAGTCACACAGTGTAATGAAAGTACTTGTCAACATCATTTACCACTAAAATACAAATTTTAATCAAAATAATGAAAACCTTTGCACAAGACCTAGTGTTGGCTGGCAGAAAAATGCCTATCTTCTGAAAGTGGAGTTATTTATAACATTAATTTTGACAAGTTTATTGCTTTAGACTTTTTGATTGTATAAAATAATTTTGTTTCTGTTTGAATGTTTTCCAATATGCAAACTAATTAAACCAATTTTTAAAAGTAAAACAATTAATTATTTTTTAAAAAATCTTCCAACATATAGAAAGATCAAATGGCATTACTTTATGTGGACAGTTGAACATTTATTTTCTTTAAGATTTGTAATTTTTGCCTTATTTAGAATTAGAGAAAAAGAAATCTTGAGGTTTTTTGCAAAATGGGAAAGACATTTTAGCCAAAGCTAATAATGGGATTTACGAAAAAGTTTTCCAAGGGTATAATAATGTGATTACTGAGAAAGAGATAGAAAGGAGGGAGAAATGCATTTCAAGTGCCCATGGATTCAACTTTTACATTATCCAACAACTTTGTTTTCTAAAATATATAGCTCAATTTACTGGGATACTGATGTCCATCAAGATGTTCTCTGAGAATTAAACAAGTAAATAAATCTGATCTATGCTGTTTATAGAAATAACCTTTCATGGCCTCTTTGTTGAAGGTAGATTTGTGTTCTGCCCTGCACAGCTGTTGCCAGGAAGAAAATGCTTTCAATTGTGATATTAAAATACAATTAATTTGATTTTAAACTTTGAGTTTCAAGTGTGCAAAACATTCATATGTACAAGTGAACCAGGTACACTGGGAGTTTTGTTTTGACTTGTTTTATTATGCTTACTTGAAGATGTCTATTTTGCTGTAGTGTTTGTTTAGAAATTAAATTATTAAGCATTGCATGAGTGAAATAGCCAATGGCATGAAGACATAATCATTACTCAGCTCAGTTATCACTTTAACTGTGATGTCCATATACTATGAAAAAGAAAGATATTTAAGCACAGTTTCATTCCCATGTTGCTTACCTGTCGTCATCTCTTGTCCCTAATAACCAGGTCTTTCTGCAATAAGGCCATGGATTGTCTGTCTCTGGGGAGGGAATATATTTTTTGTGGGTGATTTCATAACATATAGCATAAATGTAACAGGACTATTGAAATTTTGCTGTGAATAAATCTGCTTTTCCTCTACCCCAAACAATACTCTTTGAAAGATACAGGTTTTCTCCATGATTTTAAGAAAATAAACCTCATCACATTCTTCTGCTAGTATTCTAATATTCTTCCAAGTTTTTAACCTGATGTCAAGATAGTTGGTTATGACAGCCTTTAACACAGAACCTTTAGAGTAATAAACTACATCTTTTCTTCCTTTTCCAATCTACACGTTGCTGCTACTCCACATCACTTCCTCTATTTGAGATTATTTTGAGTTAGAACTGGTTATTCTGGGATGGTCTCCCCTGATTTTTATTATGTGTCTTCTCTTACTTCAAGATCAGTGAATTGTTATCCAAATAATATGGCTTTGAATATGTGTTGCTAAACTATTTACCATCAAAGGGAAGCTGTTGTACACTTCAACGTGGAGCTCCTAAGCACAGAACTTATGCCAAAGTGCAGTGCCTACATCATCACAGTACTACAGTGTGTCTTACAATTCTCTGACTTGTTTATTTTTTTTAGATTTTTCTTTCTCTCTATTAATCATGAGCACATGAAATTAAAATATATATACATATACATATTGTGGTATATTCATTTCTTCAACATTATTTAAAAAGAGGGCAAAGAAATCATTATTCTTGAATATTGGTTATTATGGTGATTCTATTTTTTCTCCCCAATGATAAACTTTGCATGTGGTTCATAATTTCATTCAGATACAAATCACTGAAAATCATTTCATATCTTTTAAAACTGTCTTCATGTTGATCTGTGTGTAGCAATTAAAAGATAATTGTTTAATGTTGCAAAGCAGGATTTAAAATCAAAACCGAGACCCTTCCATACAATTGCTTTAATTATACATAATTTAGTAATTTTTACCGTAATTGATCTCGGTTTAGGCTAACACCATAGCAAAAATTACCTTTCTTAATGTTAAGTGGACACCCAATGTGCCTGCTCCTCTTCTTAATCAAAGTAACCACCAAAAAGTTTGTGGCATACAGTTGAGATTCCTTCACATGGAATGCTGCTTTTTTAATTTTACAGCATAAACCATGATAACATTTTCTGACACTATTTTTCATTTGAAAAACAACAAAAATCGCAAATAATTTACAGTTTATGTGAATTTCCAGAGTCTTAGATTCTATTATAAGAAACATATCTATCTATATATAAAGATAGGCTGCAAAAGATTCAAATAAGTTTGGAACATTCATTTTTATTATTAATCACTTAGGACAGGAAAATATTTTCACATTATAAAAGATGATCTGGATAAGTAAGGAGGGCCACCAATAAAATGTGAGGAGGGTCATCAATAAAACCTCTATGCTGGATTTCCGGAGGGCAGATTTTGGCCTCTTCAGAAGACTTGTTGAGAATGTACCCTGGGAAAAAACCCTTGAAAACAAAGGGGTCCAGGAGGGATGGACATGCTTCAACAAAGGAAATCTTGAAAGTACAAGAGAAGGCTGTCCTGGTCTGCCGAAAGGCAAGCGGAGGGGAAGATGATCAGTCTGACTGAACAGGGAGATTCTTATGAAAATTAAGGTAGAAAAGAGAGTCTACCAATTATGGAAAAAAAGGGCTGGTTACTCAGGAAGAGTTTAGGAATAGAGTTAGGTCTTGCTGAAAGAAAATCAGAGAGACGAAGCAAAAACTTGCCACTTCTGTTAGGTATAACAAAAAGTCTTTCTATAGATACACTAATAGTAAAAGGAGGGACAAGGAAAACCTCCAGTCTTTGTTGGACATGGGTGG
>VYXB01003359.1:35162-91538 GCA_013397135.1 Pachyramphus minor | reverse complement strand
AATAATACAAGTCTGTAACTGTTATCAAATTTTGTTTATTCCACTTTTCTGTACACTTAAGCTTCACTTCTTCTGGAAAGAAAATACCTTCTTGGTTACCTTTGCAGTCACTAGTTCCTTAGTTTTTAATCTCACCTGGAAACAGGATCTTAATCGAGTTTAGTAGTGATAAGGATCCTGAGGATTTAGCTGAAAGATTATAGAGAAGGGAAAGAAAGAAAGAAAAAAAAAATCTTAATCATAGAATCGTTTCTGCAGTATATACTGAATTCTGAAAAGTTCTAGGAGAATTTGTACAGCTAAGATATCTATGAACAATATCCATAAGGGTTATATTCTACATATTTTGAAAGCATTAAGACCAGAAAAATTCCACTTAGATTTAAAATGAAAATATTAGTTGGCTTATAGTAGGGTGACTGACCTAAATCAAACGTAATTGTATGCACTGAGAGCAGCGTGAATCTAAATTATCTATGCTATAACACTCCAAAAAGCATTAAGAAAAAAAAAGACTTGAGTTTTACTCTGTAACATTTTAAATCTGCAATTTGCATGTAAACCATTGCTGTGAATTTTATTAGGCAAATGAATAATTAAGAAAGAGCAGGATGGAAAAGAATACTTGGTTTCTTGTGATCTCATGAGGGTATTTTTAAATTAGGCTAAAACATTGCCATAGATGACCTTCTAAAATGTCTAGTTGGTATTTTCCTATTCTCCTTTTATTTGCTGCTGTACTTGTTGTTTTATTGCATAATAACTCACAAGCATAGTAGGGAATTGACTGAAATTATTATCAACACAAAACTGAGATTTTTAATTTTAAAATGTTGTCACTAATGAGATTTTTATATTATTTTAACTTTTTGAGCCCGTCTGTGTGCATAAAAAGTGCTACCACACATTAATATTTGAACAACCAAGGCACTGGAAGAAACTTTGCTGAGTAATTTAGGGATGAAATAGGCTATTTGTGAGGCAGATTTCTAGTGTCTTTTGAAAGTCAGAGGCTCTGGAACTAAGCAAGAGTGGTTATAGTTGTACTTTCTGACTTATTACTACCTACCATTGCCTTCCTTTTTTTCCTTTTTTTTTTTTTTTTAAGTCTTTAGTCTATGATTAGATACTTTTTCTTTCAAAAAGGAATATAAAGTTTTCAAATGTAGACATGCAGAGAAGTGCAAATAAATCTGTACTCATCTGTAGTAACACTTGCTTTCATAAATACACAAACCAAAGTTAGGAGATGAACCAAGGTATTTTTCCTCACTAGGAAATTTAAAGAATTTAGTCATTACCTGAGATTTGACTTACGGCCTTGCAGTCATCTTAAGTCAGAAAAGTTCTCTCTTACTTGAAGAAAAGTTACTGGACTCAAAAATTAAAAACCTTATAATGAGTCAGATAACAAGACAAGCATTGCTGAATTAAACAGGTGTCCCCTTCAGTGGTTAAAATAGAGGTTTAGCTTCTTAGGAAAAAAATGCATCTCATTAACTTGTGAAGTTGAAGGGACTGACGAGTTACGTTTATCGTTTTAAAGAAAAGTGGTTTTGCCTACAGAGGTTACTGGAATGTACCCAACAGCTTTCATAATAATACCAATTGCATGAAACATTTGTTATTTAATTGAGATTATTTGATACATTGTATTAAAACCACAAAGCATCAGGAAAAAAAAAAGTATTTTGAAACATAATTATAGCTTTAATCAGTATTTGGAATTTTTAAAATGATAAATCCAAGCTTATGCAGAACACTCACACACATCTTTTCATACATATTTTAAGCGTTAAAAAGGCGATTGTGTAGTGCTTTGTTCCAGTATTAGTTTCGTCCTAATTTATCTGCAATGTTTTTGTCCCAGTTTCCTTTCCATTTCCTATATACAGAGGCAAATTCAACTAATAGGTGAAAATATTTTCAAGTCTGGTAACTTGAACAGGCATCTTGTTATGTGACTCTCTAAAGCAGAGAGTCAGATTTTGCTGCAATAGCCCTAGACAAAACTGAAGGGAGTGAAGGGGGATAGATCTATGAGGCAAACAACATGGCTGTGTCAGGTGAAACACTGTAATATGGAAGCCTGTGTCTGTGTGCCCAGACAAGGGTGAGCAGGAGGAAAGCCAGCAGAGGTGAGGGAGTCAAGTTCCACCAGCTCTGCCTGCTCAGGCCACTGCTTACATGAAGAAATTTGGTCCCTCCTTTTCTTTTCCATCTCTGGTTTACATAGTAACATGGCAGGCAATTAACATACGTCAGTTTAAGATATATTTACTGGGTAATACAAATGAGGCAGGTCTTATCATTTTAGTCTATCTCTTATCCGAATAAATTCTTATTCAGGTTAAGTCTGAGGAGCCCATGGAACCTGCAGGAGTCTTATACTATGCCAGCACAAACATTTACCCTTGCTGAAAAAGTTTATGTGTAGACATCACCCTGTTTCTTACTGAAAATGGTTAAGACAAATTATGGGATCCAAAAATGGTAATCAATTGCCTGCTCATGATTACTTTCTAGTAGAAGCAATAGATCACAGATGTCTAACTCTGTTTGCATGAGGCATTCAAATCCTGTAGTGAGACTGAGGCCACACTAAACACCATGACTACTGTAATATCATTAATAACCATTCACATTGTGGTTGGGAATGACAGGATTGCCAAGAAAAATAGTTAAGTAAATAACATTATCTGTTGGCCTGTAAAGTAATCAGATAACTTCTCAGGATTTTTAAATAATCCATTAATGTAAGCCATTACTTAACAATTATTTGTCTCCATGTAACCATTGCTTAATTTCAGCACAACACAAAGAGTGGGGAGTGCTGTGCTGCCTCACTGCCAAATGCCAGTCATTGTATATTTTAATCAGTACTTTGTACACATTAGCAGCAGTTTTAATAAACAGTCTTGGTCACCTATCTGCACAGCTGCCTTCTACAAACTGCAAATCAGAATGCCATCTTTGCAGAGCCTTCATACGGTAAAACACTCACATATGTGTTTCTGTATGTACAGATACATGTTTATGTATGTGCATTTTTGAAAGCTCTATTTCCATATCTCTGCACAATGGAGAAATGGAGAAGGTATCTAACCTGTATTAAGGAAGCTTCCAAGTTGAGGATGAGAGAAGGAGTAGAAAAGGCAAAAAGAAGTTAAAATGTATGGTGGAAAGATCAATATGAAGTGATGAGAATAGGAAAGGATAAAGATATAAGTCACAGTACATACGATTTACTAGGTTATCACCAATCCTGAAGCTAGACTTGCACTTCAATCAGCCTGCCTAACTGAAGGAATCACTTCATACTGATAGCTTTTGTTCAGAGCGAGCCTATTCAGAATTTTAGACTCAGTGAAATATCTGTCTTGCACCTACATTATTGTTCATAAGGAGTATTTTGTTGGGAAGCAGCAATGGTTTACAAAAGGTTTTGTGCTTTTTTCTTAGAATTTTCATAAGATACTTTACATTCTTTCTTTTAGCAGGGTTCAATATGGAGACCTAGTGGAGAAGGATTATCATAGTTTAACAAAGTGAAAAACTAATTGAATCATTAACTGGCCATTCAGATTCAAATGTCTTCCTCTCATTTCCACCGTTGTTTATACTTCTGCTTTACTTCTGCACATCTCTCTTTTGTTTGCCTTGTTTGTAAAACTACTTAGATTGTAGCTCTACCCTGAAGAGGTCATGTGAAAATGCACATCAAAATGTGAGTGAAAGTCAAGGCTTTCTATGTTACTGGTCACACATTTTTTTCCAGTAAGACTTTTGCTCTTAGTAATTGAAAACATAGAAAGAAAAAAAGTGTGATGTTACAACTTGAAATTTTACAACTCTATTAATTTATACAACCTTTTCTTTAATACTGTTCTCAACTTCCCATGAAAAATGCACATTGTTGAACAAAATGTATGACTAAAGACAATATTCATAAGTATCCAACAAATAATGACTATGATTTTGCAATTTAAAAATGTTCCCTTTCACTGCAAATTAAGTTCTTTTTTATCAACTGCCTTGGTTATAGTGATAAATTGTAGAACAGTTTTCTCTTTTCATTCCAAATCATCCCTTAACAACTAAAAAAATTCAAAGAAGTTATGTATATAATTAAGGGATCTTATGGTGGAGCTCTAACAAGTTTCTGCAAAGAGCTGCCTGAATATAAGTGTAATAATTTTTGTTTCATACATGTGTTCTCCTGCCTGAATATCCTGTTAAATCTCACACTGTAAATCTCATTCTGGTCAAGTGATATTTTAGATTTGAAAGTAAAAATTAACTGGTTCTTTAACCATGGCTGAATGAATTAGCAGACAGTCAAACTTCATGGCAATTATTAACTCCACTTTTATGAATTATACTAATGTAGTTACAAGCTATAGGACATTTACCAGTTTAAGGTTAGCAGCAAACAGTGTAAGGTGAACATGGATTTGGACATTCTCAGAAAGGCAGAAACTATGGTGCAATTCCTCTCATAAATGCAGCGTGATTTTCTTCCAGGGGTAATCAATATTACTAGGAGGAGAACCAAATATTGGTTCCATCTTTGTATTTCCCTGTGTACAGAATGAATTTAAATATATTTAAAATTTTGCTTTCTTAACCATTATTCCTATATGAAAGACACAGAAGTTACAGACACAAAATTCAGGTATATTCAGTAAACTTTCAGTCTTTTTTTATGTAGGAACAATTTTCTGAAAAAATATTATTTAAAAAAAAATAAAATGAGAAATTGATCAGTTTAGAGAGCTGAGAAGAGGGAAAAGCACATCCATAGTACACACCTGAGACTACCGCAGCCCCCTGAAAATTCTCTCCCCCTCCGCCCAAACCACCAGGCTCTCTTCAACTCTCCTTGAAACCTGCCTAAAAAGTAACTAACTTCACATAGATTACACCTCCTCTGACTGCTTCCTGTTGCCCTCAGCTACCCATATCCTCCTCCAACATAACTGACCACCATCAAGACTCTAGAGGTCCTGCTGCTTTATTGGTTTTTTGTAATTCACGCATTGATACAGAAGGTAAAAAGTTTTAATTTAGCCAAAATTAATTTTCATTAAATATGAAGGACAGTTTGATCACTCTTTCAAGTGTGTTAATATTCCTTTAACATAGAACAGGCCAATAACAAGTGACACGACAAGTGTTACTCGTGCAGATGTGGACAGCTAGGCTGAGCTCTCCCTACACGTATCTGTATGGGGCAGGGAGCTATGTCATTTGTGCTTTGCAGATCACAGGCTTATTGTTGACATTGAGACTAAGCTGGAACAGGTATTTTTAGTCAGTAAAATCATTAATTATTCCTGACTGGACAGTTAAGAATGCCTCGTTTGGCCCCATCACTTCCTGTCTTCCTCCCTCTCAGGAACTGTATCATCCATGTGCAACTTGTACACGCACATGTACACACGTCTGCCTCTCTCTCTCTCACACACTTCTCATGTGGACTCCAGAGGTTCCCTAACCACAGTTTGAACTTCTTTTTGTTGGTTCAGCAGTACAGGCTGGGTCAATGTAACACCTACATGAAAAGCCAATGCCAAAGCCAATTCTCTTGTAAAAATTTAGTCCTCAGTGTAGACACTATATTTATGGAGATTTTGCCATGTTGCACACATTTTACAGATAGTCCTCGTTTCTGTAGTAAGATAACAACAGATAAGACTATGGGGATTTTATGAGTTCAGTATGTTACAGACAGGTTCAGATCTTTATAGAAGCAAAGTATGGAAAATCTATATTTATCTATCTATCTGTCCATCCACCATCATAAGTCATAAAAGATAAGAAACAAAAAGTCAGGTTTTATTTCATGAGTTAATGAATATGATATAAATGGAATTTAATAGGGTCTTATCAACTAATTATACAGGATTTTCAAATTTCTTGTAAAATTCATCAGTATAAGCAGTAGGTATTGGCTTTAACATGAGAAAAATGGGCTTTTCCTAGTGAACAATTAATCCTCAAATAAAATGAAAAGTTTGTGAAGCCTGTAACAGCTTATTCATAATGCTACCTCGAAGTTTAAAAGTCCTTGTCACTTGATAATCTACAAGGTTTAAATTTACTCTGTGCTTTCAATATGCAGTCCTTCTGGCATTTACTTATTATTGTTTTTTAATCCTCATATCACACTTCGAGTGGGAAAATAAATTTTAAAAAGGAAATAATCTACACGTTAGTTTGTACAGTAGAGCAAGTGGGAATTATGAGTGAGCAAGTGGGAATTATGAGTGTGTCAATGCAAGCAAAAATGAAAACTTACATGAAAACTGTAAGTTACCCCTCCTCTCCATGTAATTCTGTCACTTGATTCTCATTCACTACATTTTGTGCTTGAGGAAAGGTAAAGGCAAAGAATTTGGCAAGTGGCAGAAAGTAACAGTCTTCTTCTGAGTTTCACTTCCTTGCAGTGACTTCTACACTTGAACTTGAAGACATAAGAGTTGAAAGGAAATAAATGAAGCAAAAATTTACAAGAAAATTAGGGTTTTTTTTCTCCAAAATGTCATTAAGTCAAAATCCACTTTTTCATTACAGACCAACTTAAAAGAATAAAATAATCGCAATAAAAAGGTCATCTTAACTGCCAAATTTGGTTTAAATTTTGAGTTTCGCTTTAACACATAGAATCATAGAAGAGCTTAGATTGGAAGCCATCTTCCAATCCAATAAACTGTCTTAGAAATCATCTGTTTCTAATCCCCTTGCCTTGGACAGGGACACATTCCACTCTACCAAGTTGCTCAAAGCCACATCCAGCATTCCCCTTCATCTGATCACTACATGCCTGTGTAAAAAATCTCTCTCCATCTTTCTTGTAGGTTCCCTTCAGGTACTGGAAGGCCACAACTAGATCCCTCAAAACCTTCTCTTCTCCAGGCTGAGCAATCCCAATTCTCACAGCCTTTCCTCATAGAAGAGGTGTTCAATCCCTCCCTCTAATCAACTAGGTAGCCTCCTCCGGACTCACTCCAAGAGGCCAATGTCCTTCCTGTGTTGGGGACCTCAGACCTGGATGTAGTACTTCAGGTGGTGTCTCACCAGAGTGGAGTAGAGGGGCAGAATCACCTCCCTAGACCTGCTGGCCACACATCTTCTGATGCATCCCAGGATATAATTGCCTTTCTGGACTGCAGGTGCACATTGCTGGCTCATGTCCAGTCTCTCATCCACCAGCATACCCAGGTCCTTCTCAGCAAGGCTGCTCTCAATCTGTTCATCCCCAGTTTGTATTGATATGGAGGTTGCCCTGACCCAGGTGCAGCACCTTGTACTTGGCCTTGTTAAAACTCATAAGATTCCCATGGGCCCACTCCTCAAACTTGTCCAGATCCCTCTGGATGGCATCACATGGCTCAGGTGTGTCAATTGCACCACTCAGACTGGTGTCATCTGCAAATTTGCTGAGAGTGCACTCTATCCCTTTGCCTGTGTCTTTATTGAAGATAGTAAACAACACTAGTCGCAATATGGACCCCTGACAGACACATCTAGCAGAAAAGAAAAAAAGAATCTCATTGCATAGTCTCAGCAGACATCTGTTGTATACACTCTGAAGACAAAGTATTTTAAATGTTTCAATTTCCTTTTTACTAGAAAGTCCATGAACTTGAAAATATGGGAAAATTATTTTAAAAGATATGTATTTTAAAGAAATCCTTCCTAAAAAATATTCATCATTAATTATGTTACAACACCAATATGTTAAAATGTCTGTCTATGAATCTTTCCTACAAACTGTTCTGAGAGGGGGGAAAGAAGTTATTTAGATCATTCTTATTACCATCATCTAAACCACAATAACACCTTGAATAGCATCAAACCATTCTTCCTAACTGCATGAAAACAAATAACAAGGAAATTCTCCCCGCCAACAAGAACTTGTAATCTCATTATAAGACAATAGACACCAGATGGATGAAACAAACAGATGGAGGAAGAATAAGGTAGCAATGAGATGATTATAATCAGCATGATAAGCAGTGATGCATACCACCAAACTGGCTGTGCGTGCATGTAAAATTAACATAAATATTATTTATGTGATATTAACTGGTTCAGAATGTGTGATATTGTCGGTTTAGAACAACAACGAATGCAGGCTCAGTCAGTGAGAGCTTGATGACTCTCAGGTAAATTGGGGAGAAGTATTATAGATGCCTGATGATACTAGCTGATGAAAAGGTGGAGAGTACTTTCAGTCAGCAACTGGTTTGCTGAACTTTTGCAAAGTGATCATTTCCATTTTACTGGGAATTATAAGGTAAGGAAGGAATTCAGGTTAGGAAGACTCATCCTTCTAGGTTTGATGTGGTTTTCTTTCTGAATAAAAGTTAAGAAATGAGTACTGCAGATAAATGTGCCTTGGATAGAAAATATGTTGCATGAGGAATCACAGTGAAATGCTTTATTGCAAAGTATCTGAGGCCATTTTGTTCACTATTAGAAACAGAATTTCAAACAGATAATTCTACTTATAATGGCAGAATTACTTTAGAAAACACTGGAACAGTCCTGGGAAGTATTTGATTGATGTTCTCTCAAAAAAAAAAAAAAAAAAAAAGGAACATTTTATACACTTAAAATGTCTTCTAACATTTAGTACTTGAACTTCCACAAATACTCAGGTAGCAAATACTAATGGAAAAATATGGTTGTATTTAATTCTCTTTGTTGCTGCAAAGGAAGGTATCTAAAAGTAAAAATATAAATTTTAATGTAAATATATATTTAAACGTAAATTATATGAAGCAGGTAATTCTGCATACTCATTTGGTTTTTGTGTGTTACACAAATAACTGTCAGGAACATTGAGCTACAGCCACCTCTGGCCTCATGGCAGCTTTTTTACCACAGGATGGCTGAGCTTCAATCAATGTTATGAAAATTACAAGATTCTTCAAACTGCAACACATATTTTTTTAAGCAATTAAATAGTGAAAAACTACATCTCAAGTGCAATTCTGAAATTGTTTTGAAATTATATCCCACACTCAAGTGAACCACATTTTTCCCAGTGGCGCTTTCAAGGAACGACTTAAAGAGTGTTACTCTTACCTTTTTTTAAATACCTATACAAACATAAAAAATATGCAGTAATGTGGGTTTGAAACACATCTTATGATGACAATATTGCATTTCCAAGAGAGATTGCTATGAATAGAAGAAAAGCTACCTTTAGTTTTTGATGTAATTTTAATTCTGACTGCTTAAACAAGTGCATATTTCTCATGGGTACTTTAGGACTCTGAGGGTTAATGTTGTTAAAATTCATTTAGTTTCTCAAATTAATTCAGAGGTTTTATTTTAAAAAAATATTATGACAAAAAGGATTTCTAATCCTTTACAAACAAGTTAAAAGCAAACTTTTCAAATAAATTGTTATTAATACTGTGTTATTAATGGGGTTTTTTGCTAACAATATTATACTTTTTCCCAAGATTCTTTATTCAAAAAAGCTCTTTTATTTTCCAAAGTCTATTTCATTTTAGCTGTAGATATAGGTATATCTGTGGTTTTAATAGCCATAACTACAAAGAAATTATTACATTCAAATGAAGGGATTTAGCATGATGAGGGGATGTGAACATCTACTAAAGACATAAATGAATTAAGAAATATTTTTTTTTAAAGTATATTGTAAATTCATTTACTTACAGAAATGAAAATCAGTCATTCTGCCACTGTTATTTGACTTCTCTGAAGGAGGGCAAGCTGGAAATTGCAAAAGGTGGCCTAGACCTTCCTCAGTGTTAGGAATGGTCCTTTTTCCTATAACAAGATTGTATCCACTGGAGTTTTTGAAAATGTCCTTCTATAGACAGGTAGATTAATTTAAGCAGTTCCTTTAATGAAGTTTTTTTTCCTTGCTGTTAGATTTGCTAGATTTTTATGTTTAATGGCTTTTAGATTCAGATGCTAGTCGTGATACAGGTTAAGTTAAAAGATAATTGAAAAATATTAAAAGTTAAGAATTTTGTAATGTTCATGTATTTTCACTGAAATTAAAATTGTCCTATTTGGATAGTGATATCCAAAGTAATGGGCTATATTAGAAAATAGCAGTTTGTCTTTTATTTGAAAAATTACAACAATTCCTCTGCTTCATTGCTTTGAAATTTTGTTTTCTATTTTTCCAATATTAATGTCCTTTACAGCAGTAAATATTAATATGAAAATACCTCTTCTGCCCTAAACTCAGAGAGAATAAACTAGAAGTAATAAAATAATTAAAAAGATAGAGAAATAAAGAAGAACCATAAACAGGAAAAAAATTTAAATAAATTAATAACAATAAGGATTAAAAAAATACATTAGACAGGGATGGGAACATTTCTGAATACTTAATTTCATGGAAATAGTGTATAGCAGACTATTGTTATATACAGCTCTTTAATTCCAGTTGCTGCTAGGGTTTGAATATGTGTTGCTGAAACAGATGATTACCTTCTTTATGAAGCAGATACAGTGCTATAAAGTACTCTACCACTTCCAGATTACATCAAAGGAAGAA
Organism: Pachyramphus minor; assembly: GCA_013397135.1. Classification (NCBI taxonomy): domain Eukaryota; kingdom Metazoa; phylum Chordata; class Aves; order Passeriformes; family Tyrannidae; genus Pachyramphus; species Pachyramphus minor. The sequence continues at coordinate 80,986 of VYXB01003359.1, read as the reverse complement.
GAGTATTTATAGTTGAAGCAAGATATCCTTCTACTGTTCATGGATGTTGTGAGTTTTCCACCTTTCTCTACCCACCTAGTTTGTGCCACCAGATGAAATAAATCCCAAGTCATTCCAGAACAAGAAACCAAAGTGGAAAGGAATAGTGTCTTTGTTCATAATGTCTCTGGCGTTATCTTTATGCATGAAGACCTCAGAGTAATTGTGACTCTGTTGAGAGACAGAGTATAATCATCAGTGTCCTGTAGTATATACACATAATTTCTGAGGTTATTCAGTCATAGATCCTTCATAACTTTGCCTATCAGATCTTTCTTATGCTAAATTTCATAAATATATCAAAATATTTCATTTATTCACTAAAGGATAACGTCAGTTGCAGTTAATTAAGACTTTACTTTCAAATCTCTTGTGGAATTTTATCTTTCATATATCCAAAGAAAGAAAATAATAGAAGGACATGAGAGCGTTGTCATGATTTTCTCGTGTTTTTCTTTCACATTTTAAAATTTATTTTACAATCTACTGACATTTTTAAAGTTCATCAACTTTAACCAGCACAAATTAACTCAATTAGAAATATTTGACAGCTTACAGTTTTGTTGTCTATTTTGCTTATTTCTCACATTTCTAACTGATATAAATCTGATAAAACCAGATCACCTAAAGAGTCTATTAATTACCATGGCTAACACACTACAAAGAAGAAAAAGTGCCAAACGAAGGGGAGCAATTGCAGATACTCAAATATCAGTGAAAAATGTCTCATAATATTCAACCAGAGCTACAGGGATTTGTTCTCTAAAGACAGTTTAAAACTGCTTTAAAATGTTAGTCTCCTGAACATTTGGTTTAGTGATATAAGCCACAGCAACTGTAGAGTTAGGATACTAAGATAGCAAACCATTTAATAAGTGCTTAGAATGGAAGCTAGAACATCAGTTTTGAGTCCTGTTTATGCAACTATGTTTTCCCTTTCTGTTTTTGTATTGTTCCTAAGGTCATACTCACAGTCCATGGGTATTCCACAGTGATATCAGAGAAATTATTTTCTTTTCTGTTTTCTTTTCAAATGTGAGAGGATTTCAGTTATTCCAGACTATTCTGGAATATTAATCCAATTTATCTATTCTAAGTAAGTAGTATGGTGAGTTTTCTGTTATTGTCTGTCAACAGTAAGCGTATGAATGCAATAAAATGGAAAAACAGTCACACAAACAACAAAACATAAACCCTCTGAATACTGATCTGAATACTGATAATGTAAAAGGTATTTGGACAGTGTTTGAACACCTAATAGTTAAGTGTCTCAAATTCTTAGCACTGAATTAGGGTCTCAAGCTGCCTATATGTTGTAGGATTGTTGCTGGATACTTAGGAACGAAACATACCATGGATGATACATTAAGCAGAGAAATGACCAGGTGAGACAGTGAGGTCATGTCTATAATTCTCCTTGCTGGACTCTTCTGTAGCTGTAGCCTTCAGTAAGACATCCAGGGGAAACCGAAAGACCCATCTAAAAATGCAGATCTCTTCTCAGCTCAGACACTTAAATCATACCCCTGAGCACACTTGGTCAACACTTGCTTTTTATGGAAAAACACGTATGAGTATGAGAAGAGAAGGGAGTGACTGAATAACAACTGCTACCTGATAGGTAAGTCTAGAGAAAATCTGCGAGAGCAGGGTGTTGCAATATTCCATGCGGCTTGGCCCGAGGATATGCAACCAGCTGCAGAAGGATAATTTATCATATGCTACCTAACTACCCATACCCTGTGCCCTGCCAGCTAAAGCTCTCCAGTCGAGGAAGGAAGAGTCACAGGAGACAGAAAAAAAGTCGTAGCTCTGCAACCCCATAATCAGGACTTTCACAACACAGAATGGAGACCTTGCAGATTCACCAGAAATGTTCCCTCACCAAAGAAACCTGAGCCAAAAAAGCTGTGTTTTACCTGTGCATACACTGTGCTACAGGTGTGGCAAGGCAAGGACACTAATGGGACCACCTGTCCCTCCCCAGCCCCTCTCAAAGACTCCCCCCCAGCCTGCTCATGGACCAGGAACCCACTTTAGTCACCCTGAACTGACACACCTGCCCCAGAAACACTGCAGCAGGGCTGGTCTCCAGCTCCTCACAGCCCTGTTCTGCCCAGCCATGGGCCCTATCGAGCCATGTCCAACTTCAGGCTGTAATCCCAGGCTGGCCTCAACCCACCTTGACCTCAGGTATGTACCTGGTGACCATGGCTTTGGCTGTTCTGGTGCTGCCAGCTTCCCTGCTCCTATCTGGGTGGCAGGACAGATCCTGGCTGGTGTCCGCTGGGCAACCCCCAGGTCCCACAAGCACTGACGGGGAGCTCATCTGGACTAGTTTATACTTTAAGAGAAACAGCTGTCAAACACAAGCTGGGCTTGGAATGTCTATAAAATTGGATGTTGGCAACTCCTTTTAATGTAATTTTTGCACTGTTTTGAAAGTGAAAGTTGAGAATTTGTAACTCCATGTGCCAGGGAAGGAACTTAATTATTCCTGCATCTTGGAGGAGCATGTCAGCTGCTAGACAAACACACAAGGCTCCTACACTGACATGGGACCTTCTCCTCCGGACTTCTCCTTTTGTTGAATTTGACAAGGGGTGCTGCATTTTGCATTTCAGGAGTGTGTTAATCCTGTGGTAGCCCAGGGACTGTGCTGGGTACAAGGCTGTAGAACTTGTAGATCTCAGGCAGCTTAAGCAGCTGGTGAACACCTAGGTGCTCATATCAGATAAGAGGAAAATGCTTCAGGGTCTGATTTGTAGCAGAATCTTAAGTGCTTAAGCCATTCGTGAAGCAAAAAATATGCTCCCTGAACAGGACAAGTTGGTTTTACAGACTTAGAGATCCAAATCTTGTTTTGGATCTTGTCCTCAATTCATACCTTTAAAACATTAAATGGGCTGTATCCAGGACAGCTATTCTTCAAGAGGCACATCACTGCTGACAACTGTAATCCTCACGTCCAGACAAAAATCTCCAAATAGAAAACTCTTCTCTCCTAGAAAGACATGACTTTAACAAAGCTGACCATGTTAATTACTGTAATTATTCTTCAAAAAGAGTCTACTAGAACAACTTCCCACGGGAAAGAAAAGCCGCGTCTTCAATCTTCTCTATCTTAACATAAATAAACATGGTGATAATATCCTTAAATGCAAAATATGTTCCTTCATAGTTTGGGTTTTGAGAGGCAGATGGTGAAACAAAGTTAATGTCTAACTTAGTACAGTTATAAGTTGCAGTGCAACTTATAGAAGTTTCTCAGATAGTGAATTAAGTCTGTGTAGCTGTCTAAGAAGTTTCAACAGCTGTAAAGATTTATTTGTACTGAGCAGTGATCTGAACCAAGCATATCTGGTAAATGTATTTTTATATAGCCAGGTATAAGGATGTATAAGAGTAACTTCCTGGGTGCGACTGGCAAATTTGTGGAGTTAGGATCACAGAAGACATTGGGTAGCCTTTTGTAAAGTTAATTGTTTCAACAACTACTGAATCCTGTGGATTCTGTGGATTTCTTTGGAAAGTTTGTAGGTCCTAGATCATTTCAGCTGTAAGAGGACAGGACTTGGTCCCACCGGGTGGCAATCAAACAGAAAAGCAGTGGTATAAGGCACAGAAACATAGAGAATTAAGTAGAGGAAGGAAATAAGCATCTACAGGGTTTGTTCCTTGGAGTAGGATCCAAACTATTATAGGACATGAAGCTTCAAGCCTTTTGGTACTTGTTTCTATAACTGTCACTGTTATTGGTGACAGGATAAGAACTGGAAGAAGAATGTGTGAAGGAAAACATTACTAACTATTTAATTTAAAGATGTGAAGATATATCTAAAAAATTATTTTTGTTCATGTACACTCCAAGTAGTTTATATTTTGCTAAAGAAAAAAGCTTTTCTTCAAGTAATCTTTCCTTAGTCATAACCATGCCTTCTCTGTCACCCTTTTAGAGAGTCAGCAAGTGAAAGGTTTTCTCCTCAACCTCCTAACATATTCTATATTCTTATTAAACAAAAACAAACAAACAAAACAAAAAACCCAAACAAACAAAAAAAAGCAGTGAGAGCTGAAATTTTTAAAAAATATACTAGGATTTTGTTACAGCAGTAACCTCATGTGTAAATGCAGACTTGTGTGCAAGAAATCCCACATACAAGCTGAGTGCTAAGAAGATTGGTGATCAACTCCATTTATCCCTGAAGGATAGATGATTCTCCACAGAATACATTGACCCCTTCCCGGCTCCAGAAGCTCATTCAGTGGTCTTAAACATGTCTGTTTGGAAGTTCCTTCCCACCAAAATAGCTTTGGAGCTGAAGGGGAAGAGGCAAGGCATCTTTGTCTAAGGCTTCGATGCACTTAGACTTACCACAATTATTTTCCTATTTCGTTTGTTCAGTTGTTGGATAGCTCAGTAGGTAAAGCCAAGGATTAAAAAGGAAGAAAGAAAATAAGAGGTGGTCTGAGATAGGCTGAGCTGTAGTCTAAACAGCGAGAGAGTGACTGTGCATTATCTTCATGTGAATGGAGATTCCTGGGATAATGCTTTTGGCTCTTAACTGCAAGAAAAAGACTTTACCAATAGCCACCCATTGTACTGCTTTTGTCAAGACTGAAATAAGAGAAGACTGGGCTTTTCAGGTCCAGTCTGTGAGGATGGCAGGGTGGAATGCAGTTGGATTCCAGCTGAGTGTTTGATGTCTTCATTTTTGAGGCCTCTTCTGAAAAAGAGCTGGCAGGAAAGTGTGGCCTTACATAGAAAAAGGGCAAGCCCTGGAGCAAGTTGCTTCCCTAGTAAAAAGAAGACATGCAATTCTATTATAATAATGTGCCACAGTGGAGCTAATAGAGTTGTGGTGACTTCACACCTGTTGCAGCCCAGGAAAAAATAAAAAAGTCACCATGAAATATTCCAGAAGGCTACTACTGTCTACAGGCAAGAGTGCAAGTGACAGATAAAGTGTTTAAAAAAATGACATATTACTTTAGGACTGACGTGAAATGACTAGAATGTCGTATAATCTCCAAATTCCCTGTCTCTGAATAATACGAGAAAGGCAAAGAAATTATTCATGCAATCAGATGTTACTATTTGTTTTCCTGATTATCTGTGGAAGCACTCGTATTCCATCTGAGGAGTTTGAGATTGCAGCTCCCCAAGACCACGGGTACCTATTCAATTCCATACCCACTTTTGTTACTGTTAGAAAAGAACCGTTACAATCTTGTAGTTTACATTCACTTTCAAATGACAATTTGTTTTAAAAAATGTCAAGATCAATGGAAATGTTTCCAATGGCACAGGACTGTGTTATTGCTTTGCTCCAGATTCCACTGATAAACATGAGCTTTGTTTTCTTAAACAGCAAGATGCCATCTTTTTGACAGATACAGTATGTAGTTATGTCACAGCATTATGATAAGCCTTATAGGGAAGACACAGCAGGGTCAGAGAGTTTCTACATTCCCAGCACAGTTTCCATGAAAGGAATGTTTACATGACCTGCAGTGCAAGGTTTAAATATATGCAGCAGTTTTGCTGTTAACTCTGAACTTACTTGTTGAGCAGCCTGTGACCAGCAAAATTCTACTTGACTTGTTGCACTATTAGTATTAACATTTTCCTGTCTTGTCAGCTGTTTTGGACATCTGCTGTGCTCTATAAAATGACTTCACAGGGATGGTTGGAGGGTTTTGTTTGGTCTGTTTGATCCTGAGGAACATAAATATTAGTCTGTCCTTTTTTTATATTGGTTGAGAGTGGATGAGAGATGAGAAGGAAATGTTGGATATCAAGCCAACGAAAATGAGTAAGATTCTTGCTTGACATGTGCTGTATTTGTGCTTTGTGACTCTTTTTCAAATCTGTAACATATATGTAGAGAAAGCACAGGGTACATATGACCTAATGCTTTGCTAATGTGGGTTTATAGGACTGATTCAGAACTCATTGGAGTCATATAAGCTTTTCATAATCATAGTTAATATCTTTTGGCTGAGATGGGATTGTATTATGCATCAGAAGCCTACTATACACTGGAGAAATTAAACTGTCTAAAATGCCTTGAACACTTGCAGAGCACTTTATGTTATTCTCAACAAGGACTAACTAAAGCAAGAAGGCAGAGCAGATGCTAACCAGTGACTGGTTGAAATTTATGGATGGAACATAGGCCAGACCCAATTGTTTTTGTTTCCCATCCTAAAAAGATCTTATTTTCCCCTCGGTCATTCAGAAAATATTCTATAATAGTTTATTATAGAATCCATAACCTTTGAAACAATTCTACAAGGGCTCTTGTTGATCCTAGTCTACAAAGGCATGGAGATTCATAGAGAAAAGCAGTTATTTTTCAAGTCCAAATAGTTAACCTAAGAGAGCAACTCAAGACTGAGTCTGGAGTGTTAGCCACAGTGGGATCAAGTCCATATTCACTTACTGGTTTCAAGCTGGTTGAAGCATTAGAAACCACATCAACACAAAGATGAGTGTGGGCTTCAAAACTGGCCATAAATCTTGTCTGTAAACTCACAATAGCTTATCTAATGGTGTGGTTAAGCTGTTAGAGTTGTCTGCTCTACCCTGTTTAAAGCTAACTTTATTATCCTTATAACATATTACTCTCGCTTTTTGTGACTGATATTCCAATTATTATCCACAGAAGAATGCCACTTCCTTAGGAATTCTAATTAGTTTGCAAGTTTTGAAGGACTTTCTGAACAAAACTCAAAACTCTGGGGAACTGCTCATCACAGTCCTAATTTTGTATCATTGTTCAAAACTTTCAGAAGTTCTTTAAAGGAAAGACTGATTAAGATTGCAAATAACTAACAGAGCATACTTGAAGATTAAAACATTATGGCTTTGATTTTTTAGAAGTTACTCACTTCAAGCATTTGACCTTGCTTGGAGGCTTTTTTTTTTTTTTAAACTTCTTGGCCTGCAGTGAAGTTCAAGCATGCCTGCCTCATGCCTTTGCAAAATATGGTATGACTAGGGTTGTATTCATAATGCAAAGACTAGTGTCTTAGATGTGCCTATTAAAGAAGGGTTATCTCTTCAAAATATTTGGTTTTTAAATATGAAGTAAATTCTTCCCATTTCTCTTTCTTTTGCATGAGCATATATGACAATTTTCTCAAATAAGACAGGCGACACATATTTTACCCCTTTTTGCTTTGACTGTAATTGAAATGCCTTCCGTAGTTGCATAGAAACTTCACCTCAGCTATGCAAACAGACTGTGTTGATCCTTCTCTGCAAACATAAATTTAACATTGTCTCTTTTGTTATTGGGAACTCTCTCTCTGATGTATTATGACTTCATTGCAGACTTGAGGTCTTCAACTACTTAAAATAATAATTAAAAAAAGTGTTCTATGACTCACCTTTTTCAGCTTTCTGCAGTAAATCAGCCATATCTGAAGTCATGAAAATTAAACAAACATTTGCCCATCTGAATGTAAATTTTGAATGAATGTCAGTGTATACCTTCTTCCCCACAGTAGAGATTGAGGTGGCAACTCAGTCATGCAGTCAAGATATTGACAAGATGGGCTGAAAGCTCACCACTCAGATATGACGGAAATGAGTCTCAGTCTTAACCTCCTGTATGAATTAGCTTAGCAACAGTAGGAAGGCACCAGGTATCCTTTATGACAAAAATGTCAGAGATGATGAAAGGAATGTTGCCAAGGAGCATTCCTATGGGCTGTGCAGCACAACAACAGTGACATCGAGACAAGTGCCTGTCCAGTTGCTAAAGGTGAACAGAAAATAAAGCACAATGGGAAAAGGAATATTTTTCACAATCACTTTTGAAAGAAAAACATAAACGTTACTCGTTCCCTGCAATGTTTCCTGCCTCACACCTGCCTCAGACCTGCCAGCTCACCTGGATTTAGGTAAATTTAGGTCTCTGATGCTTCAGGGACTGTTAATCCTGGAAACTCACAGAAAATCTCAGGTTTTGATCTCTCCGCCTTTTCAGCATGTCCCACAGATAGATATGACAGCTGTTTGCATCTGACAGAGTAAATCTGGTAACTGAACTTGCTGTGTGTGCACTCAGCCAGTCCTTGAACCAGAACCCTGGGGGTGTATAGAAAGCAGGTTTACCAAGTGAGTCAAAAGAGAGCCTTTCACTAATAGCTGTGCTAAGCTTCTCTCAGTTTCAAGTCAGTTATTTTCAAGTCTTACAGCAGTTCTTTGACAGGGGAAATTTTTTTCCTGTGATGAAACCAGAAACAGAGTTGATGTTAATAAGGCAAGAGATGCTACACTTTACCACACTTAAATTATGTGTCTGTTTTATTGCAGCAGGCTCATGGCTGTGAATGATGTCATTAGTGCCTCATTGCAGAAATGTGACTTTTAGTAGGACTTGAAAGGGACAGAGAAGGTTGAAGAGTTGCCTTTTAGACCCTCCATTTAACTAAATGGACTCATTGGTTACTTAAAAACGTAAAAAAACCCTGTCTTTGTCACCTGATAAAATCTAGCCAAGGTTGGTTGAAGCCCAAACTATTTGCTACAAGCATGTATCTAAGTACCTTGATAGCAACCATGCTGGGGTTGAGAATAAATTAATACTTTTTTTAAAATAGAGCCTAAAGTTGATTTCCTGAAATTGCCCTTTCAGGCACGTTTCAGCATCTCTGTCAGAGTTTTAAAGGAAAATGTTTTCTCTGACCTAGCAATAAGTGTCAATATTTTGATCTAACACCTCCAGTAATGAAATCTGTTGGGTTATCCACCCTATTCTCACATTCTACATACACAGAAAAAACATCTAAAATATGATTGTGTTGATTAAATTATTCCAAGAAAAATATGTGCTCAACTCCAGTCAAATCCAAGATCCCTCTTTTTCATCTTTGTCCTCACCTGCCTGACAAGGAAGCTACATTTTAGAGAAAAATAGGAAACTTAACCCAAATGATTTCACCCTGTTCATTCTTCTGGTAGGTAGTGCAAAATCTGGGCAGGCATATTGAACAATGCAGCTGTGGCAGGACTTGCTCTGCCTCGAAAAATCTGCAGAAAACAAATCATGCTCCTAAACAGATTTTTGACAACTAATAAGGTAGACTTCTGTGACTGTTTTAATGTTTACTACATATTAGTTTAGGAAATTTTCTTAGGGGTTTAAGTTTTATGTTGCATAATGTCTAAATACTAAACTGATGAATGGACTAATATTTTTAGAGGATTTTTTTAATTGATTTAAACAATGAAATTAACCGTCTGTAGCCTCATACAGCATTGGTAAGGTTGATGTTAGAAAAATGTATACAATTTCAGTATTCACTACTTTGAAAGGAGGTTAAGTGTTGGAGATGAAGTAGCTAAATCCATAGAAATCATTTGCAAGCTAGAGAAAATGTCTTACAGTGAGAGATGTAAAGATTTTCACGTTGACTTTTTTTTTACTTTTTTTTTTAATAGCTTTTAAACCTGTAGTTGTCATCATAGAAAATAGATGGTACTGAAGATTTTAAAATCTAGTAAAGGAAACTATAACAAGATTTTTGACTCCAAGAAGAAGCCAGGAAATTTCAGATTAGGAATAGGGCATTTTATAAAAACAAGTGGCCATAATTAAGGAATGGAACAACCCAGCCAAAAAATTCTTTCTCTGTCTCTTAACATCTTCAAATGAAGAGAGGATCCTTTTCTGGAAGCTCTGCTTTTACTGAATACAAGGCATGTTTTAGTTAAACAAGGACTGTTGGCTTCAGTACTTCATGAAATTTAAGGTCCTATAATAAATGAGTAAGTCTAGATGATCCAATATTCCCTCTGGCCTAGTTTTTATTAATCTTTTTTTCTTTTATATATATATTCAAGAAGAAGAAAACCAAAAAGATCAAGATTTGCATATAGAAGTCATTCTAATTTTTGTTTTATGACAAGCATCATCTTGAGCTAGATGAACTTTTTTTTAAATTTTTGTGAACACTTTATTTGCAATAGATGCAATAGAACAAAACCGAGTTTTGATTTACTCAAACCAAAACCTAAATCAGAAAATTCTACAACTCTTTGCTGACACATAAGGTGTTTTATCTGAAATTTACAAGCAATCATTTTCTGTGACAATAAAGGAAATCATAATACAAGCAAGGCTGTGGAAGATTTTTATATTTTGTGAAATGTTAGGTGCTAGCTCTCCTTATTATTATACTAGTCTTCCATTCAACATCATTCAACATCAGATCACAGACTGAGCTACAACTGACTTGCCGCACCATGAGGTTTGCATAATCACACAGAGGATTCAAAAAGATGAAGACAAAGCCTGGGATTTTCTGAAGAACATTATGGCACTGGCCTAACCATGGTTTGTTTGAAATCAGTTGAAGTTGTGCTATTAATATCACAGGCAGATTATTTGGGTTGATGTTGAATGCTTGCAAGAATCTTAAGCAGTAGTTCTGCAGTATCTTTCTTATTTTTAAACTGTATAGTATTAAATGACAATAATGTATTAGAGGGAAACTATGACTAACTGTAAATGAGAACATTTATTGAATTAAAAGGAACTAGAGATGACTGATATGTTGGCAAGCACATATGTAAACCTATAATTCCACACTGCCTCTCTGAGCCTGAAACCACTATTACTGTAAGCACCTGAACAGTGTTTCCTTTTCAGCTGGGTTTTAAGTGGAAGGAGACTGAGAAATTAGTACTATTAATTCAAAAACACCTTACTTTTTTTCCTCACCTCTCTATTGTTCTACTATACAGTGAACAGGGGAGACAATAACATAGAAACTTGTCATCATGACAAGAAATCAAAATCTGTATAAACAATAATGAAAATATAACAAAGAGCAAAAAATTGAGCTACTCATATTCATTTTTAAAGTGTAATGAAGGTGACATTTTAATGTTTTACAGTTCACTTACATAGGTGAGGATATTCTGATCAACTGTGGCTCAATAAGGCATGAAGGCATAGAAAGAAATTACTCTGCAGAGAAATAGATGACATGCAATCTATTTAGGAAGAGAAATTAGTTGGGTAAGGTCTTGATCATTGATTATGTTTCAGCTAAAATCTAATATAAATATTTCATTTGAAGGCCAAAATTATTCTCTCAAGATTTTTCCTTGAAATAAACTTTTTGGAAGTGCCCAAATTGCCTGTGAGCCTAAATCTCTTTGTTTATGTTACTAAACAATCTATATGCCGCTGAAAATACTATCCAGGGACATTAAGTGCCTTTTCTGCATTTGTTACACATTTCAGTTCAGATTTTTTTCCTTTAACATGTCCATACTGAGAGCCAAGTAGTAGTGAATTCTATGAGCTTTTCATCATTGCCAGAGCAAATATGGGACACATTTAATAGTACTGGGAAACCAATTTTTATATATATGAGGTGGCATAAAAGAACAGATTTATTTACGGAAAAGGCAGCAAGTTTGAAATGAAAATAATTACAACACATTACACTGAAAAGTCTGGAGGGAACGATGCTTCCTTTTGATCAGTGTTTAGATAAGGCTAAGCTCTGAATAAAAATAAAAAACCTCTGAATTATTATTTTGTGGTCTTTTTTTACTAGAACCATAGGAAGATTTAAATATTTCAATCTCTTGTCAGCACTTCAGCTGAGCACTTCTCTCACATCTGCAAAGAGAAATTTGCTTACGTGCCCTATCAAGGGAAAAAATGTCAGACATTTCCCTAGATCTGGGGTAAGGGACACGTGGGAGCTATGTATACTACTTTCTGTTGATGATGTTGGGCTGGGATTAACGATAAATGATTAATGAACAGATTAGCTGAGCATCCATTGGGAATGGGGTAAATACATTTTGAGCAGAAAGACAGTGTAGGTGACTCCTCAAGGTTCTTTGCAGATCTTCTATTGTTCCACGATAACAGATAAGTCCTTCCTCTCTTGTGGCTTTAGGCTGTTCTCTAAGGGAATGTCTCTTTTCAAGGTCACTTGTCTAGAATGATATGCCCCATGCTTAATTGCCCTAAAACAATACTAAGCTGGCTAAAAGTGGAAGCATACAGGCAAAAATTTCAGCTGCAATGTTAACTACTTCTACTCACTCCCCCAGAGCTGCTACAGCTCACAGCAGCTGAGTATATAGCTCCCATACTTCAACTTTTACCTCCAAAATGTAGTGAGCTCATTCTCAATATTTCAAGTACCAGTGTGGATGAATTCCAACACTGGAAGCACATTTGAACTGGCAAACAGTAAATGGCTGCCATCAGGCATAAGCACTTGTTATATCAAAGCTTTGGCACATTATTTATGGAAGACTTATTCTAATAAGTTCCATCCACACCTACCAGATGCGCAATCCAGGATTATGCCAGCTGTTTATCAGAATACTTGATGTCCAATAATACCATGAGTATAACATGACATTCAATTTTAATGTTGCTGAATAAGGAAACTTTGTCTTAATATCTTTGTTGAAAATGAAAAAGCAATGTTCTCACATATCCTGATTGAAAATGGTAGTGGTCCAGCCCTTATGGAAACACAGGCGTTTCTGTGCATATGAACAACCCCAGCTGAATCTGCACAAGGCTCTCTAGTATTCATAACAAATTAACCTCATATATAAAAAATCTGTGGAACAACAAAATACCAAATGACTGATAAAGGAATCTTAATTCACCATTGTTTGTTTACTTAAAGGTATATGTAGGAACAAAAACATTGAGAAGACTTCCTCTCCATCAGAGAGATCTCACTAAAATTAGTGATATCTTTGACAAATTCAGATTTTACCAAACATATGTGAGGACAGAGGAAGCTAATTCTGCTTTTTATTGTATTAGACTTACAGAAATAGGATTGAAATGGTATCGCATCATGGAACATTAAAATAATTTAATATTAATCATTCAACTTCTTAGGTAGGAAAACTTAATTTTGAGACTCATAACTTGGAATATGTTGTCTTCATGGTAATTGTATTTGAATATACAATAATTTACCAACAAAAAGAATAATTCATACTTTTATGATCTATTTAAAGCAAGGAAGCTAACAAAGACTTCTTAATAGCATTATGTTTTCCAGGATGATAAATATTTGTTATAACCTGTTTGGGCTTATAACTACGTAAGCCACTGACATATCAAATTCAAAAGAAATACTATGTGCTGATAACAACTCAAATATACACATATGCTAACATTCAAGACTTTAAAAAAACATCGTTCTTACCTTTTTATTTAGATAATGGAAATCACAAATAATTCACACAAGAACTACTCTGACAGGAAAAAAGTATGGCATTAGTTTACTATATTTATCTTTTAAAAGATATTTTATTTTTAAGCAGTTATTTTATTTTTTTTTCTTCAAACTGATAATTAAATTAGGAGTTATTAGTTCTTGATCCTAGAAAAAAGTCACACAATCCATTTTTTTCTTTTTATGTTCAAATAGTGCTAAATTTGCAAACATTTCCCACACAGGTCTTTGATTTGTTTAATTACCTACTCCTTTGTACACATATTGCTAATGAGAAAGAGTAACTCTGCTACTCATGTTACTGCATTGAAAATTCTAGTTTCTGAAGTTCCAGATTGCTATTCCTAGAAATAAATGTAGCACAATGATGTAAAAACACAGATACATGTTGGGGATATGTGTACTGTGGTTATTAAAAGATAGAACAGTAATAATAGTTGTAATCTATTTTTCAAGCCTTCTTTATTTCCTCTGTGGGCCTGATTCTATATCAGACCCACATGTTGGTATATTGAAAACAGCTTCAGATTAACATTTCTGTGTTGTATACCATTCCTAGGCTTTCATCTGTAAAAACATTGTTAGAGTTCCTGCATTTTAATGGTGTTTGATAGATGGACAATACTTGGCAATGTGTATCAATGTCTTTTATTCTGTTTCTGGTTGCAAAGATATATGTGGAAAAAAAGTGAGAGATCTTGGCTTGAAAAATATCTTTCATTTTCAGAACAGAATTTCCTCACCCCACTCTGAATGAGCTTTATTCATCAGTCTTTTCCCGTTGTTTTATTTTCTGGCCTAAAACTTACTGAAGTCAGTAGGTTTTGAAGTGGTTCTTAATGTTCCAAGGTCATTAAACGTTTTCAACTTTTGTATCTCATTAGAGAAAGAATATTGTATATTAAAAAATATGTTAAAGAAAACAAAAAGATAAATGTAAATGTAAACCACTAATCTGAAAAATTAGGCCATACTTTATATTTCATTCTCCTCTGTTACCAATTCAGAACCAGCAGTCACTCCTATCACATAAGTACCTGCTTTTCAGTCAAGAATCATAGAATGATTGTGTTGGAAAGGACCTCTGGAGATCATCTAGTGCTGTCCCCCTGCTTGAGGAGGTTCACCTAGAGCAGGTTACACAAGATTGTGTCCAGTGCATTTTGAATATCTCCTGAGAAGGAGACTCCACATTCTCTCCAGGCAGCCTGTTCCAATGAGGAGTCACCCTCACAGTAATGAAGTTTTTCCTCATATTCAGCTGAACTCCCTGTGTTCTAGTTTCTGCCTGCTGCCTCTCACCCTGTTCCTTGACACTACCAAGAACAGCATGTCTCCATTGCCTTGGCACACCCTCGTCAGATAGTTATGTACACTTATACAGTACCCACTCAATCATTTATTTTCCAGACCAAACAGGTCCAGCTCCCTCAATGTCTTCTCCAGTGCCCTAATCATCTTTGTACCTGTTCACCGGACTCCAGGAGCTTCATGTCTCTCTTTTGCTGGGGAGCACAGAACTGGACACAGCACTCCAGATGTGGCCTCACTAGGGCTGAGTAGAGGGGCAGGATCACATCCCTTGACCTGCTGGCTGGCAATGCTCTTCCTGATACACCCCAGGTTACCATTGGCCTTCTTGGTCACAAGGGCACACTGCTGGTTCATGGACAGGTGTCCACCAGGACACTCCGGGTCCTTCTCCACAGAGATTCTTTCCAGCAGGTCAGTCTTCAATCTGTGTTGGTACTCTTCCTCAGATGCAGGGCCCTGCATTTGCCTATGACGAACTTCATTATGTTCCTCTCTGTTCAACTCTTGTCTGTCCAGGTCTTGCTGAATGACAGCACAAGTGTATCATCCATTCCTCCATTTTTTATAATTCCATCCATTTTTTATAATCAGCAAACTTGCTGAGGGTACACTGTATTTCTTCACGCAGGTAATTGATGAATAAGTTGAACGAGACTTGATCCAGTACAGACCCTTGGGGAAAACTAATAGCTAAAGGCCACCAGTTAAACTCTGCATCACTGATCACAACTCAACTCTCTGTTTGCTCATCTAACCCACACTTCCTGACCTTATCTGTGAGGATGTTGTGGGAGATAGTGTCAAAAGCCTTGCAGAATTCAAGGTAGACAACATCTACTGCTCTGCCCAGTCAGTCATTTTATCATAGAAGTCTGTCAGATTGGTTAACATGATTTCCCATTGCTTAAAACAATGTTGATTGTTCCTGATGACCTTTTCTTTAACATGCTTGGTGATGACGTCCAGAATCATCTATTCCATTCACCTTTCCAGGGATGGAGGTGACTGACTGGTAGTTTTCCAGGTCCTACCTGTTGCCATTTTGAAGACTTGAGGGACATGGATTTTCCTTCCGTCCTAGGCAATTCTCCTGTTCTCCATGACCTTTCAAATATGACATCAAAATTTTCAGGTTATTAGAGAATGTTATGACTTGCCTACTTTGTCAAATGAGGAACACCATTTTCCCAAGGAAACATCAAAAAATATGGATGTGTGTAGATTTGAATAGAACAACATTTGCATTTAACAGTGAAGGCACTTTTATTGTTTAGGTTTTGGTTAACATAATTGGCCTTTCAAAAACAAGATCAGGCCCAGGACATTAAAATCTGAATAAAAAAAAGTGAGGGCAGTTTGAACAACATCCAGCTGGTAGATTTGGAGAATATAAAATGAATGAACAAATGTATGAAATCACAAAGATGATAGCAGGGGTGGAGCAACTCTCCTGTGAAGACAAGCTAAAAGAGTTGGGATTGTCCAGCCAGGAGACTCCAGGGAGACCTAACAGCAGCCTTTTACTACCTAAAGAGGGCTTAAAAGAAAGCCAGAGGGAGCATGTAGTGATAGGACAATGTGGAATGGTTTTAAACTGAAAGAGGGTAGGTTTTAATTAGATATTAGGAAGAAATTCTTTACTGTGAGAGTGGTGAGGTACTGAAACAGGTTGCTCAGAGAAGCTGAGAGTCCTCCACCCTTGGAAGTGTTCAAGACCAGGTTGTACAGGGCTTTGAGCAACCTGGTCTAGTGTAAGGTGTCTGTGCCTATGGTGGGGTAGTTGGAACTAGATGATCTTTAAAGTCTCTTCCAATCCAAACTATTCTATGATTCTGTAAGTCTATTGAAAATTGGTGGAAGTCAGCAAATCCTAAGGGAAGCTGGTTTGCTGTTTGTAACAGATATTTACTGTTACTATTATTAATGTAGTCATGTTGTGAGGTCCTGATTGTCTCTATCCATTTCCCCATGTTGCTTGGAGACAACCCATCCTAAAGATGCATTTATGATCTGTGTCCAAATACAAAAGCCTCAAACTTACTTTGAACTCTCCAGGAATACTGGCAGACAGTCCTTATTCGCTAATTATACCATATGTATGTAAAAAGGTGCCAAGAATCAGACCAGACCAGAAACATCTCCCAGTCAATTATTTGCTTGCACATAATTTTTAGAAGCCAAATTTTAATAAACAAGTTGTTTTGCCATTTGTCCCCATCAACTTTGCTCAGCCTTAACAATGCAAAAGCTATCCCTTTCCTAAAACTTCTCTCTTTGGATACAAGTCCAAACCTCTGACACGTTTGTAACACCCATTACTCATTCTCACTTGCCATACTCATGGCAAGTACATTTGCTGACAACAGCCAGGCAAAACTGAAGCTTCCTGTCCTCATAAACTTTCCAAATGTTTGCTAGAAAGACAGCATACTCTCCCTTATTGAGGTATTACCAATCATATCCACCAATATAATAAAAAAATAATTAGTGTAAAAACAAAAAAAGAGGAAATGTTGTACCTCATGTGACCTTAGTTAAAAAGTTGTTCTCTCTTCTTTTTGAGGGAGTTGCAAATGGTAAAGCAGTTTAATAGACTCAGAAATATTTTTTATTGTCACTTCTATGGTGAAGATAAAGTTGACTTAATAGGTTAGGTATATCATGGTGCATTCAACTTGACACAAAGCTGTTGTGATCAATAGAAAAACATCTAGCCTTTTGACAATAAGATGCATGGTGTGGATATAAATTTAGTGCACTCAGAACCTGAAAGCAGGCTCACAGCTTTATGGCATATCTATATAGATACAACTGGTGCTTCTAGGAATTGTCACCAGGATCCTGTTTATACATGTTTTTATCTTGCTTTTATCTGATATTTATAGTGCCTTTATCTTTGTATATATATGTATGTGTGTGGTATGTGTATAGAGAGGAGGCAGAGAAAGAACATGCTTTAAACTTACACAGTTACAGTAAAGTCTCATAATCTTTTATTAATATCTCATCACTTGCATCTTTCACAAATGTCATTGTATGCAAGAGAGAAAAAAAGCATCAAAAAAGCAAGCAAGCAGACACACTGTGACAATTTTTAGAAAAAATTAGAGGAGGATCTGTCTTCCATAAAAATGGAACAGTAATTTTATAGAAAATGCATGTCATTTGACACTTAACATTCCCAGGGAAGTATTTATTGTATAGTCGCTGTGAAACAGAGGCAAACCCTTCATTTGTGTATTCATTTGCTCTGTCATGAGAGTGAGCTGCAGCTTACTATAGAAAAGAAACATTGTCTGGCCATTTATATAGGTTGTATTATGCCTCCTTTGTATGCAATACCATCACATAAATATCATAATACTACAGTTATAGTATTGCCAATGAGTATGAATTGTGTCACCTCTAATGAAGAAGGTTAATCTTTTTTAGCAGAAGGAATGTATTATACCCTCCATGAAGTCAGTGTTAAACACAATAAGCAAAGTAGTATATTTGAAAATAGCCACCCAAGTATGGGGATGATGTTCTTTCTAGACTTAACCAGCACCTCCTCACAAGTGGGATATGTGTAGTCATTCACAAATTAACATAAATTCTTCTTCACTATCCTTTCCTTTTTTTCTTACATGCAGGGAAAGATTTGTGCCCATTTCTTCAGATTTGTAAGTTCACAGGAAAGGATGACGGCTGATTTTTTACTACCATCTAAACTGTCATTACCATTCTCACCTCTTTCATTAAATGTGCAGATGATTAGAGAAATATTCAATTGATTAAGGATATGAACAGTAAGGAAGCATTTATTTATTTCTTATTTTTGCTGTTGCCAGATACAAAATATTTTAAAAAAGAAGCCTGAAAGTGATTCAAAGGGAAACTATTTCTTTTGTGTGATGAAATTCAAAGCTTTAAAAAATGTCCTTTATCAAGAAGGTTGACACTCTGACTACCTAATTCTCTCTAACCTGATACTCAGATAGAATTTAAAGCATGCCTGAGACTGATCCTTTTCACCTGCAATGGTGGCATGAAAATCAGGACACCTTTGGTTAGGAAGATAAAGTTTGTAATGTGTTTAAATCTAAGCTCTAACATATGTTTGAAAGTAGCACCTGGTTCCCATGTAAACCCCTTTATGATTCACAGATGGGCTGGGAAACAACTACTCATTTGGAATTCCCAATATATAAAATATAATCTTAGCAAGACAATATACTCAGATAGATTTTTAATTAAAATCTACAGCCAGATGAAGAATCTTACTGCAGTAATTCTGATCATTCAAATGCTTACACTGAAGGATATGGGTGGGGATACTGGAGCTTCAGCAATGTAAGGA
The DNA here is from genome assembly GCA_013397135.1 of Pachyramphus minor. Classification (NCBI taxonomy): domain Eukaryota; kingdom Metazoa; phylum Chordata; class Aves; order Passeriformes; family Tyrannidae; genus Pachyramphus; species Pachyramphus minor. The sequence goes on along the minus strand of VYXB01003359.1, from coordinate 62,043 downwards.
TGTTAGAGCTACAGGTTTTGCAAGCAGAAGGGGAATTTAAGCAGCAAATAACAGGCTAAGCAGGGCCAGCCTGAGCTCCTCTGGGGTGGATTGGCATTTCAGAGAGCAAGACGAAGAGTGTGGCTGAACTCTCTTTAATCCTTAAGGCACTTGTTCCAGGTTAGGGACACCTGGACTCCAATACATTTCCAAAGAACACTTATATATTTTAAAGAATGAGCCCGTAATGTAAGAAAATAATGATTCCATAAATAGATGTTAAATTTTAGGTCCTTACTTTCCATCCTTTCCATCTCAATAAAGTGGTCTTTCTAATGCTTCCACAGTCACATCTGGATTTATGCGTTGGTTACAGTGCAGGGTAAGTTATTGTGAAAGGGTTACCTTCTTGGTTTTCTCCTCCTGTGGCTGGGTTTTAAAAGAATATGGCAGCCACTTCTGCATTCTCTGCTGTGCAGTTGCCTAATACAGGTGTACAGTGGACTCAGGGGGAGAAAAAAACTGTTCTCTAGATTTTGATTGAGAGATGTAAAGCTGCTCTGGCACACAAAAATAAAACCTATACTGGGAATGCAGAGGCACCTGAGGAATGTTAATTTCAAGTGCTAACATGTCTATATGCCTTGGCAATCTGACAATCAGGTATCAATCAAATGTGGATTTTCAGGATCATAAATTTGAACCTAGGCACACTATTCCCACTTTATAGTCTTTTTTACATCTTACCTTGTGAAAATGTTGACCACAGCTGTAAGGAAAAAATATATATCTTTCCTTGAATTTAAATCACTGTATTATTAGGAATTTTGTTTAAAGTGATTCTCTTTTAATTAATTAAACACATTTACCTTTTTTATTTCAAGTCACATAATACTTCTATCTTAGATAATGATGTTGTCTTATATATTTATTTACAAGATGATATTGTTAACCATCTCTGGTTTGGTTATTGAACATTATCATATAGTCGAATCTGCAGGTAGTTGAAATACTTCAAACAAAGAGTCCAATTTTGTGTTTAACATACTACTGTAAAAATATCTGATGAAAAGCATTTTGCTTTCTGAAAGAAAAATTCATAATCCCAAATCTTCAGTCACTGAAAAATACTACAACTCCATTTAATGTACTTAGTTTCAAAGCTGAAAAAATGAAAGATTCTTTTTGACACATTCTATTCTAAGTTAAAAGACTTATTCTGATTTAGAAAGCATGAGCATTCCTTCAGAAGGAAAGGAAAGGTTCAGAGAAAAAGCCCAGCATATCATACTATAATGCATCATTGTCTTAATACCATCAAAATAACACCAGAAGCCACTCGAGGATTCTCTGCTGAGCTGCAGAGGTTTGTTCACCAATCACTAGACATTCAAATGGGAGAAAGAAATCCCCCATAAGACCAGCTAAAAGGCTGTGAATTATTCCTCCTTTCATCTGACAGACTTGTCTTGGCCATAGAATGCAGAAATGGATGTGAAAAATAAAAGCTTCACCCTTACCTATGAAAGTAAAACATATACATACATATTATGAGTGTATGTATATGTATGTATAGTTATATGGAAGCTGAGTCTGCCTGCCTCACTTTATCTGCTGAGCTAGAATAGATTTTGGTGAACTTCAGTAGTGCTATGTGCTTGCTTGAAGATCTTTGTGCAAACACAGAGACAAAGAGATTTATCTAATACATGATCTGAAAGCATAATAGCACTCTCAGCACAGGCAAAACTTGGTCTTTGCTGCCAACCAAATGAGATGGTGTTGAAGCCAATTTCAAGCAAATCAGTCAGCAGAGAGTATGTAGGCACCAGTCCATATCTTCCTAGTCATACCTCCCTCATCAGACCACATGCCGTCATTCTGCTCTTGGCTTTGTTAGCTTTTTACTACAGGCTGGGGGTTAGGGAAGCTGTAGATGTACAGCTTCTGCTTTCCAGCCTGGAAGCAGTAAAATGTGTGTAAGTCTGCAGGGAAAACCACTGTGGTTTCTTATTTCATTGCAAGCCATGATACCTCCATGCACTTTGAACCTTAGATGATACGTGTGTGTCGCACATATTTGTAAGGATGACTTCACAGCCCACTTGACAAGTTAAAAGCTGCTTGACGCCTGTATATGGAATACCCTTTTTTCATTATTTGTACCACTGGCCTTAATCCAGTTCCCTGCTGCTAACTTTCTTTTCCCTTCATGACTGTTGGACAGATATTTTCAGATAATGTCTTCTGATAACATACTAGATATTGCAGTTCATTTTAAAGGTTGAGCTTAAGAATCCTTGACCATACAAGCAGTAAAACATCTGATAAAGACAGAGAATAGTAATAGAAATACTTCTCACAATACTACCTGTTTGTTTCTGTGTTATGAAACTACTTTTGTTTTCCTTTTTTTTCCAAATATCTCTCTGGTGAACTTGTAATGGAATAATATTCTTAAGTCCCTTCAGATTCACAAATATTTGTCAGCTGAGGGGTTTTTTTAATTTAACCAGTCTAAAAGTCTATGCTCTTTCTTTTTTTTTCTTTTTTTTTCACCACAATCACATTTTTATAAGAGTAAAACTTAGGAGCAGTGATAGAGAAAGCTTTTATTTTTTATGAGAAGGGGAAGAAATGAATAAATTGAATTAATCAGCTTTGCAAACAGATCTCTGATTACAGTTGATTCTCTGGGACTATCATTAGTATTAAGACCAATAAACAATTTGCTAATACTAAGCCAAATTCTAATTTTCCAGCTGCAAATTCTAGGTATAAAAATTGTTTTCATTTTTAATATGCTTTCCTTTTGCTTATGTGTTTTTCATATCCTTTGCTGAATGAAAAGATAAAATTGTGCTCCATTTAAGTATAAGTAGGTAGTTTTACTGCATTTTTTCATACTTCGTTAAGTATTTATTGCCTAGTTTTCACTTTAATTATCTTTTATTCATGCTTCAATAAGAGGAGTGAAACAAATTCCATTATTAAGAATTGAGTTATCTTATGCAATCCTAAAGGAAAAAGCTGTATTTAGATATCACATTTTCTTACCAGGTAATTATGTGTTTTTTGACTGGAGCTAGAACCTTTTTTTTTTTCCTAATATATTTTTAGTTAACTGGATTTGTATTTTGGGGAAAAAAGACTAAAAGAAACACATGGTCTTCAAATCTTGCTTTTTCAATTTTTCAATGTCACTCATGAAATCTAAGTTATTTTTCAGTATGCTGAGCTTCCCACTAAAATAGCAACCGGTTTTATATCCTTTGTTGTCCCCTGTCTTTCACTTTTAAAAATGGGAATAATGAGATAAAATATAAAAATAACTAAAAAATTAAAATATTTACTTGCAATAATTTAAAGGTGTTATTCGTGTTTAGAAAAAGAAACATTTTTGTACATGGGTTGTAGACTTCTTAATTATATCTCCACAGAGGTGCCAGGAAGATTAGTAGACTGATAAATTTATTAATGAGTCAGTTATCCATTCTAACAGAGACTGGAAAGTAGACCTGGAGAAGAATAACTTCTGACATATTTCTAATGGACTGGGAAGAACAACATACCTTTAAAAGGGAATGCATAACCAGGGAAGGCATTGTGATGTAGATAAAGAAAAACAAAATCAGAGAGCTGTTCCTTATAGCATTACCCCCTCCAGCCCTGCATTCCTGTCACCTTTGGTGTGAATGTTACTCTGCATGGCAACAGCTGCAAAATGGAAAAATGTGACAAAAATCAACTGAAAGAGTCATGGGTATTCTCCTGAAGCACCCATAACCGCTTGAGAAGCCATATTTTTCTTCCACCCACTGCCACAGGAATGCACGTCTCCCAAGGATCCTATGTTAGAACTGTCAGCTCAGGTGAATGTCTTGGCTATAAGACAGTAACAGTGTACTATGTGTCTAATGCATTTGCATGGGCTGGCAGATGTGTCATGAGACCTGTGGATTACCATTTACCTGGATGGATACTTGGTATTTCAGTGCTCCTAAAGTGCCTCCAGACACCTGTGGTTAAACAATACCTAGAAATGTACCTTAAACATAGCAGAATCATTAATCTCTGGCAAACGTACTGATGTGGTGTTTTTTTTGAGTGTTCTACTAGTGACAGAGGGACCTTAAGATAGACACCTGGATTTAGGTGTCTTGATCTCAAATTGAATCCCACCCAAAGAGTTTTTTTCTTAACTAGATGATTGCATACCATTTGCATACCCAGCACACAGATATTCACACAGATACACACTGTTTGTCTTGTTCTCATTGTTGAATTGTGATAAAAGAAACAGTGTTATTAATAGAACTCCCATATGCAGCTTTTTCCTGCTGGATGCCGGCAAAGCTGTCCTGCACAGCATTTTCTGTTTAGCTGACCACCTACGGTTTCTGTGTAATCTCCAAATTTGCTGGGTAATGTAGTTCTTGGCTGCCCTGCGTGAATCTTTTCTTGGTTGAACACCAGGACGTGAAGTCAAAGGATCTCACAATGGGTTCCTGGGCACCAGCCATGCTAGCTTATCTGCTCAATGTATTATTTATTTTATTTTAACTCTTTATGGCAAATAATCAGCTGTGGCAAGCTTTAGTAAGAGTCAAGTTGATCTCAAAAATGCTGTTGTTTGCTTTTATTTTTAAGGTATTCTTACAAGTATTAAAAGTATTTCCAAAGGTTCTCTTTTCCTCCTATTGTCCACTGTTATTTCACCAGCTCTTGTGAGCTTGTCTGTCGGGGCTGCTTTCAAGGCACATATGTGCTTCCACTATTCAGAAAACATTTTGTAGAAGTCTGGCTTCTAATTATTCTACATAGATGCCTGAGCATGACAGCAATCTTTGGCTAATTGTAAGACTATGCATTTTAAACTGCTTGGGACAATGCCCCTGACAAAATGTGTAAGTCCTATAGTATTCACTCATGTCACATATTAAATGGACACTCTCAATGTAAAGTAACCTGGACATAAAAATTTGTAAGCAAAGGAACTACATCAAAAGATAAATAGGCTAGAGTGGATGTGAAGTGTGAGAAGGGAGAGTCTGGAGGTCTGACAAAAGTTGAGTAGTTGGGAATATGTCTGCACATACCTCAGAACAAGCAAAAATCATTCCAAGGTGCCCATGCTCCTACAGCAGTATATAAAGTCTTTAAAAACAGAATAATAAAAAAATACATATGTACAATAAAAGACACTATCTAAAGAACACTTAAACATTTTAAAATAAAATCCTAATCATCCTATTTGTCTTCACACAGATATAGATTCTTCTTATATTTGTTGCTGCATATTGTAAATTAGAGGGAAATAACCTCATTTATTTTTGAAAATACATCATAAGAAATCATCTTTTGTGGGCAGTAGAACAGGGAGAAGACATACAGGTGAGGAAGATGAATCTACCAGAAAGAGAAAAACAACTAATGAATGATGTATAGAGGGAGTAATTTAGAAATGATGGGAAAGTGAAAGAAGGACATTTTTTTTTCTTCTCTTTTGCTAAGTGAAGAAACCCCACCTCTAGTTAATTGGAAGAGGGACATAATGTCTAACAGACAAAAACCCCCAAGTTTCAAATCTGCATCTGAAAATGACCTTGCTGTAGCAGTGAGCATTCATTTTGCCACTGAGTTTTCCCATATGTAACTTAGAGATGAGTCTTTCTCCACCTCATAAGAGTTGTATGAGAAAAAATAGTAGATGTATGTGTGTAGCATGCTGCTGAATAGTATTTTGACTTTTAAACTCTATTTGTTTATTCTGTGTTTTGTATCTTGAATGTTCTTACTGTCATTGGTGTAAATACAGCTGTGGTGTCAGACATTCTGATCCAACACCCTCCCACAGGAACTTTTAAATGAGATTTAAATTAACCAAAGGGGATCAAATATTGTCCTCTGAATATAATAATCCCTGCCCTGTAGAATTATGTAGAAGTAATTAAAAAGCTGAATAAAAGCATCCCACATCGTGTTTCCCAGTTCATTCTTGCGTGTAACATTTCATGCAAATCAGATTATTTTGTTTGACTTAAAAATTATTAGGCCAGATTCTCAGCTGAATTGAAATCAATGGAGAAGAGCTGTTTTACACAGGCTGTGGGTCTGATCCACAACATTAGTTTAACTTATTCAGATGTTCAAAAAAAAATCACAAAACCAGAAAGATAAGTTTCTTTCAATATATTTTTTTCCTTTTCTCCTTCAGTGTAAGATTATAACTGTAGTTCATGGTATACATTAAACTATTAAGTTTCATGCAAGGTTACAAAAGGGCCAGAGTTCAAATTTAGGTACAACTCTGAGTGAAGAGTGTGCCCACTCCCACCACAATCCCTGGAGGTTAGACCAGTTCCTTCTTAGTTTCCTTTCACATCCAAGAAGTTAATATTTGTTATTGGTGAGGCTCAGCACAACATACCTACTGTGAGTTGGCTCAGTTGTTTTGGCTAGGGAAAAGGAGAAGTGAATGACTGCTGAGATTGTTTTCCTATTTCACATAAAGAAACCTGGCCTCACACAAGACCTATCAGGTTCAGCAGAAGAGCAATACAGATAACAATGCAATCTGGATGCTTTGGAAGTGCAGCAACAGTAAATGAATAAGATGTGATAATTTCTTCAACTTCACATGCTCTCATACATCACTAATTGAGGACCAGGCCCAAAAAAAGGTGTATAAAAATCAGTTGGAAAAAGAGAATTTGATCCCAACTTTTCTTCCAGTTCTCTGGATTTTCTTGTTGTCTTCAGATCTACTGAAATTGAAGGATTATTTTCACAGAAAATTTGGAGGAAAATAGCAAATTGGGTTCTTTTTTCATGTTCATAGAATTTTAATTCCATTTCCAAATTTGCTTTCATAGTTACTGTGAATTTAATTATCATAATTTAATGAAAAAAACCCAGGGAGATCCATATTAGATAGGTGGGTTACAGAGGTACCAAAAAATTGCATTTTTTTTTCTGGAAAATGAACACATTCTTCATTGGATACATGTATTTTTACCTCACTTACCTAACCCACCTCCAGTAGGATATCTCAAAATCAAAAATCACTTTTAATAAAATGTTTTTCATCTAATTACCCATTACTTTTTCTTTTTTTTCGCCCTGTAGATTATCTCTTTCTCTGCATTAGTCTATGTTATGCTAGCTAACAGCTAGACACAAGTTCAACAGTTGGTGTGAGTAAAGTTTGTTTTGTGAAACATCATGTAAATATTGTTCTTGCTTTGCTCCTGCATAAAAATTACGTGATAATAACTTCTTTATTATATTGCAATGAGAAGCCTGTAAGTTTGTTCATCAGATGGCAGTGAAATTCAGAAGTGACTTCAGATCCATTAACTGAAGAACTGAATGCATAAAATTTAATCAGAAAATACTCACTGTTTTTTTGATCCATTTAAAAGGAACACTTACAGTGTTCTTTCTTTCTTTGGAGCAGTGATGCCTAATGAAACATATATAAGATGCAGAGATAGGATTTCATAAATTCTAATCCATGTTTTCTTGAGATAAATTGAAGAAGATTAAACAGATATCTGTCCAGACCTTATTTAAAAAATATAGCTTTGAAGATTCTGGAACTTCTTGTGTGTTCCACTTATCCAGTCATATTCAAATTAAGACAACTAGAAAATCTGTTGTTCCAAATTAGTTGACATATCCACTTAATTGCTCTGCAAAATCTTAGAATTTCTTCACTTTACTATAGTGGTAACATTTTGCTGAGAAGGGAACTTCACTAGACAAGAAAATCAATACATATGGATATGAATCTTCACATAAGTCTGTTGCATGAAGATTTTCACATTGAGTGCCATGGAGTTTACACAGGTAAATGAAATGCATTTGTAAACAAACCTATTCTTTTATGACCTGTATGTCAAGTAGTGGTTTTAATGTAATTATACTGATTGCTACCTCTGGAGTTTCATTTCCCTCAAGTATAATTTTTATTCTGCTAGACTATGAACAGCACAGATGCAGAAAGGATGATTTCTGGATCTTTTCTGGACCGGGGGACCCACAAGTGCATCTGAACTCATGGTGCAGGTTCTGGCCATGTCACACACTCACTTTCTGTATCCCAGCTCCTGCAAGAAAGAAACCTGGACATACAAGGCCTTCTTGTGTTTTAACAAGGTCCCCGTGAAGACAGACAGTCTGATACATCAGAATAGTTTCCATAATTGTTCCTGTAATGTGAAGATGAATGAAAATCTCAAATCTACCAGACAGGGGCACAGAATAGTTAGATCTAATTGTTCAGATTTGTTGTGGAACATCACTTAAGTTATTGTAACATCTTCATGTCTCCAAGTTCAATCAAGAAATAGGGATGACAGTAATAGCTTCCTCTCAGTTTCATGCTTTCCCTCAGTGTTACCTTAAGGCTTTTGTATTCAGAGGAGCATGTGTGTGTTTGTGTGTGTACATGTGCATGCAAGGAATAGGAAAATAACGTTGCATTAAACATTTTTAGAAACATAAGTAGAAAGAAATATTTACTAGTATAAGAAAAAATGATTTTTACCCAGTTGTAAAAAGTGCTTGTATATTGAGTGTTACTACTCTAGCCACATTAGCTAGATCCATGTTAACAAGCTGAACAGGGCAGAGACTTGTGCAGTGCTGCTCAGTCATGAATACAGATTTTTAAAGGGCCTTGCAAAGATTCATCCCTATGTGTTTGTGGAACCATAGAGTCTATTTTGCTTTTAACAAAAGTAGTAGGAAAAAAAAAATCTTTTGAAGACTCTCTATTGTCTGTCATTTACTTTCTAAAACAATTTCCTCTACAGTCATCACATTTAAAAAAATAGTAAACTACTATATTCATGCCACCTTCTAGAGGTGTCAGATATAAGCATTACAGACACTTTTGTACCCCAAGTCAAATAGAGAATGAGAATTTTGGATCATCTTGGCTAATATTTGCATATCTGGCCAGCTCTACTGCCAGAGAAAAGAAAAACACTCAAAGCCTAAATTACACGAACAGCAAACAGCTTACTTTGGGACTCAAATATCACAGTGTTCTTTTCCATTGACTCTAAAGTCTATAGATAAGCCAAGCTGAAAGATTTTTTTCTTGGAAATCTGTCACCGTGATGCTTAACTGAAATCCCTCTGGAAGACTAAATACCACCTATGACAACTTTTCTTCCTGCATAATGCCTTTCTGAGTGTTGTTTGAACTTATCCTCCCAGACAAAGCACCAACAAGCACAAGAAATAACAGCATATTTATTTTTTTATTTATAGTAAAGCAAAAATTTTATTCAATACAGAATAATTTAACTAGAACTGTTTAAAAATATGTAAATGCCACCACCTTCTCTCTTTTTATTTTTTATGTTAAAATCATTTTTTAAGGAGAATCATACAGTTTTTATGTCCCTATTTTTGTAAATTACACAATATGGTTTGCTACTTAAAAAAAGGAGGCTAAATGTTTGATCCAGCTGTTAAATCATGCCTATAACATACATTAAACAGCCAAAAGTTATAAAGCAAGAATTTAATTGACCAATACTTGGGTAGTGTGTGACATCATGTAGCTGTTTTAGCTGGCTTTGTAACATGACACAAATCTATAACTTCGTACTTCATGAGTCAGAATCAATAAACCTGCCATTACAGACTCCAAAATCAATCTTGCCTTAGATGTTTCCCTGCCTTTACTTCTTCCTATTTTCCTTCTACTTCCAAGGAAAACAAAACAAACTGCTGTGAGAATTTATAAACTTTTGAGCTAAGTAAATCAGGTGAATTAGTAACATGGATTCTGTGGGCAAAACCACTTACCATACTCTTCAGGGCTGAGTGCACTCAAGGTGGTATTCCAGTGTAGCCACAGTCCCTCATTCCTCTCTCATTTTTAAGATTATTGTGACTTATGTTGAATATAATCAGCCTTAGGTAAATGAAGATCTTGAGTAAAATTGAGAAGCCAAGCCTTATTTTATCCTATAACACCCACAGTTCCTCTGTTCTTCTTTCTGAGAACTCATTTTACAATCCTGATCTCCAATATTGTGGATATGTCCTTTCCATCCTACTGTACTTTTTACTCCACGGTTGAGGACACCAACATTGTAAGAGCTGAAGTTCATCTACTTATGTCCTTAACCACACATTCAGATACCTTAAAGCCTTTACCATACAAATATCATTGATCTCCCAGAAATTTCATAAGCTCAGTCATTGAAAAAGCAATGTAGGACACTGCTGTCCTTCTGAAAATGTTACCATAGCAGTTTTGTAGTACTATGAGTATACTGCGAGAATAATTTCTGTAACGTCTCTTTGAACTTTTAGTACATGCTGGATGATTTGAAATCCTTACCCTGTCAGGAAGGAGGGGTAAGGTTCTTCAGATATCCTACAGAGAAAAAGGATGTTTATGGGAGGAGTATCCCTGGATCTTTAAAAGTCCAAGAAATCACTTACCTCCATATTCTTAAGGTTAGTCCTAGTTATGAGAGAAAAAGGGAAAGAAAAAAAAAGTGAACATTGCCAACATTTAAATTACCAAAACGGTCATAAAAAGTGCCACTATGTTCCTTTTCTAGGGGATTTTGTTATTTACTCAGCACAAATCTAGTTATTGGTTGAAAATGGCTGGTCTTGTTATTTAAGTGTCTGAAGGAGTCATCTCCAAAGTGTATGAACCATATATGAAAACAGTTCTAACAGGCGTAAGTATGGTAAAAAAAAATAAATTATAACCTGTTTGGATAGGATAGGTCAAAATCTCAAAAGCAGACAAGAGTCATACGGTCTTTGATTTGGTTAATTTATGAAGTATGTAATTTCGTTATTGTTCAGCAAGGCAAGTCTGCTAAAAATCCAAGATATTACCTTGCAAAATGAATAGACAAATAATATGTTTTGTACATTATGTAGCTTCTGGCAGTAACTGAACCCCAACAATCTGAGTACTGATCTCTTCTGAGCACAGATTTCCTGTATTTTCCTCATTATTTATTTATATATCCAAATAGACCAGACACTGCTAAGGATGTGGTTTAATAACTCTGGCTCATATTGCTGAGCCATTAGTGCCCTTGTAGAGAGCAGCTTTTGGCACGAATTGTGCTTTGTCAACCCACCGGAGCACTTAACAAAGGTTGGTAAATGAGAAGTTTGAGAACGGAAGGAGAACAGTTAGAAGGTGTCGCGCATTTGCAGAGCTGCACTTGTTACACTGAACATGTAATCCGAGAAGGAAACAGCACAGAATAATGAAAAGATTATGATGTATGGCACAATTATTTTTCCTGGTATTTGTTTCGCAGGTCCTGGCATTCTGGCATCATTTTTGCCCATTTATAGGAAGGGCAGAGCAGTTCATCCGCACAAGTTCATCCTTAATTAGCTTCTCTGATCTTTCTAAAAAGGGAATGTGGATTCTTTCCAAGATTAATAATTCTGCATCTGTTAGTATAACAGTGAGGCAGATTTGTGATCGATAGACCTACACATGTGTCTGAAGAGATCGGTGGCTCTGAATGAATCTAATCATGTAATTACACAAATTAGGCCATTTTACAAGTCATTTGTATTTTGATGGTGTTTGATTCTGGTTTGATATCTTAAATACTTAAAGCACCCCTTCCCCTTCTCCTTCCCCTTCCCAGGGACTTTCTCCAACACAATTTCTTAAGAAGAAAGGACAAATACTGAAAGATCAGTCATGACTCATGACTTTCTTGAGCTGAACAATTGCAAAGAAATTGCAGAGCATAATGAAATTTTGAAATTATCTTTTCTGTTTGATAGGAAGAAGAGAATGGCTCTATGGCTCTATTTCTTGTAATATCTGGATTGACTTCCCTTCCTCCAGGTATCCACCAAGAGCAGTACTGGAGTTTCTACACAGATTTCTAACAGTAAAAACAATATTGACAAATATTTCTGACATATTTTGAGTTTTCTTTATTGTGACAACATCTAAAAACAAGAGAAAAATATCCCTAGTCAAATTAAAAATCCCTACTTAATAGCAATAGAACACAGAGGAGAATATTTACCAACCAGTACTCAGCAGACCAAAGTAGGTTCTCCTTTAACCTCTTTGGAAGCTCTTCAAGTTGTAGAACATTTTTACTACAGACCATTTGATTCTATTTTTAGTTTGGCTATCAAATACTGGTAATACAAACACAGAAAAGGAAGAAACAGTGTAAAAGTGTACATTTTAACAGCAATATATCCACCAACATTAATTTTTAAAACCGACCAGAAGGTTTGTTCTCCTACATTCGACACTATGGTCTCTATGTAGATATAATTGCAAGTGAAGTACATGACCTAAGAAAACCGCAGAAAACTTCACAGCCAACTCACACCTCATCTACCATTTGGTATGAATCATTTCTTTCCTGCAGAGGAGAGGAAAGTGAGGTCAATAAAATAGGTTTTGTCCTAATTCTATAGGAATTAACTACTTGTTTTAATTGGAAGAGAGAACAAAAGATGCTTGTAGATCTCAGCATTTATCCTTCACAGCAAAATACAAACCATCACCAGTTATTGTCACCAGCCTTTAAAAGCTTTAGATCTTTTTTCATTCTGTTATGAGTCTGAAAACACCCCTCCAATCTCACATTCATGTAGTAAAAGCCATGTTTGGGCTTGCCATATGGGCAAGCAATAGGTATGTTGCTTCTGAGACTTTCAGGTTTTGTGAAAAAAATTATCATCACCTTATTTTGCACAGAAGCAATTATATTTTTCAGTTAATGAATGAAAGATAAGCTGCATACGGACATGAATTCCGATGTTCCTTGTGAGTTATTTTGGCCACGGAAAAGGGTAAATTTAGAATCAAATGAATGTGCTATGTCACTAACAGTGACTCATCGGCTTGCAAGAAAAAATGATTATTCAAAGGAGGTGAAGGCAACAGGTCTAACTGAGCATTTCAAAGCTGTTATCATGGAGTAACAGTATTGAGATAGAGATATTTGTCAAACTAGAAAAAAAATATACATAAGGCCAGTAAGAAAAGGGTCAATGAGATAACTAAAGTTGAATTGTTTGGGGTTTTCCCCAGTACTACATAGGGAGGCTTCGCAGTAAAGTCTAATCTTTATAATCTTTTCACAACACGTGAAAATTTTTTTTCTGACAACTCTACTGATATTTTGTGTCTCGATAAGACCTTAAGTACTTTCAATAACAACAAGCATTGGTTTTTGGACCCTTTGTGGTGGCCTACTTTTAACTTATAACCACAGTTCTTCAGAGCAGTGTTTGGGGAAGAATCTTGACGAGAGTGAAATTTCATCACTTCTCCCTGAGGACCTGGTTCCTTTTCCGAAATGTAAGTTATGATCCTTCACATGTTGTCCCTGACATGACCTTTTCCAAGCAAAATGTGAAGATCTTCAATATGATAACAATTTCCTACCTATTGAAATTGCATTAGGGAAGGCATGAAAATTATTTAACTTGTCACAGAAATCATATAGAGAGGTTCTCTTTACCAGTGGTAGGTTTAGGTTTGTAAGCATGTGAGCAACTGCCGCTGACTTTCCCCAGTCTGTTCTGGAATTAAGGTCAGCATGTGCTACATGATATAGCTGACACCTACCAAAGTAACTATAGTGACTTATTTTTTACTTAATACCTGCAACTTGTATCTCCTTCTTCATTGTTTTTTGCAAAACAGTATCCCTGCACAACTTTATGAATAGAGGAATGATCTCTCTTTCTGATTCTCATCTGGGAGGAGTTAATTTTTTTTTGCTCTTCCCATCTCATCATTCTGTCAATGAGCCATTAAAATGACATGCAAGAGCTTGAAGGTAGAATTGCTCTAAATTATTTATTTCTAGTGCAGCACAGCTGCCTGGGAGATATGAGCTTGATTTCACATCCAAATCTCATATTCCTGCACATTTAAACAGAAAACCCATGAATAGTAACTGGTAATTAATAACCCTCTCCAATTTGTCGTCTCCCTCAATCCCTGAGAGAGATATTGCTTCCCCCATCAGCACAATAGAAATTACAAGGAAATAACAATGCAGTTGTGATTGTACTATCTCTTGTGTCCTGTTCCTTAACAGCAAGTTACCGCTTGAAGTCTAAAAAAAAGCTCTGATCAGCAAATTAGTTAATATGTTCTCCCCCTTACCTTGTTAGGACCCCCATCGCGTTTGATGAAGTACTATAGAAGAAAACTTTACATATTTTTCCCCAAGGAAGTAGGTTTTAGGGACCATATATGAACAAAAGACAAGGTTTTGATCTTTCTCATTGGTCTGTCCATTCTTAAGTTAAAGTATTAGATGTTGGTCCCACAGCTCCAGTGGCAGTGGTATTCTGCCACTATGCAATTAGGTTATCATGGGAGAAACTGTATTCCAGAATATGAATTAGGCCTGGAATAGACCCAATACTTCCTGGTTCTCTGGAATGGAAAAGTCAAACCTGAAAATATGCCAGTACCTGCCCTGCTTTCCTGAAGACCAAAAGGAAAGCTTAAATTGGTATTTCTAGTTGACTAAAAAATACTTTGTGACTTTGAATGATTATTGTTCATGAACAGATATAAGCACATTTGAATATTGCAACCAGCTTATTACTTTCTTTTTTTAAAAGAAACAAAATCTTTGATGTACATAGAGAGATTGTTACATATATCAGGTTTTATAATATGTATTTATTATTGTGCATACAGATCACAGAATGCTGGTTTATATTATTATCAGGCATATCCCTACTGCATTGTCCACCCCACTACTAAACTGTCAATAGATTTCTCTGCTGAATGCTTTGAGCATACATATGGGATTCCATACGTATACAGGAGTCAGTGAATGCACAGCGAATTGCAGATTTTGGAATTTAATAAGAACATCATGAAATTATGGGAAATATTTAATTAAAAACTCACTGTTTTAGAACCATATTATGCCCATAATATTTTATAGTGGTTTCTATTTTGTTGTTTTTTGGGGGGTTTTTTTGGTGGTGGGGGGGTTTTTTGTTGGGTTTTTTTGTGAGAATGGTGTTTTGAGTATGAAAATACATTACCTTATAATATTTTGAACAATTCTGACTGTGAAAAAAGTATGAGTAGAACAGATAATCCTAAACTTAGCAATAACATACAGATTTTTGGTGAAAACTGGAGCAAAGAAAAAGTGTACCTTTAAGAATATTTATCACTTCTGTCTCATTTTTCATTACAAGGTATCAAAGTGCTTTATAAACATCAATTAAATCACACTTGTTTACTCACCTTCTTCAAATGAGTAAACTGAAGTTCAGAGAGATTAAAAAGTTTCTCTATAATAAAATAATAAACTCATGGAAGAGCTGAAAACAGAATTCAAGGGTTTGCATATTATGCAAAATTTTCATATTGTAATAAAAAATGTCCTAAATATCAAGGAGATATGTCTGTTATACATATGGAATTGTATACGATCTAGTGAAAATAACATTTACATTCTAGTGGGAACAAATTTTATCCTTGTGATGGAAGTATTCAAATCACATTTGGACTGTTTTCCAGTAATAACATGTCTGTTTGTGGGTGAAAATAGGTTTCTTTAAAATTGTTTGTACATCAAAGAACAAGTGAGAATTTATGGGTTTGTATATCAGTATTTATGTACTTGTATACCAACATGTTTATATTTATATATACATATAGCCAATAAAATAGTGTTATTAAAGCTACAAATGGTAAAAGAACAATGGGACTGAATTCGTTACCAAACGATAATTTTCATGCAAAACTGCACAAAATCAAACCAATAGCAGATTTAATCCAGTTCTAATCCTGACCATGAACCCAGAGACAGAAACCAGTAAGTTGCATTATTAACTGAAAATTTATTGCATTTTTCAGACACATGAACAGTTGTTTTATAATATCTATGATTTTTTTTTTAGAATGAGCATTATTTCTGCAAGTAGTGGCAAGTAACGGCCAAAGTTAAAACAATGAGATATATTTAGGATATTTATTGTCTTCTATACTGACAACAGCAAGATCCACAGAAACCTTTGGTGAACCTAAAACTAAGGTTTCAGCATTTCACAGCATTTCACAGAATGATGTTTTTGTTCTTGTAGATTTATTTGGCTATATTATATCTGGCAGTAACTGGTGAGCAACTAACAACACAGTGGTGACTGTATGATGTCTCTGTTCTCACTGTGAGCTGGGCAAGAATTCCTATTTTATATATCCTTAACAATTTGTTCTAGGGGCAGAAAAAGTCTGCTAAACTTGTCACATACTGACAACAACAAAAACAATACTCATTGAGGAATGTTTCTGTCTTGTTAGTTTTGGAAAGTAATTTGTGGAGTTAGATGTATAAAGCACACGTCCTGGTGACTGTGTGGGCTTATCGCATCGAGGCCTCTGAGCGTCAGCTCAGCACCCAAATGTCAATGGCCTTAGCTGCACATACTGGTAAGGATTTCACTGTGTTGCATTGCAATCTCCCTTACACCTTGTCATTTCTATCTCTCACACATTTTGCTGGTTTCATAGTTCAGTAAAATTTCATCTTCCCAGGCAACTGCCAGCTGCAGCACGGCTGGCACCTTCACCCTGATCTCACTACAGTCAGTGAAAAGTTTCTCATTGATTTCATCAAGAACTGGACCAAGATTTTTGTGTGGAACAAAGCTCATTCGAAACTATAGTCTGTAATACTCCTAGTAAATTCCTCTGCCATACTCTTGGCCGGATAGCAAGCTTAAAATCAAGTTCCTGCTTGCCAAACAGCTGAAACCAAGTAATTTCTGATCCACCTGCAAAACTCAGCAAAAGTCAGTAAAATTGCACTATCAGGATAGGAGAATGAACAGATGTGTTGTTTTTTTGGTTTTGTTTTTCTTTGTAGTTGCCTGCAAGTCTTTGCATATTTAATCAATATTACTATAGGTTATTTGATAATCTCCAGAGGAAAAGGCTGATATATTCAGAGTTCTCAGATGAGCCTTTTTCTTTATGAGGCAGGAAATATATTTATACACACACACACACATATATAATACTTCTGTGACAGTTCTTCCATTTGCAAAGTATAGTGAGGTAACTTCCTTTATAAGAAAATACTCAAAATTCTCATTCTGAAATATATTATTTCTTTCATTCTTGTGGGTGGAATTCATCTCATCTGGCCTTCAACCATCTACAAGCTTAGCCACATCACCTGGGGTTCATCTACAGCTATGAGAAAGAAAAGTAACTAATCCAATTCTAAAACAAGCAACTCAGGTAAGTGGAATGACTCACTCTCTAATGAATCTTGTATTTCTGCATTAATTATAGTACCTAAATAATTAATTTAGTTAGACATATATATTCTCTGTCCCACTATTATTTTTTTCTTAAAAAATAAATAACACCTATTCTAACAACAATCTTTAATAAATCTGTGAATACATAAATTTATGTCTGACTAAAAGTATACAAAACATAAAATACATAATACAAAACATATATAGATGTGCAAATTCATACGAATGCGCACATTAATAAATTTATATACGTATATACACATATTACAAACATACCTCTCGTGTCTACACACATGTGATGAAGTTTTTTAGATGTCTTTCCACAGCCAGTCATTCTGTTTCCCCAAATATCAAAACATAACCTAGTCACATCTCTTTGTGGCCTCCAAGGTATCTCATTAAGAAAATTACATAAATAATTAAGGAATAATGTGGCCAATCTGAACTTGTTTCTTTTCATTTGCTCTTCCTTAAAAAAACCCCGACAAAAACAAATCAACCCACATTTAATGCAGTTTTTTGTTTGTCACTTCATTGTGTTAAAAAATAAAATTTTAGAAAGATTTCCTTTCAAATATCTATTATTCAGTACATTTAAAAAATAATTAGTTCCTTCTTTTTGTAGTGATTTTAACAGCTAAAGTGTCATTTTGATGACACTTCTTCTATATTATTAAACAGTCATAAAAAGGTCTTAAAATTCTTTTTTTGTTGAAAAAGTTCCCATGAGAGTGAAAGAAATAGCTTATTAGTAGGACGATAGAGAGGGACAGTAAATGCACTGTAAGATAGGAGTCATCCTAGCTTTCAAATTAATGTTAATTTTGTACCAGAGAAAAATGATTCAACTGAATATAATTTTATTCAGTTATGTACATGAGTTAGTTTGGAATCCAACAAACAAAAAGGTGCTGAAACTGCAGTTAATATCTCCTATAAATGTATTTAAATTAAAAGTCTTGCATCTTTTTTGACTTGTTTTTCCTCCAGATAAATGCTAACCTTTTAAGAGATTGTTATCATTACCAGTAATTGTTAACAATAATATTGTTAATACTAATTAGCAAAAATGCTGCTACACACAGAGAAAAAATAGGCATAGCTAAAAATACAGGCGAGGTGCTTGTTAGGAAGCTGATCAAACAAGCTTAATTATGACCCCCAGATAAAAGGACTGCCATTAAGCCATTAAATTATCACAGATAAGACAGACTCTCAGTCACTGTCTGATGATAAATCACAGCTAACAACAGCAAGGAAATCAGAGCTTGAACTGCTAATCCTTCTGAGGTTTGTGATGAGCACCAGTTCCCCTACTGTTTTGCATCTATTTATATTGCACTTCGAACCCCCAAATGGCCTCTGCTTATCTGCAGCTCTAGATAATTTATGCCTATTGGTGTGTCACCTCACAGCAGAGGCTGTTATCAGGAAAGAGGAATTTTAGGAAATCTGATCCCTTGAAATGCTAATCCTCTGGAGATTACTGCACATAAACGAGTTTTCTGCCATGATTTACTTTTGTTTATTGGTAGCATAGATTAGCACTTTAGGATTGCCAAACAGCTGCTCAGTTTAGGAATAAAGTGATCGTCTAATGTGCAGAATTTTCACATATGAAGTTGTTCTGAGTCTAGCAGTCAAAGGCAAGATAGTAATTTTTATTTATATGTCATTTCTTAAAAAGATTTGTAAATATTTTTACTACATGAATGGCTGATCTTAAATGCCTCATCCCTAAGACTCTAATCCAGAAAAGCATGTACATTTCTGTGTAATTTTAATCATGTGGGTCATCATATAGCAGCTTTGATGAGATATTCTTGTCTTTATATTCTGGATGTACTTAAGCTCTTTTCTGGATCAGGTCCCAGCAATCCCTATCCATGCTGAAAGGTACTGATGAGAAAGGATATATGAGTAGGAATTTTATTTAAAAGCTTTTCCCTTATTGTAATGCTGTTGAATTGCTAAGAAATCTTATCTTTTAGCATGTGATGGGGTTATTTTGTTCGTAGCTAAATGTCATGCTTTTTCATTACTAAATGAATAACTATCAAAACCATCAAATTCAAACATGTCTATGAGTGTAATATAATGAAAACTTGAACTGCAGGCACAAAATGCTGCTGAAAAACATGGACTAAACACATTGTTGATAAGTTTTCAATTTCCTTTTTTGTTGTTGCACTCAGTTTCAATAGTCAGACGGGATGAGATCACACCAAGTGACATGACTGATTACTAATTAGCCAAGTGTTCTGATGGTAGCTGTTGGTGGCAGCTACTGAGATATAGTACTATGTGTCAGAGAGATAAGGAGACAAAAGAAATTAAATTGACCTTGAGATTTCATTACATTTAATGTCACTTAATGGCACCTGATATTTTTAATCCCGTTTACATTCACCCCACCAAGTCCATTCCCCTTGACAATCATGGGGAAAAAAAAAAAATAAAAAAAATTGAGAGTTTCAGAACCTTTGCACTGTTTTTTCCCAGGGGGAAACTTCAGTATAAGATGCATGTGAGGGCAGGAAGTGGTGAAAGTGGTGCCCCCTATTTTCAAGGGTGACAGAGGGATTATTTAATTACTTTAAATTACACATCATAAAATGTTGAGGTTATTTCTTAAGTCCCTTGTGCAAATGCAGTTAGTCAGCAGTTCTGTTAACCTTGTCCAAAAGCATGGAAGTGAGGAGGTGGAAAATAAAGATATTATCAAAATGAAAGCAAAAGATGGACACACAGGCAAGCAAGAATGCAGATTACATCTCTCAGTGTTTGTTTTTGTTGGATTGCAGAAAAGAACATCTTTATACACATGAAGGTTTAAGTGAAATTTTGATTCAGATATCACACAGAGGCAAAGTTTTCCTTAAAAAGTTGTTTAATTCTTAATATATCTCTAGTTCCTGAGTAGAGAAACAAAGATATGACAGGACTCTGTACATCTATTTGTGCTTGTGTGCTTGAATATCTGTGTGCATCCATGGGTAGATAGAGAAAATTTCTGGTAAAGACCTTTTTATGTTTTATACAGTAATTTTGTCTAGTTCTGCATAAGGAATTATGCACAGCTTTGGTGATAATTAGAATGTGATGACACAAATATCTAAATCCTTCATTTTTTTTTCAGCCATCAAAATATGCCATTTTGGATAGCTGTACAGATAAAATGCAATTCTGAATGGACTAATGTGACAATTTCTACATTTTTATTTGGCAGAGATACACAATATTAATATGTTGTACTAGCTTTAAACTTGTTTCATCTACAAAAGCCTGCACTTCTTTTTCCATGAGCCTTGCCTATTGTTTCTACATGTCAGGAGTTGAAGTTATAATTAAAATCGTGTTTTCAAAAGACATTAGGAAACACCACAGCATGAAGTTTTCCAAAAGAATGTGTTCTATATATTGTTACATATTAATTGGCAAATTCTTGACAATTTGTATAAATGTAAAAAATTAAATAGAAATATAATAAGAAAATTGTAGGTCTTGAACTGCCTAAAGAAATTTCTGCTGGCTCCAGTCATCAATACTTACTACAGTAGGGTTTGAGATATTCTTGTCCAAATTAGTATTAATTATGGTTGACAACAGTGCATCTTCTCTTAAGTTTCACTTACTTAGCTGAAATATTTAATGAAGCATATAACCAACTCCTTGTATTTGTTAGAAAACCTGCTTCCAAACTGACCATCTCAATTTGTTTTCCTTGATACTTCAACTTTGATTACACTTGCTGTCCACTAGTTAAAAGTTCATGTGTAATATTAGTTTGGAGAGAATTCCCTGCCTTCTCATCTACACCAATGTGTGCGGCATGAGCAACAAACGGGAAAAGGTGGAAGCCATGGTGCAGCAGGAAAACTATGGCATAATTGCTATAACAGAAACATGGTTGGATGACCCACACGACTTCTGCAATGGTTAGCAACAGTCTCTTCAGAAGGCATAAGCAAGCAGGGGTAGTCCTGTATTTTAGAGAGTGTTTTGATTGTCCAGAGTTTGATGATGGTGATGATAGGCTTGAGTGTTTATGAGTAAGAGGAAAGGCGAATGCGAACAAGGAAAATGTCATAGTGGGAATCTGTTAGAGACCACACAACCAGAAGGAAGAGGTGGTCAAAATATTCTGTAAGTAGCTAGAAGTAGACTCATGTTTGCTGGTTGTAGTTCTCATGAGGAGAACTTTTTTCCACTTACCAGATAACTACTGAAAATATAACAAAACAGAGGAGACAGTCTAGGAGGTTCCTGGAGTGTGTAAAAGATACTTTCCTAATGCAGCTTCTGAGGGGGCCAACTAAGGAATGCCCCACAGGACCTGTTGTTTGCAAAAAGAGCAGAACTTGAGAAGTAGCATGATGGTTGGAGGCCGTCTTGGGCACCACCACCATGAAATTATAGAGTTTTCAGTTCTTGCAGAAATAAGTAGTGGGGTCAAGGGCACAGGAGCAGGCAATTCTCAAATGTCAGAAGTTGAGCAGGCAGTTTGGCTGAACAGGAATCTTGTCTTTGGAAATAATGTAGAAAAGAAAGGTGTGTGCCCAGTGGAAGCAAGGTCAAGAGACATGGAAAGAATGCAGAAATACTGCTTGCCACTCTAGGGAGAAAATCTGTGCAGCCAAGGTTCAGCTGGAGTTGAAGCTGTTGGAAAGGTGGGGGACAAAAAAAAAAGTTTTTCAAAAATATTAATGACAATAGGCACTATAGAAATATCATTAACCAGTCACAGGACGAGGATGGACACTTCAGAAACAGGGACAGAGACAAGGCAGAGGTGTTTCATGTTTCTTTGGCTCTGTCTTCAACACGGATGATGGAGCAAGGGGGTCTCAGTGCCCTGAACTGGAGGTCTGTGACTGCAAGGATGATTAACTCCCAGTCAACCCTGAAACTGTGCAGGATCTGCTGCTCCAGCTGGATCCCTACAAATCTATGGGGCCTGATGGGCACGGAGACCCTGAAGGGAGACCTCAACAAATTAGTGGACTGGATAATCACCAACCATTGGAAGTTGAACAGGAATAAGGGCCAGATTTCGCATCTGGGGTGGGGCAACCCTGGATGTACGTACAGATGGTGGAATAAGGTACTGGAAAGCAGTGCCACAGAAAGGGATCTGGGGGTCCTGGTTGATGGCAAGCTGAATATGAGTCAGTAGTGCCCTGGCTGCCAGGAGGGTCAGTTGTATAATGGGGCATCAGGCAAAGCATCACCAACCAGTTGAGGGAGGGGATTGTCCCACTCTGCCCTTCACTGGGGTGATCTCAGCTTGAATATTATGTGCAGTTTTGGTCACCACAATATCAGGAAGTGTTCAAAGGAGGGCAACAAAGGTAGCGAAGGGCTTTGAGCGGAAGCCATATGAGGAGTGGCTGAGGTCACTTGATGTGCTCAGCCTGGAGAAGAGAAAACTGAGAGGAGACTTCGTGGCAGTCTACAATTTCCTCGTGAGAGGAAGAGGAGGGACAGGCACAGATCTCTTCTCTGTGGTAACCAGTGACAGGACCCAAGGGAATGGCCTGAAGTTATGTGAGGGTTAGGTTGGAGAGCAGAAAAAGAGAGTTTATGATATTTAGGAAGAGGCAGGCCATTCAGGAGGACTACAAGGATGTCATGAGGTTATGCAGGAGGAAAATTTGAAGGGCTGAAGCCCAGCTAGAACTTATTCCATCTACTGCCATAAAAAGATAATACAAAATACTTTCTATAAATACATTAGTTACAAAAAGGGTGCTAGGAGAATTTCTATCCTTTATTGAATGCGGGGGGAAGTACAGTGACAAAGGATGAGTACAAGTCTGAGGTAATCCCTCAGTCTTAATAATAGCAATAATTACAACTATAATAACTGTTAAAACATTTAAAAAATAATGATAATGTTTTGTTTGCCTCAGTCTTTGATAGTAAGACCAGTTGCTCTCTTGGTACCCAGCCCTCTGAGCTGAAAGACATGTATGGGAGTGGAATGAAGCCCCCATAATCCAAGGCAAAATTTTCAGTGACCTTCTACACATCTTAGGTGCACACAAGCCCATGGGGCCTAGATGGGATCCACCCGAGTGTACTGAGGGAGCTGGCAGAAGGCCTCATTGAGCTGCTTTCCATCATTTTTCAACAGTGTTGGCTCA
Source organism: Pachyramphus minor (assembly GCA_013397135.1). Taxonomy (NCBI): domain Eukaryota; kingdom Metazoa; phylum Chordata; class Aves; order Passeriformes; family Tyrannidae; genus Pachyramphus; species Pachyramphus minor. The sequence continues at coordinate 38,620 of VYXB01003359.1, read as the reverse complement.
CCAGAGAAGTCACAAATGACTGGAGGTTAACAAATGTGACACACAGGTACAAGAAGGGTCAAAAGTAGGATCTGGGGAACTACAGGCCCATCAGCCTGACCTCAGTGCTGGGGAAGGTCACGGATCAGATCATCTTGAGTGCCATCACTCTGCACATACAAGACAACCAGGAGATCAGGCTCAGCCACCACAGGTTTGTGAAAGGCAGGTCCTGCTTGATCAACCTGATTTCTTTCTATGAGAAGGTGACCTGCTTAGTAGAGGAGGGAACAGCTGTGGATGGTGTCTACCTGGACTTTAGTAAAGCCTTTGACAAAATTTCCCATGGCATTTTCTGGGAGAAACTGGTTGCTCATGGTGTAGACAGGGTAAAAGATGTCTAGATGGCTGGACCTAGAAAGTGGTGGTGAATGGAGTTAAATTTCATTGGCAGCCAGTCACTAATGGTGTTCCCCAGAGCTCAGTGTTGGGGCCAGTTCTGTTTAATCTTTATTAATGATCTGGATGAGGAAATCAAGTGTAACCTCTGTCACTTTGCAAATGACATAAAGTTGGGCAGGAGTATCAGTCTGCTGGGGGACAGGAAAGCTCCACAGAGGGATCTGGACAGGCTGGATCAATGGGCCAAGGCCAACTGTATGAAGTTCAACATGGTGAAGTAACAGGTCCTGCCCTTTGGTTACAACAACCCCACACAGGATGGGGGCAGCTGGAAAGCAGCCCAGAGAAAAAGGACCTGGGTGTGCTGGTTGACAGCCAGCTGAACATGAACAAACAGTGTGCCCAGGTGGCCAAGAAAGCAAACGGCACCTTGGCTTTTATCAAAAATACTGTGACCAGAAGGATGAGGGCAATGATTGTCCCACTGTACTGAGCACTGGGGAGGTTGCACCTTGAGTACTGTGTTCAGTTCTGGCTCCCTTACAACATGAAGGACATTGAGGAGCTGAAGGGGGTCCAGAGATAGGCAGGAGAGCTGGTTAAGAGTCTAGAGCACAATTATTATAAGGAGCTGGAAATGTTTAATCTGGAGAAAAGGAGGCTCAGGGGAGACCTCCTCTGACGGTTAGTTCATTTTTGTCACAGGCCAGATGAGTATAGTTATATCTTTTGATGGAATTACTTTCATAACTACAGGGAAATAAACACAGTACTATGTATTTGTGATGTGGGGTTTTTTGTTTGGTTGGTTTGTTTGGTTGTTTGTTTGTTTGTTTGGGTTTTTTTCCTTTTTTTTTTCCTTTTTTTAATATATGCAAGTGGGGGTGTTTCTAAAACACAAATAAATAAATACACTCTTAATTCCTTCTCTCAAATATTCAGGATACAACTCAGTTTGAGAAAAAACAAGTGTCAGTCATTGTTCACTTATGCCACCCACTTCTTCTCCTCATTGAGTAAGATTTCTGGTGTCTTATGAACATTTATAACTCATAGGGTCTACTCACTGCCATACTCTCAGTGTTCACGTGAGCTAACATGGGTCATGGCATAGTACTTGTGTAGACAGAGAATGGGTTTTGTAGAATTACTAGAATGTTATTCGGGTGAAGTTAAGATATGGGATACATACAGTGGTTCCTTTTTACACAAGCAAGTTTGACAGATCTGCAAAGTCAGTGTTCGAATTCTTGTCACTTCTTTCACAGGTATTGTAACACAGACCCCAGCTGAGACCTGCACTAAAACAGAAGTGGCTAAATGCAGCTTTGAGTGCCCATGCTGACAGGTTAGTTCCCTGAAGTTCACTCAGTTGCTGCCTAACCCTGAAAATTCAACATTTACTGGGATAGAGAGAAAGAGAGGGATTGTGACCTTAAAGTTGCAGTTTAATGCTAGAGCACACTGCAGGAAATAGTGGGATAAACAAGAGAAACAGCTACTGCAGGAGAGATGCTGGAAGTCCCACTTCACAGCACCTTACAGTCCCATGAATAAGGCAGTGTTGAAAAATATACCAATGTCAGTACACCATTCATTCATTTAATTTCCACCATCTGGCTGTTTCTTCTGTTCACTCAGACTGTTCCCTGCTCAACATGCCAGAGTTGGTGGAGGTTGTTGCTAAACACCCAGTTTAGCAACTTTCAGTTTAGAGGGACGTGACTAGTCTGTGTTCATAGCTTTTGCAACGAGGCAGGACGTCTAAGAGGCTAAAGGCATTCCTAGATGCACTTTTTGGATCTAGCCCTTAGCAGTTTTTCACTCCGGAGGTTGTATAACCACTCTGTCAGAACCAGGAGGCAATAAGAAGGTCTAAAGGTCTACTTTAAAGGTCTCCAACTAAAAAAAACATAAATGACAATAGCTTGGACACCTTCCTCCCCCATCCAGATAAACACAGAAGTTAATTTTAGCCAGTGGGCACTTAAGTGCGTGCAAAGATTCCTGGACTGAGGCATGAAATTAAACAAAGGATTTAAGCAAAAGTACTTTTATTAGTAGTAAAGGAAAATGTGATATCTAAGAACTCTCAGATGTGAAGTTTGATACAAAATGGTTTTAAAAGTTAAATCAGAAGCTGCCTGTAAAGAACTGGAAAATAATTTCACAATTTTGAATGTTCTCAGCAATGAAGGGGTGATGAAATTTGATAAAACAGAAAGAACTCAATAAGGGGAAAGTAAGTCTAACTATACATACACAGGCAGAGACTACAAGTTAACTATTGCTTGAGAAGAAAAAAATAAGGAATTATATTAGACATCTCTCTGAAAACGTCAAGTCAAGCACTCAGTGTCAAGTAAAAATGTGAAACAGGATATTTGGATGATTAGGAAAGAAATTGTAAACAAAATAGAAAACATATATATATAAATACACTGTATCGCTATATCACTGTATAAATACATCATACACTCTTATGTTGAATAATTCATGCAGCCCTGGTCATTTCAGGAGAAAGAAAGGCAAGACAGAGAGAGAAAGACTGACAGAAGTAGTAAGTAAATTCACAGGATATAAGACAAATTCAAACTATTAATCATAGAGCACTCCCCTGATTTAGGAAGCATTTGATCTGTACATATTGGATATAGAGCCCTGAAGATGTCTGGAATTCAACAGCTGAAGGTGTCCCTAATCTGCAGGGGACAGTGGAGGCCTTACAGTCCAACAGAACTGTACCCCTACCAAGTCAAGACACCTGGCAGATACACAGGATTATGTGGGCTTGAATCGGTGAATCTATTCTTACTCTACACACAACCAAGCGTCTTCTTGAAAAAGCTGACAGACAACAATAGGGAAGGATCGTGAGGAAAAGTATAGGCAAGGTTAAAAGAAAAAAATATAGGCAAAATAACCATTCTGTCCTCTATTCTCAGGATACATTATAATACTCTCTTTTTCTCTTTTTCAAACTTTTTCCTGTAATACCATGCAGCTACTGAGGTAGCTCGTATTTAATCCCTTCCCAAATCATGCATCCAGGTCAGTTATGCCACATTTCTTAATTG
>VYXB01003359.1:0-35128 GCA_013397135.1 Pachyramphus minor | reverse complement strand
TTTTTTTTTTTTTTTGATAGCAGAGGGTGGGAAGGTGCTGCACAGCTAAAATCCTCTCTCACCACCAAAAGATAGTTATACATAACCTCCATATCTGCTATCATACCAGAAACAGTGGCAAAATTATGCAAAATCTGGAGTTTGGCTAAATAAAAATAGCAGAAACATTAGCTAATGTTTTGATAGTGCTTTATGCTGAGTTTATTATTGCAAAAAGATGTATGCAACTGAGTTAATGGTGTTCTTTCAAATATGTAAAAATTATATGTAAAAAATTCTGTATTGTGGAGAGATACTATGACATTACTCTGCAATCTCTTTTTTTTAATGTTTTGTGGGTTGTTATAAAACTTTGAGCTACATTTGACTGAAAAATAATCTAGGCAGAGTTAATTTTGGTAACTTGACACCATGGCTATATGATTTAAATCCATTATTATTTCAATAACAGTGGAGAGAAATTACTGAGGTGGGCCTGATTCTTGAAGCACTGCTGAAATTTTGTTGAGTCTATTCCTGGTATGTTCTTTAGTAGCTTAGGTTTCTACATTGACAGAGAAGGTCTTGTAAACCTCATTGCTAAAATGGTACCCTGAGATGAGAAGAGTTTAAACTTAAACAAAGTTCAAATTGAAAAAAATTTAAAAAAAAAAGTGCTTGGCCATTTCTGTCATTTGAGAATCCATCAAGCAAATGATGGACAACTCAACCAGTTAAGGAATTTTGGTAATATTTCAGTTATGACTTACACTTGTCTCCTCTTCACTCAGACAAATTATTTGAATCCTATCCAGAGTCACCAAGATATTCTTAAATGAGGCCATTGTCTCTACTAGGCAATACTTATATCATTCCACTGCTAAAAATGGGAGTCATATTGATAAGATGTCACAACAACCAACTTCATATCACTCTGGTGTACACTCAAAGATGAATGACTCATGGAAAGCAGTGTTACCCTGAAGGAGAAGAAAAATTTATCCAGTGCTGTCCTCTAAAACTTATAAGAAAAAAATATAATGCACAAGTACCTATAATACCCTAAACATCAATACTTTGCAGTCAGAAATATCAAGTGAAAAGTGTCTATATATGCCAAGGTAATAGAGTACTCCATTAACAGCAGTAGTCTCTTAACTGTCATACCAGTACATCGGCTAAGTTAGAACTATGTTCAAAAACAGTTTCATTGGAGACAGAAAGATCTGAGCCTTTCCAGTGTGCTTTCTGATAAACTTTTCCAGGCAAAATGGAAGAGCTTTGAGGATGATTTAAGTGGAGAAATAATCTGCAGCAAAAAAAGTGACTTCCTGTAAGCAGATCCAGTTAAAAATTTTTCAAAGTAGTTGGCAGAATGCCTTTTCTCAGGGAGACATAGAACCTGGTTTTGCTTTTTGCAGACTAATAATTAGACATCTGATCACCAAAGCAGAGGAGAAGGAAGTGAGGAAGGGATTAGACTGGCCACGTTGCAGCTTTCTTAATCCTGAAGAATTGTTACTTTAGAAATCAGAGTATTTTAAAATGGCTGACAGACTGAATATGGCAATTTCCCACTTCCCTTCTAGAAACACCAATTTTCTAGGAAAAAAAAAAAGAAAACAGAACAAGCAGTCCTATGTAATTAAAATAATTCCCAATTTTATCAGAAATTTTCATGAAAAGTTATAAAATGTACTTGTTTTACAATAAGCAAAATTCCCCTTATATTTTTTTGTAATAGTGAAATGATTATTTTCAGCTTTAAAAAAAACCTGCTCAAATATATTTCTTTCCTGTTTCCATTTCTCTGTGAATGTTATAATTTCTGCTTCTTTCTGTTCTAGAATAAAAGGACATTTTAAAATGTCCCGGACTGGCTGGAATATTATAATTTTGCTGAGTATTTCTCAACAAGGCCTATTAGTAAGTAGAGGCAAAGACTCTCATTTGTCTGCTTGAGAATGGCTAACAGAATGAATGCTCTCTGCCTCTTGCTATCACGAGCAGCATCAGTAGGAGTAAATCTGTATCATCCCAGCTTAAACTTCTTCCCCAGCAGGATCTTTGGAAAGGTTTTATTTAGCTGCTTCTCCTTCTCCTTTGCTCTTCTATATACATAGTTTGTGTATAAGAGGGGAGCTAGAAAGAAGATGGGGAAGCAGGGTTATGTTAGCATGAGGAGCTTCAAGGGCAGGTTTCCAGGGCAGCTTTGCTGGCTCTTCTCTCCCTAGCAGCATCGCCATGTCCTACTTCACCATCCTCGTGCTCTTCAGATGTGGTCTTTCATTCTTGTCATTAGTCATAATCCTCAGTTTGTCAGGTGTGTGTTCTGGCCTCTCCCATACACCTCTGTTTACTCTTCCTTCTGTTGCCAGTCTGTTCCTCCCTTCTTCTCCATTCCTTTCCATGCTTCTTTTCTACATTTCCATTCTCTAATCCCAACTACAGTCCTTATGCGCTTTAAAAAAATGCCTCATAGCGTTCACTGTGCCTCCAAACCAACCTCATGATCTTATGGTTATAACTCTTGTTTTGCTTCCCCTTTCTGCTTCCTTTGTCTCCTGCCATTATGCCATTTCTATTCAGGCTGTCATCTCTTCTGGAAAGGGATTTTTCTTGTTCTCTGTTTTGCAAAGCACCTGGCATGTTTTTGACTCTGTCAAACAAATAATAACAACAGATATGAAATTTGCAGTGCAGCAGAATCCTGATATCAGGAAGTAATAGAGGCAAATTATCATTTTCATTGCCATGTATATACCACTAGTTGACAAAAATTCTCATTGACTGGCTAGGTAAACATCAATAAATTAAAAAATTTCCAAAGCAAACACCTCTAACATGAAGGAAATGTGGTTGTGTTTCATGTTGGATCTCAATGAGCCACAGGGTTATAATTGACAATTTCAGTATTGGAAACAAAGGAAATAAATGAATGAGGTGCAGTTTTTCAGATGGGTATTAGGGTATAAAATTAATTACTGATAGAAAATGAAGATAACTGTTTAAAACATGGAAACAGGACCAAAGTGGAATGGGTGTGCTCATTTAATCTCTGCTTCATTAAAGAAGCATACATAAGGTACATTCTAGCATGTAAGCTAATAGAGTCTCCTTTAGTCTAACTGATACTATCAGAAGCTCTTAGTATTGCTGTAGAATCTTGTAAAACATTTTAACTGACTGTCTCAGTCATTATGGATTAGGCAAGTGAAGACAATCTTTGTTATTTGTGTTGCCAAAAAACTGCCTCCCCACCAAAAAAACCCAAACCAAAACAAAAAACAAACAAACAAAACAACAACAACAACAACAAAAACCCAACCAAAAACCTCCCAGAGCTTAAAAAAGAACAGGAAAAAATAAGATGTGGATTTTACCATACGTTTAGTGACAAGCTTGTCATATGAAATGTCTAAACAGTATAGCTTTATCACTAATGGATGTAGGCCAGGACTAAATGGAAATTATTTTACATATGGTTAGTAATCTCTTAACTAAATTATTTGAAAATTCCTCAGAGAAAAACAATTTATTATAGACATAGAGACAAGCCAATGTAACACTAATACTTAAGAAAAATAAACGAGCAGAGGAATGTCCTCCTGCCATACCAACCAATATTCTTACAGTTGATTCCAAAGTATTATCTGTCATTCCAGCACATGGATTAGATTATTTAACAGTATGAATCAAAGGGATGATACTCATTCAAGAGAAGAGCCTTATTAATACATCATAGCATGCCATACATCTCTGTCACCAAACTGGACAAAATGGGAGCAGATGTTTTATAATAAACTGAGAAGAGAGTCTGACATAATTAATAGCAATAATATCTGAGGCTTAGCAAACAAAAAGAGCTAGAGGAAGCAATCTGATGGAGGGACAGAATGTTTTTTTCTGTCTCTAGTAAAGTGTCCTAGGGACTAATTTTACATGAAGGGAAGGTATTAAATAAGCTAAATCTCTTTTCTCTTAGGATTTTTTGCACCTGCCCTTTGAAGCCCTCGTAATGCATGGAATGCGTGAGAAAAGAATCAAGCAAAAAGGAACTCTGAGGAGAAATCCTTTCCAAAATGAAGAATTTTTGACTCTGATAGGATCTTTTTACTATTTTGAAGACAAGCAAGCCTTTGAATTAGTAAAAATGATTGACATGTGAATATATTCAAAGCTAAAGACAAATAGTAGTCACAAACAGCACTTAGGTGCATAGGTATTTAAAACCTCAGGTTACATTTATATTGGCTCTGTCTCTACTGACATTTTTTTGATCAGCACCAGGAAGAAGGTCTCCAGATCAAGAGAGTCATGAGACAGTTTACAGTGCCACCCTGGACAGCCTTACTCTGGATTGCACCTAGTTCTCATTGCCTGAGTACTAGTTTCACCCGAGCAGAGCCCAGGTACGCACTAACTAGTAAAAAACATCAGCAAATGAGAGATGAGGATGCCTGTGCAACACGTGGCAAATCAATGTGATAGTTTCCTTGCATCTGTATGACCCAGCTATTCATTATCATAGTGCTTAATTTCTATCTGCCCTGCTGAACAGTGCTGTTACAGACCTGAACTAGTCAATCTCCCTGGAAAGAAAATGGTTTGGAGAAACTGAAGGCCAGTCAAAGACAGTGGACTCTGAGGTAGGGACAGGACTTCAGTTCTTGGCTGCTATATCTGTGTGGTTGGATTTAGTACTTATTTACGCAGTGTCTGATACATGCCAAAGCCTTATCTGCAATCAATAATGGGAGAAAACTAGCACATGCAAAAGTTACTGCCCACATTGTAACTTCCACAGAGAAGAAACCGCATGAGAGCTATCCCTCAGTATCATGGGTAAGCCATCATGCATCCCAAAAATCTGGATGTGTCAGGAATTCACAGTCCCAAACCTCCTCTGAAAGTAGATGCCTAAATCTGTCCTATCAACAGGAGACACATGTTAAAGAAGGATAAAAGAGATCACATGTATTCTACCTAATAGTTGAGCAGTGGCAGAATGATATGGGAAAGCATGATGCCTGCAGATTGAGACATTAGCTCTTCTGGGACATGACAGGCTGCTCAATGTCTTCCAAGAAAAACTCCATTTTACTCAGAACAACAGTCTCCTCACTCCCACAGAAGTGTCATCAACACAATTTTCAGAGTAAGAGGATAGGATTTCTGAAAGGGAAAGGTGCTTCAGGAATGGAAGGGATTGTACAGGAAGGAATTTCAGAGATAATTACCTTTTCCCAGGCAAGCAGCTACAGCTGAAAGTGTTGGGCAATATATAGAATCCCAAAATATGAGTCTCTCCCTTTCAACACAGAATTTGAAAGTCCTTAAAGGTTGGCCTTTTTGTAATACTTTTCCACAGCCCAGTTCTGTACAGTCTAGCATTTATGCTAGACAAGGAGAGAGAGTGATCTCAGTAACAGTTAGATGTCACTTCTGTGAGGTATCCCCGTACTTTCAGCAAATGGCTTCTATCAATTTACACCAAATTCATCTGCTTAGTAATGCTCACTGCCCTTAGCTAACAAGGACTTTCATCACCAAAAGGCTTTAAATATAAAAATAATGGCAACAACACAATTGAATTTATGGTCTAAGCAGTGCCAAATATAATCTATTGTCTTGCAAAAGTATGTTGCAATGGTTCAATGACAGACTTGCAGATACATAATTTTATGTGAAGATGTCTGACTTCTGTTTCTGTGGTATCTAAAGTGAAGCTGTGTTATTTCAGACTGAAAATTCAACCTTAAATATCATTCAACCACTTGTAAAAGCATTATGAAATATATAATATCCTTTTTTTTTATTTTATTTTAAATTCACATAATTTGGCAGCATCTGATGTAAAAAAAAAAAAAAAAAAGATAATTTCAGCTTTATAAGGAATTTTTCTTCCTTTTCAGTAATTAGTAAGATACTTTGTTATACTGAAAGCAGGTAATATTCTTAAGGTATATCTTCATGCTTTTTCAGCAAATAATTCAGAAGCAGATGACACAGGTAAAGCATTAATTTCCACATAGTTTTCAATAGTCCAGCTACAGTAATTTCAGAAAATCCATAAGAAATAGGTTTATAATAGTATAAAAGAATGAGAAAAGACTTTCCCCGCATTCATTATAAGCATAAAATCACAGAGGATAACTATTTTCTCCCACTGCCCTGAAATAGTCCCTTCACCAGATGTTTAGTTTTCTGCATTCAGCTCTCCCTTTGATTGTACTGCCAATGGAAACATTTTGATATTATTTTAAACACACTCCATTAACTTGTGCAGCATCTGATGTAAAAAAGTTCATGTAAGCCTGCCATTCAGTTATTCTGTATTCAACAACACCTCCACTCACCCCTCAGTAAACACACTTTTTTGTTTGTTTGTTTTAATTTGTTTGGACCAATACTAATGACTTCTGCCTTAAGAGTGTAGATCTCTTGGAGCGGTCTCCCTAACTTGTACTTGGTTGTAGACAGACATTGCATTTGTTGTTGCTGGGGTACTAAATGTTCCTTCCTCACTGTCATCTTCTATTTAACCTCCAGTGAAGTATGGGTGCTGCTAGGTAAGTGCAGCTGGAGAGAAATTAAAGTAGAGCATAGCACTGAAAATAGTTTTCTACCTCATGGAGGGGGAAAATATCCCTCAAAGGCATCTCTGCACAAGGAAACAAACACAGACAACTTGGTGTTGGGATATTCAAGTAACTACTGCAAGAAAGGTACTGTCTGGGAGACACCCTATTGTTAGGCAAGCACTTTCATGGGATAGAAAGCAGTTTGTAGCTCAGATTTGCAACAAACAGCACACAGTCTAATTGGGATGCTTTTGCCAGCAAGTAGAAAGCATAAAAGAGGATTCATCTCTTGCAGAAATTAAGGTAATGTAGGCATTGAGACAATTATTTCTCTTGAAAAGAGAACTACAAAGAAAGTAGCCTGAAAGCTACTTTTTTTTCTCTTCCCTGCCCCTATTCCATCTACTGGCAGTGGATAAACTGAAGTGTAGAGAAGGTATACAATACAGTGCAGACTTTCTCTCCACAGTAGCAATCAATTGCTTGTCCATGGTATGGAGGCCCATTTTTATAGCCTGAAAGCTACATTAGGAAATCCTCGTAAATTCCTCATAAGGAAATCCTCTCTCAATACCTTGCTGGCCCAACTTTTTCCTGTAGACATATTGGCCTGGATTTGAATCTAATACTGTCTTTTCTCCAGCAGCCCATGAGGGTAGAAACACTGGCTACTGAGGAAGGAGACATTGCTATTTTGTATGGACTTATGGGCTACTTCAGCAAACAAACCAGAAGGGAGACCCAGGATGAAATGGACGGGAAGAGCTCTGCAACTCTTTCACTTTCTGAACAAAATCCTAATCACCTAATCACTTTAAAAATCCCATTTCTGAGTGGCCTTCAGGAGCTATCTGGATAATTTTACTAACTTTATTCCAGGCAAATCAGATTTCTCATGCAATTTACTATGTAAAACATCAGGGGAATAGAACATTTAATTTATGACTATGACTGAAAAGAACACCCTGGAGAGAACCAATCTGAGATTCCTGCACATTCTTGCTCTTAAACTAAACATGTATTCTTGGCATAGGCTGTTTGGTCCCTGAGAAAAGGAAACTGAAAGATGTTTTACAGCAGACATCTTAAATATGGATGTGCAGCCCTTCAGGAAGCCAGTTGAAGCTGGCATAGTAGCACAGATTGAAGGACAGTCAAGAAATTGCCTGAGTAATGTTTCTACAGACATGAAATGAGAAGGATCAATGTGGATACATTCTATCAATCATTCAGTCTAGCCTCTTGCAAGTCAGATGAATGTACTAGTAAAAACAATGGATGATTTTTCTTCTCTGTGAGGTGGTATCTTTGGATCAGGAAGTTTGTTTCTCAGTGTAAAATTATGGTTTTATTGGTGAGGTTGGAAGAGACCACAGTGGGTCACCTAGTCCAACCTCCCTGCTCCTATAGCACAGTGCATCCAGGCAGTTCTTGAATATCACCAGTGAAGGAAACTCCAAACCTCTCTGAGCAATATATTGCCAGAAATGATATTTTCTACTGTATTTGATAGAACTTACAGATTCCTCAGCATTCCTTCTGTTTTGTTTTGGCACAAAAGAGGAAAGCTTTAGTTATGGACTTGATGCTATGATGTCTCCAGTTTATAAATTACTTGACATACACAGAGTCATGGAACTCTAATACTGGTAGCAGAGGAATGGCTTAAGCACTGTGTGTGTTTTTTCAGTGTTAGCCATGTTATGATTCACCAGATGACCCCTAAGTTGTAGTTTTTCATTATCAATTATTATTAGCAGCACAGTTCTACAATTGGTTATTTAGTTCAATTAAATGCAGAAGCCTTGGTCCATGGATGAATAGATTTTCTGTTCCTGATTTAGCTCTTCTGGCACCAGGAATTATGTCTTGTTTTGTCCAAGATTCACTTGGCTGGCTACACAGGTTTCGCCTGGCTGTATTACATCTTTTTTTCATAGTCTATCAAGACACCAACTATTTTTTGACTTGTGCTTCTTTTTCGGTCGCTCTAATTAGGCATTAATTTCATCCAATTTGTATGGTACAAATGCTAAAATCTGCTATCATTATCCAAGACTTAAAGAGAGCTACTCTAAAATCTTCTGAGAATAAATATCATCAGAGTTCGTGTTTTATTTTCAGGCTTTTATTGTAAAATTCTCCTTTCATGTCTTGATTTCAAGTCTGCTTGAATGAGCTATGTATTACCAGTTGCTTTCCCATCTGTCTCAATTTAGTTTCTTTGACAAATTCCAATCTGGCCTGAGGAAAAAATCAGAGTACTGAAACCATGCCACATTAGATTATTAGGTATGTTATATTAACAGTGTCTCGTTACTTAAAAAATCTTGACACTCCTTAGCTCCCCTGCCAGCAATGTCTTGCGGACCCCTACAAGTTATGTTCACACATTCTGAATGGCTTTATGCCTTTCTTTCCATTCCCTCCCATCTCCTGACTTCTCACCAGGCACAAAAGCAAGGCTTTTCCTCTTTAACTTCTCACCTTTCAGAATCTTACTGGATGTAACCTACAGGGTCTGTACAGCATATAAATTCCACATCATTCCTTTCGCTTTCAAACTACCTAACCCTTACCCACCCCAAAAGTGCTCTGAGAATTTCACGGCTATTATAGACATACTAAATTCATCCCTTAGCCTGTCCCAACAGGTTTGACTCTAAATGCACATGTTAATTATTCTAACTTAAAAACCTCTCAAAACCAAATCCAGAGAGGAAAAACTCCCACAATCATACCTTACATTCTGCCACTACTTTTTTTTCAGTATATTCCAGATTTTATGCCTGTGGTTTAATCTGTCATATTTTTCTAATCCCTATATGGAATGTATTACAAAAATGGTGAGCCCAGTCATCCTCTTTGTTTCACAGGATCAGGTTTTTCTTTAATTTTTTTCCTTCCCAAGTGTTGTATTCCCTCCTCCCTCCCCCATTCCTCTCCAATCCTTTTCGCAGGAACTTTAATTGCAGAATTGCCTATTGCCAAGTAAATAGACAGTTACACTATGCAAACAATAAGGATCTCTGTTTAAAAGTAATTGTCAGCTACATTTGACAACCCTTCAGGGAATATGAGAGAAAATATAGGCTGCTGCCTAGAATTTCTTGTTTTACTAGAAATTTGTTTGAGACTAAGACTTCTGAGTAAGTAGTCTTGCAAATATCAAATCTACCATCTGCACGTCCGTTACAAGTTAGTGAGGGAAAAAAAATCGCCTGTTTCCACATATCAGTTAATTAATCAGAAGTACAATTCTAACAGGTCCTGAATATGCAGAAACCCTGCTGTGATAGTTGCTCAGCAAATCATAGCACCAACTGTCTGAATACTCCTGCAGCACCTGCTGCCAGAATGACTCTTGGGCAAGAATTTGTATTGTACTTTTCTTAAACAGGGCTTGTCATTCTGTATGGGAGCTGTTCTCTTCCACAAGCATCTCAAATGTCACTTGTTTAAAACAAAATAAATAAGAGAAACCAACCAACAATCAAACCCCACCAAAGACCAAATCATGAGCACATCAGATTTTAACCACACGCAGAGAGGCAATGCATTAAGAATATTATTAACTCTAACATGTCACATGCATACTTCCAAGAAGTGAAATGACCATTTTTTGGCTGAGTTTCCCTTCATTCCTTTCACACCCGCCAGTGGACTGCTTCATGCCATTACTGGGCAACAGAATGCTGGCTGAACCTGCCCCTGTGGCAGGGTGTCTCCGCTTTGCCTGGCATTATGGCTGTAGTGACATGAGCACCATCTCAGTAATAACCCAAAAGTCACAGAATTTAAATAATTCTCAGAATTCATATATATGAATTATTTAGAAAGTTAAGGACAAATTATTATTATTTTTTATTTCAACTACTAACCATTAAATGTAAAAAAATACCAACAACAAACCAAAAATAAACCCCTTCATCCCGCACAGTAAAGCAATAGTCATTGTAACATTCAAAACAGTGGAAACTATTCATTGTATATTACTATTAGTGGAGAAAAGCAAATTTAATTTAAAATCATTTTTTCAAACTCCCTCAGTGGATGCCAGGTAATTCAAGCTTAAACAAATATAAAACCCTCATTTTAAATGGAGAATAATACAGACAGAGCTCAATTATTGAGATATTAAGGGCAACATTCAATTTGAGATACATTTAAGCATCTTTGCTTCCTGGAGATTTTTACATGACAAGGCTTTAGATAAACATGGTTTTGCAAACAGCAGCTATCATATCTGATCACATAACCTCTGGACTAAAGCAGTATGTCAGCAATACTTCTGATAATTTAAAATATTAAATAACTGTAATTTACTAGGCAGGTCTTCCTCAGAACAATCACAGAAATTTTCAAGAATTGATATCCATATACAAAAAGCATTTAGATGACCTGTTACAAATCTCTGAATAAAAAATCACCTCTCTCTGTGATAAAGCCCAGTTTAAATACATTCTGGGATATACCAGTGGTGGAGGAGCTGCCTTTCTATGACACTCAGCTTGTGAGGGAAATTGTAGCAGCCAAGGACATATAGTGTAGGAATTACTTTACCTAACTTTAACTATATAGGTATTAGACACCTAATTTAAGCTAATCATCTGGGTTCCCTCTACAGGAAATGGAGATAAGCATTCCCAGAGGGAGATTCATCCTGCTTTTTTTTAGGCATCTCTCTTCCAGATGCTTGTAGGTAAAGTCAAGAAGGATCAGCCTCACTGACAGCCTGATAATCTGTCGTTAGCAATGCACAATTTCCAAATTCAATGAAATGAAGCCAGAACTGAGATAATTTATTTTTTTTTACCATTTTTCCTTTAATTATCCCTTTGACCCAACTTTTTCTTCAGTTCCATGAGCATCAACTTCCTCTGGTACTTTATTTTTTTTTACCCTGGACTGTGTTTTCCTGGAACCTGGGGAACTGCAACCGATGTGAATATGTTGCTGCTCTACCAGCTACAAATCCATTTACATGCATGTGCTTTAAATTGCTGCAATGTTCTGAACATATAGATAAGTTATCTGATTGATTGCGATCGATCGCAATTGTGCTTTCTGGATCTACTCTACCACTTTCAAATGTGTAAAAATCTGTGGCAACATTAAGGCAGTCAAGGTATATAGATGAACGCTAAAATACATTTACTATTCAAAGAAAATGGCTTAAATCAAACAAGGAAAATTAAGGAAGAAACACCATTAGGGCTCTCACTTGCACATGTGTGAGCCCAAGTCACCACACATGCTTTGAGGTCTCCGTGCTTCAGAATATTGAACAAGTTCTAAAGGTGAAGCCTGTCCTCAATTCTTTTGCACTTAGGGTTTGTAGGTTCTCAGCAATACCAGCATTGCTGCACCACACCTTTAATCACCAAGCCCTTAGAAACAGTAACCGAGATTTATAAGGAAGCAGGTGTCTGAACTTAAGACTCCTAAATTCTTAGCTGGGTGCCCAGAGCAGCAGCAAAACCAACAAGCACCCTGCGCAGTTGCCCACAGATGCTCACCCCAGTAGTGAGGCACTTATCATTTGTTAAAACACAAAATGGATGTTTATTAGTCGTGTTCCAATGGCTACTTAAAGTGCCTTGGCCGAGTGCTTGTGTGCACTAATTTCAATATTGGGCATGCAGTCTACTCTGCGTCTCACTTCTACAGCATTTCTAGAAAATTAATTTTAATAGTTAAAAAACCATCTTGAGCTGCACACATGAAAATAACTCCATTTCTACTGAATGACAGTCTAATACGAAATAAGAATAGTCACCTTTTTTTCTTACTCTGCCCAAATCCAGGCAATAAATTAGGCTTCTCAGCATGACTGTAAAGTGCTGTGAATTGTATAAACAATCATATATGGACACTGAAAAATAACCCTTATGCACATTGCATTATAGTTCCAAAAATATATTTACAGTCTATTACAAAGATTACAAATGGAAGTGTCTATGTAACGGGATTATGCTTGTTAAAAGCTTTTTACAGATTTTCTTCAACAAAGGCGGGGGGGGACAAAAAGTAGTATAACCAAACTGATTTTTCTAATCAATCAAATAAATAAAATGACAAATATAACACTGTACAGTGATCTAAAAAGGGGGAGAAAAAAGGAGGGGGAAAATTATGCGTTTAAGTTTTTGATAACTATCTTTGGTCCTAAATGTGGGAAAACACATTATGTAGCACTGAATATACATGTTTGTTTGTGATGCTCTGCAAGTAAAATAGAAAAATATAGTGCATTTTCAACGTAGTCAGAGCTCACTACACATAAATGTGTGTACAAAACAAGACAGTATAAATAAAATTTACAAGTTTTACAAAGGAACATTTACAAGGTTTTTCTTTTGTTTTTATTTTTTTTGTGTGGATGCCCACATTATCAAACCAGACCAATTTATGACTGATCCCTGGGATCTTTCTCTATCAAAATCAATAGAAGCAGCCCAATTCTCTTTGGAAGTACAGCATTTAATTGCTGGGGTAGTCATAATTTTCAGATTTTTTTTTAAAGCATTTCTCTCCAGTTCATATACATTCTTGAAATATTCATAAATTCATAAATATTCATTATTGCTTATGGTAATTAAATATTTTAATCAAACAAAATTAATATATAAGTAAATGGTGTAAAAACATACTCCATTGAGCAACTACCCTTGCATCTCTGTTCCTGATGAATGACTGTTGTGTCATATGCATGTTCATTCAGAGCAGCAAAAGCTTGTTAAAAAATTGAAAATTTTGAACTGCCCCTTGTCTCATGCTCTACAGTTCTCACATGTCCTTATTCTGACAGCTGGACTGCATACGGCTTAAACTCATAGAAAATATACACCAGCTATTTCTCTCAGATTTGCTAACGCAGAGTACTGAAAAAAAATGTGATGCACTCAGATTAAACGGTTTAGGTAACACTGGAGAACTGCACCTGTGTTCTGAGGCACTCCTACAATCACTTGTCCATTCAATGAAGTGTCTCAGCGGGTTTACAGTTGTAGATCTACATCCTAGAATATATCTCAGTTTAACTCTAGTCCATTAAAATCATCTTGCAAACAATTTGCTAAAAGTGCCTAGAACTACTTAGGGGTCATTATTGCTTTTCTTTTTCTTTACTTTTTTTTTTTTCTCTTTTATTTTCTTTTAAAAGATAGTATATGTGTAACCTTAAAAAATTCTTTAAAAAATATCAGAGCTCTTGGCAACTTGCATTTTCCTGACTCCCTGCCAATTAGCTAGCCATATCAATACGGTGCTGATTTAACAAAAGTAAATGGCACAAAAGGATACCAAAGTTTGGATAGATATACATTGCTTGGTCATGCTTCTTAAATCTCTAGGAACTCAAATAATCCTTCAGAGGTACCCAGTGTAGTAATGTGTCATAGAATTAGCACTAAAAAGGTCCAAAGATATAAACATCATACTAAAAGAAAGTCTTTATGAAGAATAAACACAAATGATTAAAAAAAGATTCAGAAATCACAGATTTAAGGAAAATATTTTGTTGAATTCAACAATAATATCATGATTTTATCTGACAAATATATTCTTTTTTAAATTTTTATGTACATTTAAAAAGTCTATTAGATAAAAAGGAGGTTAGAGAGCTCAAGGTGTTTGTATGTTTATTCAGGTAGTACTTTGTTTATTGTCACTGCTGCTTTCCTTGCCACCACTGGTGGATTCTAATTCCCTTTTCATAAATTCTGGTGGCACTTAGGAGTTCAAGTCTGTAGGTGCTTCTTGTAGCTCTTCTATTCACTGCAGGAAGGACCCAGGAAATCAAGTGTCTTCTAGCAGCACTTCATATATACTGAAGGCCAGTGCTGTTCTCTCAGTCTGTCACCTCCCTCATAAGGGAGAAATGTCTATCACACTTGGATGCCAGTGCCGTGTAAATGTAGCATTTGTGCTCTCATAGTCTGAATGCTGCTCATGATTTTCTTTTGATGACCAACCAACGTGATCCCTAAACTCATCACATCCCTGGGGAAGATAAATGCGTACATTGTTAATTTTTCAACTTAGACTGCTATTGTATGGTATTCAACTCTGAGTCAAAGCTACGTAGTGGTCTGGACTACAGGTGTCTGACATAGTAGCTGTGCTGGAACCTCAGCTCAGTACTGCGAAGTTCATATAGGCACTGGTCAACCTCTCAGCCAGGAGTGCATTTACGTGGCAAGTGTCACGTAATTACACTGCCTGTCTCCACTTCTGAGAAGGAGGCCAGTGTGTTTTGCATTATGATAATCTTTTATTGTGGCTTTTAAGGACACCCGAAGACAAAGGCACTTCTGTTGTAAAATACTTTGGATGGCTTTCAGGACAACGTATAAACACAAGATTTTGGGGATCATATTCTGTTTCCTAAAGAGATGCCTAGAGAAAGCCTTTGCATATTGACCCATACCCATCATGCAAATAAAAGAGGAGCAGTTGTTTAAACTCCACGGCTACTAGTGCTAGAAGCTTGTGGGCTCTGATGACAGTTCACAAGCTTTAGGTTGAGACCCCTAGAGACACCAGGCAGATAAGAATTATTGGTTAGAAACTTGTTTAGAATTCTTTTTCTTTACTTTTTAGGAATTACATTTGTTTGGCAACCAGCAGGTCAGTTGCCAAGAAAGTTGTTTGCAAGGTGCCAAGAAGACCTGTTAAAGATGGCAGTACTGATACAGGCCATGCTTGCCTTCAGAAAATTGTTTTGCTTCTACAGACTTGATGCATATTCCTTTCTTGCAGGACACAGACAGCCCCCAGCCAATCAGAAGAAAATTCCACAGCTTCCTAGTACACATCTGGAAAACGGTACCAATTAGGCAGTAGAGGCAAAGTGGTTATTTTCCTATACATACATATACTTTGAAATGGGCCACATTCTCCCTCAAATTCTAGTCCCTTGGTGTTACTTCAGTTGTTCTGAAAAGCACAGAAACGTGATGCCACACAGAGGTAGCAGGGTATTTGCCCTTTCATAAGATGCTCTAATATAACATTGTCAGCTTCTAAAACAGCTGGTTTGACCCCAAGTGCCATGTTTGTACTCAGGGTAAAGTTTTGGAGTTGAACATTGTTTATTATTTTACCTAGAAATTCCCTAAATGCAAGTTAAACATGCCCAGTACTAACTTACTCAATAGTCATCCTGGCAACTGATTCAAGAGAGTTGTAGCCTGCTGCTGTGAAATTATCCTTATATCTTTCCATCTTAATAGCTTGTAACCATTCGCCTACGGAGCAGAAAGTGGTAAAATCGGGAGTGTTCTGGTCCAGAAGAGGGCTAATTGGTCTACGGAGAAGGAAAAAGGAAAGTAAGTTGTTTCCAAAGAGAGTAAAACATCAGGGAGTATTTAGCAAGGTGAGAGTCAAATAAGTTTGGGGTATTAAAAATGTCAAGAGTAGAAAGTAATAGGCCTTTATACACAGTTTAGATTATTCTGTGAATAGCTCTTGACTACTCTGTAGCTCACAATATGTATTTCCTAAGCTTATTCACGTACAAGATGAAAGGTCAGAGTGAGCAAAATCAGCCTAATGGACTACTGTTACCAACAGAAAATCAACCTTATTACCTAGCATGATAGCAGCTACAACTAAGTTGCTGAGTAAAACAAAGATGCTATTCTTTTACGCATCTTAGAAAATATAGTGGTAGCTATTCCCATTATTCAACTGGATGGGACAAAACAAAGACAAGGAAAGAGCAGAGACAAAAAGTAAGTTGTTTAAGGTCACACAGCAAATCAGTCAGTAGAAGAATCAGGAGCAGAACACAGGCCAGTTGATTCCCTAATGCAGTGATCTAGCTAGCAGATCAAAAGATTATCACGATTAAATAATTCACCTGAAATTTATGAAGAAGCCATTAAAAACTACAACATGAAATACAATGAGATGCAATCACTGAAAAGAGTTAAAGCCAGAAAATGAAAGATAAAAATCTAGAGTGTAGCATGTCAAAGTACATTGGCCAAGCATGAGTATTGTTAATTACTTTTTCTACTGTGGCAGTTCCTAGGGCAACGGATGCATCACATGAAACTACAATAGAGAATGATCCTTGCCCTCCAGACTTTACAATTTTAAGAAACAAGGAAAACAAAGACTGCAAGGGGTAAGAGTGTGGAAAGAGTGATGAGGAGGCAGTAGTTTACAGAGAAATGTGTTAGTTCCACGATATTTACTTAATTTTGGTTGAGTTTTTTTTCTATTTTTTTTTAAGAAAGTCCTTTTTGGTTTTGTTCAGCATGGTAAAAAAGAAGGGCAAATGAAGGAAGGGAAGAACAGGCAAGAGACAGAAGAAGGAACTGAGAGACAGATGAAATAAGTGTGAACTGGAACCAGCCACCAAACAGAATATCCAGAACCTAACCACATGCACCATCATAAGAACACACACTAAAGCTTTTCTTACCTGCTACAGGTTCCCAGGGGGGTTTTCAAGCTGTTTGGATTTCTAATCATTTTGTCCAGAATACCAACTATCTGCTCAAACTTTGGCCTTTCGCCACGTTCCTTCTGCCAACAATCTAGCATCAGCTGGTGCAGTCCTGCTGGGCAATCCATGGGTGCTGGCAAACGATAGCCTTCTTCAATTGCTTTTATAACCTAGTAGCCAACATAGTTAATTATTTTTCATCAAGAGTCATTTAAAGAATACATATTGCTACCCAGTTCAAAAAAATATACCAAAAAATAAAATTAAAAAAAAAAAATCAATAAACTAAAATTTACCACCAGTGTTGCAAAAATACAAATCTGTTGTTTTGACACTAGTCTTCAGGTTTTCAAGTAATTTCCCCAACTTTATCTTTGGGCTTATTAAGCATATTGTTCTATATGTGCAGAACATAGCTAAATTAACCAGACAAGTGAGTAGCAGGGAACAACAATTAAATTCACCAAGGGAGTAACAGATAGAGTGATAATTGGAGTTATTTCAGAAAGCATTATTACCTGCCCCAAGGCTTTTATGAAAGAGTGTGTGGTAGAAGCAACTGACTTTCAAATGGATAGAGATCTGTGCATGCACGTATAAAATAAAAAAAGCCTGAAGGTATTATAAAAGGATCCAAGAAAAATGTTTAGCAGATAGAAATTGGTAGGGACAGAAGTTATATTCTATGTCTAGCCATGTTATAGTAACGATAAAGTAGCAGAAGTGTGCCGCGTGAGAGAGAAAGACCTGGGTGAATGGTATTTTAATATATCACAGAAAGGTAGATTTAATAAGAGATGCTGCTAGATGATGATATGATCGAAGGAGAGCATAAATGTCTAAACCAAGAATTACATCCACCAATTGACTTCCTCAGCCAAGCCCATATGGATTTCAGTAAAAAATAAAAATGGATAAAGTAAAATCACAGCAAACTGCTGTAAACCTTGAGGGCAGAATAAGAAAGCACATCAGAAAGCAAGGCAGATAAGAAAAGCTAGTGAAAAAGGACTAAAATACTGTTCATGGGGGATTTCAAGTATACTGACATTGACTGACACAGCAGCATTAGAATTGCTAAGGAAGGGTGCTTATTCCTGAAGGGTAGTGCATAGGACTGTCTTCTCCCTTGGTTTGTGTAGAAAGCAAGATCAGAAGCTGTTCTGGATGTAGTTCTAGGAAGTGGACCTGGTATGATAAACAAAGTTACTGAATATTCAGGTTTTAGTAAAAGTAATAACCTCATACAGAAAATACTCCATAGGTTGTGTGAGAAAATGTAAAAGCAGTAGAGTGCAAAGCAGACAGAACTGCAGACAATACAAAACGACCTTCAAAAAGCTGACTGAAATCCAGCCAGGTTTTGTATCAAAACCTGCATAAAAGCAGCTTTGTGAAAAGAGAAGGCATAACCCAGTGGTAGGGCACTCACTGCAGGTTTGTGTCACAGAATGTCCTTCCGACCTCAGGGAATTTGCCTCATCTTCCTAGGACACAGCTTTTTCTCTGAACATTAAGAATGACAGTACTGTCCCACGGCTCAAAAATGACTGAGAAATATTCAATTCCTGCAGAAATATCCACACCTTGAAGAATGAGTGCAGTGACCTTTTAGAAATGGTGAAGTTGTCTGTCAGAGAGAGTGTGGAGAGAGGTTTTCTGCAGAAGAACAGGGAAATGGAAAGAACAGAACTATATAGGAAAGAAAACATTAAAAGTAAAATGTAAGATTCTTTAGAGCTATATGAAGATGAAAAACAAAAGAACAGCTCCTTATGCTTAGAAGTAGCAGGGGCATAAAAGCAAAAAATAAGCTACAGTGTGTACAGGACAACTGGTGTGCTCTGAAAAGTAATGCAGAAATTTCTGACCTTCTAAAAGGCAAAAGGTATTAAACCCTTCAAGCATGCTACATATGATTTACCATCAATGAACTAGTTGCCTAAGAGGTCAGAAGATAGAGAACAATGAGGAATGGAAAAAATAGGTAACGGCAACACCAACATGACCACAAAAATATCTAAGACCCTTACAACTGGGAAACCATCTACACAAAACTATATCCAAGAATCTAAGGGAGAGTGAAGACATGTATGAAAGGATCACAAACAGGAATTTTCCCCATTCACTACAATCTGTAGAGAAACCTGAAGAGAAGCAGGAATCAAGATGATATCATTTTTTAAAGGCCTTGGTGATACTGCAGAATGAGCTTCTCTGATGAATATTCTGAGCAAAAAGGATGAAACTGGGAAATATAAAATAATGAGTTAGGTAGAGATGGATGGAATTTCTGCCAATATTCAAAACACGGAAAAATATTTTAAAATATTGATAAGTAAAGCAGGACAAGAGTCCACTCTGCTAAAAAAGAGCAAGAGGGGTCCAAAAATCAGTATTCAATGAAATAGATGCAGGATTTTACTTTTTCTTTTTTTTTTTAATAAGCAAATGTACAAAGAGAACACAGTTGACGTTCTTACTAATAAAATTGATTTATATTATTTACATTTCCCACAATTTGTTTTTGAAATTCTGCTTTTGCTGCAAAAAGAGTAAAAGGGAATATTGCTAAGACTCAAGTATGCTTTTATCATTATCAGGCTATCTAAGGATGTAAAGCAGGATAGAAGAGGACCAGGTCTGTTCACTTTATATACTGGATGCCAACAAAGAAGTACTAAATATGGGTAACTGGACAATGTGATGTTAGAACTCTACCTATGGGTATATAATAATAGTACAAATTATAATAGTAGTAATAAGTCCAGGAGTACAGCAAAGAAAAAATATGCAAGCCTAAATTATTTCCCTTTTCTGAAGAACTAATCTGCACTGGAGTCAGTAAGTGAATGAAAGCAAGAACACCATCAGTCTAATAGGAAATAGGGGCTTGAGGCCTAGCAGCAAGGATTAAGCTGAGCTGAGCCCACTGCTCAGAGAAGTTGGGACAACTCCGTCTATTATCTGTGGTCAGCCTGCTTGGGGA
Organism: Pachyramphus minor; assembly: GCA_013397135.1. Lineage (NCBI taxonomy): Eukaryota > Metazoa > Chordata > Aves > Passeriformes > Tyrannidae > Pachyramphus > Pachyramphus minor. The sequence continues at coordinate 15,117 of VYXB01003359.1, read as the reverse complement.
GCTTGTAGGATGAGTGTTCTTTTGGTGCACCGTAGCTCTAGGTCATTGCCAAAAGAAGAACTTGTTCTTGAGAGATCACAACAGAGATTTGTATTCTACATCAATCTAAAGCAATGACTTAAAGGAAGAAAGGCAGAATTAAAGAAATGCTATCTAAAGGTCTAAAGTCAGGGAGGCGTACTTTTTAGGAGATCTGGTCTGGTCTATGACTATGCCCACATCCACTTTGAGGCAAAATGATACACTCAAGATATATAAACTGAGTCCATATGCAAAATTAGAAGAACACATTTAGCATTTTTTATTCCAGTTAAATATTCCCACTGGTAACTTTGAAGGAGAATAAATAATAAATCTAAGATGATTCTAAATTTTTGCATCATAGATTGATCTATGAGATTGGTAGGATGTGGACATGCTTTGGGAGGACATGCTTGAAGATCACAGCTTACAGGAATATTTGAAAGTATTTTACCAAGACCTGATGCATATTTTACCTATGTGCTATTGAAGATTATCATGAAAGCTGCTAAAAATGGATGAAACTATAAGAAGCTGCAATTAGCTGCTTTTTGAAAAAGGCTCAGTCATGTGCTTTACATGCAGCTTTCAATAGAAGGAATACTTTTCAAAATCCAATAACAAGCATGGAAATATCAAAATATCTCCCCTGTTTAAAAGTTTTTCCTTATTGTTGCCTGAAAGATAGGTACGGTTTGCCTTTGAGGCATCTTATATTCCTGTCAGACTTCCTTTATGTTTGAATCTAGTACAGAAGGAAGGTGTCAAAAGAAATGAAACTCTACAGGGTGTCTAGGGAATGTAAATACTTCTCTTTCTCTGCCCCAAGGACTTGTTTGTCCATATTTTGACAGTCCATGAAATCTTTGACACTGAGACCTGTCAAATATTAACAACTTTGCACTGTGCCAAAACTGACTCATCATTTACACTTTTCTTTTTTTTTAACTTTAATGTTGATAATTCAATAAAAAATTAAAATAACAATTAAAAGAACACTCAAGCCCCCACCTGAAGAACTTTAATTGATACTTTTTCTGACAGCTTTTTTATCTGTATGGTTTTTTCCTGTGTAATTTCTATATTAATACTCCTGTCAGGGAGATACTCCTGTCAGAAATCAAGATTAACACCCATCTGTTCTATTACTGCTGACCTGTTGCTCTGGATCATATTTTATGCAAACAAGGGTACTGTTAAATCAGCATAATTAACTTGAAAAAGCCAAAGTAGGTCATTAACTGCCACTCAGACTTTTAACAACTTTTTTGACTGATTAATCGTTGCTTTAAGGTCAGAAACCTCAGAATTATTTTTTATTGGAAAAAAAATTAATTCTTTCCATGCTTAAGCATAATAAAATGAAGAGCACATATTACTATTTTTGATGTTCCAGTTTTAATTGATACTCAGAACAGAAATCTACAGTATCTATGTGACAGAGGAAAGATTTTGATCTAGGTAAAAAGTGAAAGCTCTGTCACTTCTTCATTTTGTGAGAACCATAAAGCTCTTGCAAGATTTTATAAATCTTATTTCTAAACCAAAATTTTATGCATTTATAGTGAAATACACATGTATGTGTTTGCAATATGTAATTTTGGTTTTACTAACAGACACACACACACACACACACACACACATTCACAAACAGACAAACCTACATCTTGATTTGACATGTCCCAGTAAGGCCGTTCTCCATAAGACATTACTTCCCACATAACTATTCCATAACTCCACACATCACTGGCTGATGTGAATTTGCGGTACTGAATGGCCTCTGGAGCTGTCCATCTCACTGGAATTTTTCCACCCTGTGAAAAAAAAAAAAAAAGGAAGAAGAAGGTTCTCTTTTTTTCCCCCAAATTTTCGTATCATTTTCCATAGAATGTGTTTATAATTATAATTATTATATATTATAATTATTTCCATCAACATCAAAAGCAGCACTTATATCATCTACTATGGTTGACCAATTGCAGAGTTTGCAAAGCTGTCTAAGGAAGTTTAGCCTCTTAAAACACTTGGAACATAGAAACTTAGATACTTGTCTCAGCTAAGTTGGATGCGTTTCTTTGGAAGAGCTTATCCCTTCATTGATGCTAAAGGGGTGCTTGGATGTCTGATTTACACTAGTCATTTACCTCCTGACTGGTTGAAGGTAGGTGAAGTGAATCTCAACCTGTGCATATAAGTCCCATTGACTTGTCATATGGCTACTCTGAAATCTCAAGCCTGACATTTTTAAATCGGGATCCCACTTTGAGCCCAATGTCAGGAGTGACAGCTGTGAACACTGGTGTGTTTTCCTGGATCCCTGTGCCTGCTGGAGCAGATTCCAGGGGCCCCTCCTTCCCTAAGCATGAGAAAATAGGTACAGCAAGGCCCCATGGGTGGGAAAGTGGAGTTGGCTCAACAAAGGAATAAAGAGCATAGTGTGCCTGATGACTGTATTTAAGACAAGCGTCCCGCCCACAAGTAATAGAAAATATAGGAGCTGAGCTTTGTCATAGTCTAGCCTCAAGCTAGTCAACCTTTTGGTGACATAAATCTAGTCTGAAAAATAGCAATAGCCTACAAAAATTTTAACTGACTCATAGTAAATTAGATGATTAAAATTTTTGTGGGTAAAACTTATTTATTTATTTAAACAGAAAATCATGAGGAAAGGAATAATGAAAATACTGTATAAAATTTTTAGAACTTTACCAAATACAAATGTATGTTCTTACAAAAATATTATTTCCTAATTATAGTCATATTTCTGCAGAGACTCTTCCTTCTGACTGGTTAACATTTCCCAAGCAATTAATATATTTCTCTTATCTATATTCTCTAGAAGATACGATGCTTCTTAATAAACACATCTCAAAACTCTGAAAAGCCATCAATTTTTCTTACGGTTGTAGTGTAGACAGCCTCTGGATCATCTTCTATAACTCTGGAAAGGCCAAAGTCTGATACTTTACAAACAAGATTGCTGTTGACAAGAATATTGCGTGCTGCAAGATCCCTATGTACATATCCCATATCAGCCAAATATCTCATTCCAGCAGCAATTCCTCTCAACATTCCCACTAGCTGAATGACTGTAAATTGCCCATCATGTTTCTGGAGGGAAGAAAGGAGCAGCAATTCTTGTTAGTATAGCTGAGAAGAGAAATAAGAATTAGTTTTACAACGTCAGTTTTCTACCTCTTTACTCCTTCTGTGGCAATTCATCCTGAGGCAAACTCACTTCAAACACAAGTTTTATTTTCTTCAGACATAGAGCAGTACATCCAGTTAAGAAATGTGTGAGTAGTTACTCTACTAATAGTAACAAAACTTGCTCATCACTATAAATTACTGTCTAATTCATGGTAAGTTGCTTCTAGGGGATTACCTGATGAAGATTACCTGAAGCTCTTATAGTTTGCTTCTATGCTCTTCATCTCTCAGTATAATTATTTGTGTCAAGAAAATAAGAACTATCTCCTTTCTGGAACCTTAGCTACTGATAATTTTTATTGATAGTTTGGAGTTTATCAAACAATATTTCTGTTCTCTATAGAGTGTTTATACATCATCTCACACTGTCTTGCATACCTGGCAAGTTCAGAACATGCTTTAAAAATGATAAATTGTTGGGAACTTGCATTTCTTCTTCCTTTGTTTGTTCAGTTAGGGATTCTTTTATTCTGATTTCCACCATGCTGACACAATAAAATTCTGCACCCAAAAGGCAGAAGACAGAGCTTCATGTATCCGTGGTTTTAATTTCAACTGGTGGCAATAATAAACCCCAGTGTGTTTATGCCACATTAAATCACATAAATTCCTAGAATGTCTCCATATGATCTTATCTGATCCTCTCATCTTTGATCTGGTTTTGCTGAAATAACACAGAGAACTGCTAGCATTTGTCAAGCTCCATTTCAGTCTGAAAAGCATTTTAATTATATTAATATCATGCACATATACATGTATACATCACATATATAAACCATATTTTTAAAAAGTGTAACTATGTGATATATGTCACTCTAAATATGTTTATAGAAGTTTTCATTTTGGTACTCACCCTAAGAAATGCATCTAAGGCCCCGTTCTCCATGTATTCTATTACAATCATGACTGGTTTCCCTGAAAGAAAAGAGAAACTGTAAAACAAATGGAGTGCCTTTTTTGATAAAACAGACGTTATTCCTTTGAAGGACTGAATCACTGAGACAATGAACATTTCTGAGCCCTCCGGCACTGTTACTGAGCTCTAATTTCTTAAATATCTTAATGGAATGTGGTCATGGTTCACAAATCGAACCATACAAATCAAAAAGTCAGTGTGTCCTCCTACCTCCTCCTGTGTGAACAGGACTTTGGAATAATGACACTTCAGATAATTTGAAAGGACATAAGAAACCTTATCTCTCTGCATGGTCTTTGAGGCTAAACAAAACTAGAAAAATAATACGTTTCAAAGCACTTCATCTTTTAATCATGCATACATCTAAATTTTTTTTTCTCAGGTTATAGCATAAAGTAAGTATTGTTTTAGTTAGTTACGCATCAGGAGAAAATCCATTAGGAGTGTGCAGTCTGTTTATAATTTGAATCTTTGACCATGAATAAGCTAGAGTAATTTCTGCCATGATGTTGTTATTTGACTGACAGATTGAGCTACTGCTTACCTCTGGTAACGACCCCTTCTAAGTGAACAACATTGGGATGGTCAAACTGTCCCATGATGCTTGCTTCACACAGGAAATCTCTCCTTTGTTTTTCAGTGTAGCCAACTTTCAGAGTTTTTATGGCTACTGCAACATCTCTCTTGCCAGGAAGCTTTAGACGCCCACTGCACACTTCACCAAACTCTCCTAAAATGAAGTAGATCAATGCTGAATTGCTCTGACCATCAATATTTTCCTTAAGCATTGATTCAACTAGCTGCCTAAGTGTGTGTTTAAATATTGCGTGTGAATGCTCGTATTTGAAATGGATTACCTTGAATTGATGACCCTTACAAGAATAAACACTTCATGTTAAGCCAATCAACAGGATTCTTATTTGAATATTTTAAAAGACTTGATAGCAATTTGTTGCATTTGTTTCAAAAGCAGGAAACAAAAATGAAGTGGCTTTCACAAGAAAACACTATTATAATAATAGTAATACCATTTCTAAGTGAAAATGTCACTCTGCTCTACACTGTTTCCTTGATATCTTTAGATCAAATGGCTTTTTTTCTTTCAAAAGTCAGTTCTTGCAGATCTGCTTTTAATTTAGCATCGTTATGGTGTTAAATGAAGCACTACATTATTACCTTCAAGCAAGATAATTTACTTTGCAGATTATGAAATGAAAGGTGTGACTTATAACAATTTTGTTACATTAAACAAACACAAGCAAATGCTGCAAGTTTATGAAAGGTTCTAAACTAACAGACAATTGGAACTTGAAGAAGCATGTGATATAAAAGACAAAACAGCCAGCAAGAGCACACACAAAAAAAGCAGCAACAACCAAATTTGGGAGAGAAGTAACTGGGCTCCATCAGACAGGAAAGAGGATGGAAACATGTGATATGTGGAGCTGAATGGCAATACATCTATCTCAATATTAATGAGATTATGAAAGATTTAAGGATTGTCCCTAGCCTCAGAGCTGTGTAAGAAGAGAGAAAAAGTGAGTTATCTAATACCACAGCCAGGAAGAAAAATCTCTTTGTAAATATAGAAGGGTAGTAACATATATTGAATAAAGGGGAACATCTAATTTTTGAAGAGAAATACTCATTGCAGAACTATTTAATAATCTGGTACTTTGCAAATTCATCTGGAGTATGGGAGATATAGTTCCAAGGCCCTCCTCTAAATCAAATCAAGTCAGAAACTTATGTCTTGCATACCTGTGTAGTGCCTTAACATTAAGCTGTTATGTATACACAAGTATGCAGACACACCTACATGTAAGACATGTTTTAGGAGCGCAGAAAAAAATGTTTGAACGAGGTAAGACACAGAGAGTTAGACTAGAGAATCCTCTTGGGACATACACTGATGTCTTAAGAAACTTTGTGGGATCAAAACTTTAGTGCACATACACACTGCCAAGATGCCTGGCTGGCAGTGATGAGAGGTATGCTTGGAAATGGGTCTGAATGCCTGAAGAGAGAGATTTTGAAGTGTCCTAATGGATGGGTTCTGAGAAATCTTGTTTAGGACACTGTCAGCATTCAAACACTACAGTTCTCCTGACAGCCCCAAGAGAAGGTGCTGGGGAAAGAAAAAAGCAGTACTTGGATATCCGTTTCAGAGTTCTCCAGCCAGAAAGGTAGAACTTAGACTATGACTTAAAATTTCCAACTAACTTGTTTGGACAAACCTCCACTCAGCATGGCTTGTTTTATGAATCTTATAGGAGGTGACTGCATACAGAATCAAATTCCTCTCCCTCCTGTGCTACACTTGCTGAATCAAGGTTAGCTGAAATCAACTCCATATACCTCTTAATACTGTGCTGTACCTAAGCTAATTGGCCAGACAAGTGTTCCTGCCCGCACATTATCCTCAACTGCCCTTGGGCACTGAAGTCAAGGTCTAAATAGCCATGTCATAGCTATGAATACCATGAGGCATAGCTGTTACATACAAAACAACTAGATGCTCATGCCCTTAGCCTGGTGCCTTAACCTCCCTCCTGCACTTCATTAGCAACATGGATGACTATTAACGAATTCATCACTCACCTCACTCATAGCCCCCAGCCTCAAGAACTTACTAAAGGATAACAATTTTCTCTAGCAGCACTTTGCAAATTTTTTTTGTTCTACACCGAAAACAAGACATGACTATAAGTGTGTGTCTGTGATATTTCAGAGCCAGGTAATTAGGATACTTGGCACAGAAGACACTGGGGCTTAACTCCTTTCCAGTTCTCTGTGATCTGATTTTGATTGATTTCCTAAAGCAGATCATGCACACTCCGGCAAACCAGAAACTTGCACTTGTATGTTATGCATTTCAGGCCAGGATGCTAGCCAATGAACTACTTTTATTCCCAAGAAAATAGTATATTCAGCTGAAATGATGCCCAAAAATGAACCGGAAAATATGACAAGAGTGGGAATACTGCACAGCCACACAGCCACTAGCTCAGTATGTCAACAAGGCAGAGGCTAAAACAAAGGATGTGTGGTATGAACAACTTAACATAGTGGACACCATATTCTGTATCTGACAGGTGGCCACAGCGGGATGGTAATGAAAATGTTGGCAAGGAAAGCATATATCCCTCATGCAAATCGAGCACGAGCATACTTGCACCCTGTCTGTCTGAGAGACATGGCACCACTCAATAGTTGATGGGGCCAGCATTGCTGATGCACATTGAGATTGCTAAGTGGCTTTTCTAGTGCTGTCACTAACAGAAATTCCATATTCTTCTTTGATGTATGAGTTTCAGCTGCTGCTTTGGGTCTTTAACATTCTGTTGTTCCTGGACTGAATTTCATTTCATTCCAGTTTGTTATTTACATCAACAGGTTAAAGCCATAGCTAAATGGCACACACAATATGCTTTCACCATTGCACTTCTAGTCAGAATGACTACTGACACACGTTAGTTATTTTTGCTATCAGTTATACTCATTAAATTCAAGAATAAATTCATCTGCAGTCAACAAAATTAACATTCTGGAATTTGTCATAACAGTGAAAATACATTTTAAACTGTATACTCTGCAGCTCAAGTGTTTTCAGCATTTTGCTCAGAAGGCATTGGCAAAATCTAACTGAATATATCTTTGTGCTCTGAACTGTTGCTATGCTGGTAGCTTTCTAACTCAGAGCAAAAAATAAGGCTCCACAATTTGTCTATGCTAATCTAGTATATTGTGTATTTATTAGAGGAGATGCTGCCATTCTAGCATCACAAAAATTCCTACTTAGCAAGGGCTAAATTCTTACGCTCTTACTCATCTGAAGGAATAATGTGGTTAATTTCAATGCTACTACTCCCTGATTGAGACATGATTCAACAGGAGTGGAGTTACTTTGAATAGGCATGAATGCTAAAGATTTTCTTACAGGTAAACCAGCTTATTTTAGAGATATTTCTTGTTCTGTTTTTAAATAATACTGCAGTATGTAATTTACAGTGCCAAACTACAGGGTGATTTAGAAAGTATTCTACTAATACTTGTATAAAACAACAGGAAAGCAAATGAACATTTCCTCCAGGAATCCAAAGTATTTGATATTTTTCTTACCCATGGAAACTTAATTTCACTACATGGAGTAGTGCAATAAAAATGTCACATATCTTATTAATGCAAACAAATGAAACTGCCTTTTTAGAGCATGAACACCATGGCTTAAGTAGGCGGTAGACAGCTCAAGAGGAAGAAAAGCAATGTAGTGTTGAAGCAATTACAATCAGTCATAAGAAGTTAAACAATAACCTTTTGTATTCATAAATATCAAAAAGAAAAATGGCAGAAGAAAAAACAGCCTTAGGGAAGATTTTGTTATAAAGAAACAAGACCTTCCTGGTCTCTATTTAAGATTTTGTGCTGCAGCCAGTTTTCCTTACTCACATGAACGAAGCTTCAGAGGTCAAAAACCCCTCTTGCAAAAGGCAAGTGAGCAGAATTTGCACAATGTCTAATGTCTTTACTCTGACAGTAAATAATAGGCAGCAAAACTGGCCCACTCCCCCCAGTTCCATTTTTAACAGCAGATACAGGATTAGAAACCCACAAGCTTTCAATGTCAAGCAAGGCTTTTAATTTATTCATTTATTTGTTTCTTTTGTTGAGCTTTTCCCCCATTTGTTTTTACATTTTAGAAGTGAGAGCAGCTTCATTGCTCTTAACCACTCTAGCAAATGCAAAAAGTTCTTCTATACTTGAGGTATAATTATTTGCCTGTCATTATGATGTATGAGTTTCGATCCCGGCTAAATTGAACAGTTGAATGAGGAAGCCACGGCAGCCTTACCTGCGCCAATCACACGCTCAATTTTAATACAAGAGGCATCTAGCTCCTTGGCGAATTGATGGACAGCTCTATTTGGGTCCTCGTAGGTTTCAGGGTCAATGTAGGTTTTGGTGCCTGGAAATTTAACTGTAATGATGTAAGAAAGCATGACTGTGATGAAGCAAAAGCACTTATTGTGCAGTCAGCCCAGGAATTTCATTATGCAGAGTGCTCCTTGGAAGAGTGAACCTGTTTCCACGGTGCCTGAGTCAGAGCTGCTCTGAGAAGCAACCTTAGTTTTAGGCATCATCTGCAAGCATGCTGACCCAAGTACACAATCCCATCTCTAAAAATGACTAACATCTTCACCTTGAACTAAGTAATAAATATTAAACAGTACTTAATGGAATAAAAGGTAGGGGTTGAATGCGAGTAAAAAAAAAGCGGTGAAGGGGGTATAAGACCAGCAGAGGAGGTGAAAGTTTCTTTTCTGTCCAAGGACGGCCTATCTTTTTGTCCCAGGATGCATAACAGCACTTCTTCTAGTTATTTCTGTCTTCTAGTGAGATTGGAAACATTTCTTCACCTCCTCCAATTTGCTTAAACTACTGAATATACCGTGGTAACAGTCAAAGTATTCACAGCACTTAGAAATTGTATCCTTAGGTATATTTCTTGCAATATAATATGTACATGTTGTAGTCAACTACTTGTAGTCAACTTCTTGTAGTCAACTTGTAAAGGCATAGGAAGGAAAGTGGGCTCTGTGGCACCAATATTTCCCCTCTCAAGCACCTAGGTGAAAAATATGTGGCAACTTGTATTTCACTCATTCCTTCTTAGTATAACACTTAGTGCAACTCAGGCAGCATAGTGCTGTGTCCAGCATGCAGTTTTTTTCCCTCAGTTTGCTAATGATTCAGGTAAATTATTTTTTGCTCTTTTGGTGAAAATAGAAACTCCTGGTGATATTAGAGCAACCCTGAAAATCTATTAATCAAGAAATTTTTATGAAATAAATTTGCTCACAAAGATTATACTCTTGAGCTTTCATTAAATCACAAATTAAAATTCAATATCAAAATGCAAAAATGTTCCTCTGCTAATTGATATGTTGATATATAAGAACAGAAACAAAACTCAGAATAAAACATAAATAATTTACAGTTGCTTCTTATTCTTTTAATTTAACATAAAATATTTTAAATTTGAAAATTATTGAAAAATAGCTTAGCAATCATGAATATTTGTGTTTCAGATGGTATTAACAACCAAAAACACACAAATCCTCATAAAGTAAAAAAACCTGGAGAAATTGGTTGAGTAATCTAATGAATTTACAATCAGAGAAATTATTTGAAATGTTATTATCTGTCATATTATGTATTTAAATAGATGTTCTTCCAGTTGTATTGACAATGCTACAATTTTTAAGAATTATAAATATTTACTTCTTAAAATCAAAAGACATTGGAGAAAATGAGAATAAAGCCACAGGTTGACCAGCTCTAATAATGCTTTTAGGCAACAGGACGGAGAAGGAACCATCCTCCTGTGTTTGTGATAAAGGGTCTGGATTGGAAGTAACCTTGCAAATCTCTAATGGGCCTCTAATGGTTTTTTATTCAAGCTATCATACAACATTTTGACAGGCCAAGGCTATCCTGGCATAGCAATGTGAAATAATGCTGGCCTGCATTTGCAAACATTGTTAGATGAAAATGGAACGAGGAAACCAAATATAAATCTGAATTGCTTGACTAAACTCCTCCATTGTAGTTGTATCTTCAAGTGTAGCACTTGAGGCCACAGAGAGATGAAGGGAACTGAAATGAAATCTATGATGCGGTGCTTTAAAATCTGCTTTAAAAAATGTTTCTCTTTTAAGTTTTTGTTGTATGCAAGTGTTTGTTCTAAGTTATGTTTTTGAAAATCCAGTCTGGTACCCCAATACAGAAGAATGTTGTCTAGATGTTATGGAGCAAAAGGCCATCAAACAGGTGTTCACAGCTCTGTGACCAAGATGGTGACCACAGCAGTAGGTTCCATTTATTCTCTACATGGCTATCAAATGAAACTAAATACTACACCTAGGACCAACAGATGATGAAAAACTACCTTGGCAAAAAGTTACTTGTATTTTGTGCTATGATTTTAAGAAAAAGATTGTGTATGCTTAATCTTCTGACTGATTTGCTGGATAACCAGATTTCTTGAAAGGATAATGAGGGAAATGAATGCTTATAAAGTGTCATCATTTCTGGATCACCTATCAATCATTAAGAAGCAGCTTTCATACTAATTAATTTACATTTTTACTGAAACAAAAACAAATGTCACCACTAATGGAAATAAGGAAAGAAATTAGTTAGCTAGCATATTCCTTTTATTTATATAGTGAAACACAAGAATACATAGCTGATCTTTTCTTTCAAGGACATAATGGGGATTTCAAAAGTGAAAGCAGTAGCTCTTCTGAAAATGTGAAAAGCTTATAATGCATTATAAGAGGCAAATTTCAAATCTATCACTCCAAGAATAGTAACATTTAAGCAAATTCAGATTTTTGATGAATTCTTTAAAATCAGCTACATCGCAAAGTGCATTATAAATAATTCTTATCTCATTATTATTTTCCACCTTTCTTGCACAGTTTATGAATTGATTGACTAAAGCTGCAGTGATGTTACTGCTTAGTTTGACACTCACTGCATTTAAACAATTTAGGTAGCCACACACTCAAACTCAGGAAATGAGATCAATTTCCAGCTGACCTGATTTTTTCAGGGAAGAAAGGTAAAACAGAACCTTGATCTGATTTTGAGTGGAGTTTTGGCTAGAACTACTCATTTAGAGAGGAGAGCATTGAGAAGATGCTAAGAATTTATGACTAGTGGCTACTTCATTCACCATGTGACATTACTTTCTGATAACAGCTCAGGACTTTAACATATCTAAAACAAGATAAATCCTATTGCTTTCATAAAAAAAATAAATAAATCTGAAGGATTTAAGCTCCAGCTGCAATTATTGGTAGACAACAAAGGCTACACACAGCATAGCATGACTAAATGGCAAGTTGTACTGATACGAGAGTGATCACGTATGGGAGAAACCCAGGCACTCTTCTGTATCAGAACTTATGTTCAAATTAACTCTATTATGTGATTTTACAATTATGGTTGATCAAAATAATTTTGCAGCTTAGTTTTACTGCAACTCCTGAGTTAACAACTGTTTCTAAAAGAAATTAAAACATTTTCAATTTTTAATGTCAAAACCGTATTACAACTGAAATGAGAAAGGGCTAAAATAAGAATTTTTTAAAATAATATTTGGATAAATGAAAGTATTCTTGCATAATCCTTCCTTCACATTTCCCTTACATTTTCAATTGTCATTAACCCAAGCAAGATGTATTTTATTGGATTTTCACAGCATTCTAGTGTAAGTTCAGATGGTAAATGCAATTTTAATAAGAGAGGCTTTAGGTGCTACTCTTGGCTATGCAAGTGATTCTAGAACAGAAAACAGTAACAAAGTGGATGCTCTTTCTTTTCATATTAAATATTCAATTTTTAAGGACATTATGTTTTGTAAATATTGATGGTAAAGTATTCACAGCAGCAAAAAACAGCTTTTGAGCAGAACAGCTTCATTTTTAGGTGATGTAGTTACTCACTTTCTTAATCTGAAGTTTGCCTGGGGTAAAGATCACTTAGGCAAAGGTCTCATGAATACTGCACCTCAAAGGGATCATTAGGACCATGTGAAACATATATTCAAAGCAACAAGAAGAAAACAAAAATGCAGAATAAAACCAACAGTATATCATAGACATGTATAGAAATAAAACCATCTGTGTGAGCAATGTTGTCTTTAATCTGCATTCCTTTTCTCTAGGTCACATTTTTACAGTGTTTAACTTCCTGCTTGTTATTTACACAGCATTTTTGAATTTCCTATGGCATTGTCTTTCATGGAGTCTTGTTTTAGTATTGTCTACACTATAGTATTGTCTACACTATTGCAGTTGGGAATTTTTGAAAGTGGGGGAGGAAAGCAAAACACTTACAATGAAAGTAAAGTTCTTCATCCCCTTCTTGATCCGCTTTGCTATAGCCACAATGCCTGAAAAGAACATAAACCACTAGTTTTACTGGTAAATAATTATTTACTTCTCACGTCTAAAGTCCTGACAAAATCAGTTCTGCAGGCTGGGATTTTCAGGCACTGAGCACCTAACTGCTGTAGGCCCTTTGAAAGTTTCACCTATAATTCTATTGACAGCAGAGTTTTAAATAAATCATGAACAGTTGCAATCAAAAGGCTTTTGTATCAAATACCAGTCAGGACAGGTCCTAAAGAAAAAATTCTAGTTCTGGTGAAAAGCTTCAACAGATAAAACGGAGGATTAAAGAAGTTCAAAGTAGAACACCGTTTTACATGAGGGTATTCTTAAACTTACTGCTATGTCTCTTTTTCTTGAATGTAAAGTCATTTAAAGGCTGATCAGATAAAGTGTCAGATTTCTCCATGTGAGAAAACTGAACAGAAAGAGGGACTTTGAGGAGTACAGTTAAAGAACCTGCTAGGGGTCCCTTTTACAGCACATTTACATAGGACAAAAAAGAACATCTTGATTTAAGTGTCTTGCCAAAGTAATAGGACAAACCATATAATTGGTAAGGGAATTTAAATGAAAACTGTCCTTACTAAAAATTATTTCTGTTTTAGTTTTGCAAGTTATCCCATGTCTATGGGATAATGTCTCAAGAGTTCACAAGAGTGGGGTCAGATGTGCTAATGCCCATGAAAGATGCAATACCTTCGTCCGATGATGAAACCAAACACCATGAAGACCAGAATGATGGTTCCTGCCACAGCAACCACAGCTATGATAATAACAGGATTCTGTTCACTGGAAACTGCTGTGGCTACGAACAGAGCACAGAGAAAAGATTAGTTAAAACTTAATCCCTACAAAGGGAAAAAAAAGTCAAAAAAAGTCAATCATTATGAATTGTAGACTGTCTACTGTTATAGACTGCTTTTATCTGAAACTATTATATTATTAATGTTAGTCTAAAGAAGAGCCTTCATTGGAAATTTAACCTAATGCTGTATGAGTCAATAATTGTCTACACTGAATAAAAAGAAGCCAAGCTGGAATTTCCTTGCCCAAAGCAGTACAGCCATTAGCTGCAAGCCAGTAACGCTAGCACCAGTCACTTCCACTCCCTCTGACTGCTGTGGTGCCTTCTGTTTTGCTCAGTTGTTGATTCCCTCCTAAGAGGTAAGACCTGGACATTCCTGTAAGGAGGTACAGTAGGGGAGTAATTCCTGAAGAACTCTGCTTCAAGCTTCCCCTCTAAAGCTCCTTGATATGACTTTGATGGTTTCCAAGAAAACAGTGTCTTAACTCGAAGAAAAATGTTTGAGCTGAAACGCTATTAACACAGATTATCTAGTTGGCATATTTCAACCTCTTACTGCTAATAATCATTGTAAATAGTTATTATTACTTATCATTTGTTTCTCTTAGCAACAAAAAGGTGCTTCCACATATACAAAATGGACTTCTCCGTGCTTCAAAGAATTTACATGTTAAAATAGCCACACATTATCGCTCTTTTTATTAATATATGGCAATTCTATTGATATATGCAAATTTATGCATGCCACATTAGTGTAAACTGAGTATGTAAATACTTAGCCTGAGAAACCTTGAGGTTTGTTAAATACATTGCTTGCCTGACATCCACTAAGGATGGCTGTATTAAATGAGCATAGTGCTACTGAACGCCTTGGAGCTGTGTTGATTTTTAAGTGAGGATCTAGACCAGGAGATGGATAGAGGAGGAGACATCAGGCACCTGGAATCATACAGTCATAAAATCTGTCGTGGGTTTAAACCAGGGGTCAAACCTTTTTTCTTGAACTCCCCCCTTCACACAAGTACCATAAGTTGAGAGAGGTTTTATACAGACAAAACAGACGCTTGACTTAAGGGATATAATACTAAGATTTATTATTAGTAAGATAAAAACTAAGAAATAAAGTATACTACAACACTACTACTTAAACTAGCTTATCTTATGGAAAAAATATATACCACAACACTACTACTTAACTTAGC
>VYXB01003358.1:25762-39222 GCA_013397135.1 Pachyramphus minor | reverse complement strand
AAAAAAACCCCAACCATCCAAATAAAAAAAACCCCAACCATCCAAATAAAAAAAACCCCAACCATCCAAATAAAAAAAAAAAACCCAACCATCCAAATAAAAAAAAAAAACCCAACCATCCAAAAAGGGGTTCCAACCCCATCAAGGACACAGGATTAAACCAGACCTTATTTATCAGCACAATTAAGGCTCTTATTTAATCTTCTTCCCAAACTCCAGAGAAAAAACCAAAACCAAAATCCCAAGCACTTGGCAGCTCTGAGGAGGAATCTGGAGCTCCCTCAAAGTCCCTCAGGGTCAAGGCTCTGCTTGAAAAGAAACCACAAGTTTTCTTTCTTTTATCTACAAAAAGGCAACAAATTCTTCTCCTGGACAACCCCTGCAGCAGCAGGTAAAAATAAATTAAAATAAAGCTTTCCAAGAGCAGCAGACGAGCGGGATCGAAGGATTTACGGTGGAAGTGGGCTCAGAACTCAAAGTCCTCGTTGGCCATGGCGATGGCCCAGGCAAACTTCTCCCTCTGGGTCTTGTTGTAGATCTTCTCGATGGGCACCCCGAACTTCTTGCACCTGTGAGGGGCACGAGACACGGGGGGTGTTTGTTACCTCACACCTCGGGGAGCTCCTTCAACGTTCTTCAGGTTCCTTGAGCGCTCCAGGCTGGGGGTAGAGACCTGGAGGTGCTGGTGGCCACGGTGGCCAAGGAGGACAATGGATCTTGGCTTGGATGGAAAACAAGGAGACCAGCAGGAGCAGGGATTGTCCCCCTGTGCTGGGCACTGCTGAGGGAACACCTCAAAGCCTGGGGTTGGTTTTGGGTCACTCAGGACAAGAAGGATGTTGAGGGGCTGGGGAGTGTCCAGGGAAGGGAACGGAGATGGGAAGGGGCTGGAGCAGCTGAGGGAGCTGGGGGGGCTCAGCCTGGAGAAAAGGAGGCTCAGGGGGGACCTTCTGGCTCTGCAAGTCCCTGACAGGAGGAGGGAGCCAGGGGGGAATTGGTCTGTTCTCCCAGGGAACACAGGACAAGAGGAAACAGCCTCAAGTTGCACCAGCGGAGGTTCAGGTTGAACATCAGGAGGAATTTCTCTGTGGAAAGGGTGGTCAGGCATTGGAAGGAGCTGCCCAGGGAGGTTTGGAGTCCCCATCCCTGGAGATGTTCAAGGAAGGACTGGATGTGGCACTCAGTGCTCTGGCCTGGGGGAATAAGGTGGGGATGGGGCACAGGTTGGATTTGATGATCTTGGAGGTCTTTTCCAACCTCAGTGATTCTGGGATTCAGTGTCCTCCCTGCTCCAGGTGCAGCATCTCCAACCCAAGTTCCTCAAGAAGATAACTTCCTGTTCAAGACTTGCCAAGTGACCCCTCTTGCCCTAAATGCAGTTATTTGTACCAAATGGAAGCCAGAATTTGGGATTCACTATCATGTCCCATCCCTGGAAGTGTCCAAAGCCAGGCTGGACGAGGCTTGAAGCAACCTGGGATCGTGGAAGTTGTCCCTGCCCACGGCAGGGGGTTGGAACCAGTTGAGCTTTAAAGGTCCCTTCCAACCCAAACCATTCCACGACTGCACATCCCAGACTTACCAAGCAACGCTAATCCTGGGATCCAGGTAATTGAGCTTGGAAGTGCCCAGAGCTATCTGCTTGTTCTCCTCCTTATCTGTGGCCTGGACATTCAGCCTGGCCAGCTGCTCCTCCAGCCTCTTCAGCAGCTTCTTCTTCTTCTCCACATTCCTGAGGGCACAGGAAGAACAACACAGAGCAAAGTCCTAAGCTTAGAAATATTCCAGAACGGAAGAATCAGAGAATCTTGACTTATTTCTGCAGGGGTTTGACCTGGTAAGATGGTTTTTTAATATAAAATAATACAATTTCCACCACCAAAGATGGGCAAACACAAAATCCAACGACCATCACCCTCAAAACCTTAGGATGGGTTCCCCAGAGAAGCTGTGGTTGCCCCACCCCTGGAAGTGTTCCAGGCCAGGCTGGATGGTTCTTGGAGCAACCTGGGCTAGTGGAAGGTGTCCCTGCAAGGAACCATCCATGAGATCTCAACCATCTTCCAGCCTCCCACGGGCCAAGAGGCACCTGATACCCACACCCTGGGCATTCCTGCTCTCATGAACTGCAAGGAGGGTGTTGGATCAAACCATCCCCATCCATGGGCTCTCCATGCAGAGATTCCCTCTGCAAGACAGGATTCTCCAAGGAAGAGCCACTCACGCTTCTGCTTTGGCATCTTTTGTGTCTTCCAACTCATCTTCAGCTTTTTTCAGCTCTTGCAGGGCTTCCTCCACCTGTTTCTTCTTGGCATCGATCTGGGAAGGGGAAAGTAAAGTCAGACCACACACTCCTGTCTTTCCTGGAGGTTTCAGCTGCCTCCTTTTCCCCCTTTTCCCACTCCTTAATTTTTTATCAGCCCTTCTCTAGTTCCAAAAACCTGCCCCTGCAGCACCTGCTGGGCTCAAGCATCTCTTAGAATCTTGCCAAGAGATTCCAGGAACACTTGGAGCTCCTAAATCTGTTCATCTTGTGTCACTGGTTTGTGACAGGGTTGGAGCCCTCTGAAAAGTCCCAGTCCATCAGTGGAGCGTGAGCAAAAGCTGAGAACAACTAAAGGTGGTAATTTAAGGCATTTCCAGAGCAGATCCATGAGTTTTCCAGCTGCTCCTCCTGCAGTCACATAGGAAAACCAGTTTCCCTGGTCCTGAGGCAGCTGTGGCGTCACAAAGAGTTTGGTTTGCAGACACCAAGCGATGAAAAATGACCAAAACCATAAAAACCCACCCAAATTCTGTGCCAGGCAAGCTTCACCCGTGCATTTGATCTTGGATCTCCACCCCACCCCTCTCCACCCTGGTCACTGAGGGCTCTGCACTGATTAAGCTCCAATATTCCCACTTCGCTCCCAGAGGAGCTTGATCCACTTGATCTTTGGGCATCGCCTTTCTCCCCATCCCAAAAATAAAACTCAGAGGTGAGATCAGGGCCTGAGGGCTCTCAGCTTGGTCTCTCTCACCTTGGTCTGCAGGTTTTCCATGGATTTGGCAAAGGTTTTGGGCACGGACCTCTGATGGTTGCACAGCACGGCCACGGCGCGGTTGGCTCGGTTGTAGGAGAGGAGCTTCCCAGCAACGTTGTCTTCAGCTGGGAATAAATGGAAAAGCATCACTAAGGGTCTTCTCCTGGATTTAAGGAAGGCAAGACAACAGCAGGTCGTTGGCCTTTCCCAACCTTTCTCCGGGGAGGGTGATAATGAGTGTGGGAATTGCTGAAGGACAACCAAGCACGTCACTCCCGTGTCCAAGGAGGCACAAATACTGTGACCAACCACAAAACAAGGAAGAGGGAGACAAACAGTCCCATCTCTGCTCTAAATGACTCAGAGTATCCCTGATTTCTCACCGTGGTTCCCAACCAGAAGTGTTGTGGCCCCATAAGTCACGTACCACCCTACGAGGTGGGGCATCATCTGCCAAGGAGGGGTGGACGGTTCTTGGGACCCCAGTGGATATTTCTGAGCCCACTGGCCACGTGAAGACCCCAAAAAAGTGTGTAACTCACGGTTGGTGAGTGCCTTGAGCTGCTCCTGCAGGGTGATGGAGGCGTTGTAGGTCCTGAACACCTTGGCCGTCAAACCATCCATCAGGTGCTGGAGATGTTTGTTCAGGAAGTTTGTCTGGGGGAAGGGAGATGGGACAAAGTGTAGGGGAGACACACAGCAGGAACTGGAGTGACAGGACAAGGGGAAATGGCTTCAAGCTGAAAGAGGAAGTTTAGATGGGATATTGGGAAGAAATTCTTCCCTGGGAGGGTGGGGAGGTCCTGGCACAGGTTGTCCAGAGAAGCTGTGACCCCTCCTCGCCCCAAATCCAGTTGTTGGCAGCAAATAGAAGACTTAGTTCGGGATTCAGTGTCATGCTCCATCCCTGGAAGCGTTAAAAGCCAGGTTGGATCGTTCTTGGAACAACCTGGGAGCGGAAGATGTCCCTGCTCGTGGCAGGGGATTAGAACTGGGAGGTCTTTAAAGTCCCTTCCAACCCAAACCATTCCATGATTCTATGAAAGAGAAGGAATAGAACAAGCAGAAGACAAGACCACCATCTACCCAAAACTGGCACAAATTCCACCTAAACCCACAAGGAATCTCCCTGGAAGTCAACACTTTCTGCCCGGCCACATCCAAGGAGACACATCTTGGCACGTGGGGACACGATTTCATGGTGAACTGGATGATCTTGGAGGTCTTTTCCAACCTTAATGATTCTGTGATATCACCCGATATCACATCTCACAACTGTTCTATGTGTTGGGGCCCCACAGGGATCCCACTGTCCACCCTGGGGCCCCCCACAGGGACCCCATAGCCCACCCTGAGGAAGAGGAGGGAGGCTTTTGCAGCAGAGTCACTCAGGGGGGAAGGTTGCAGCCCATCTCTCCAGCAACTTCTCACCCTTCTGAGGAGCCCCGAGGAGGTGCCAAAGCACCAAAGAGCTGAGGTTTGACACCTCCATCAACACCCACAGCAAGATGTGCAAGAGCAGGACTTCCCAGGCTAGAAAAACCCCAAGGTGATGAACTTGGAGGATTGAAGGAGCAGAAATTCAGTTCCTTAGAAGGGACACAAGCAGAGATGCCACCAGAGCACTAAGAGGGTGGAAAACATCTCACAGAATCCCACCAGGGCCTTCAAAGAGTGCCAGTGGTGTATCTGAGGGTGGAAAGGGGTGGCACTGATGAGCACCAAAGGTTGGCACAGGGAGGGGTCACAGCTTTGCTTCTCCCCTCTCCGGGCCACCAGTGGTGTTCCAGAAGATTAGAGGGGACAACTCACACTGAGCCTGTCAAAGAGGTCATCTGAGGGGTCCTTGTTCCTCATGAACAGCTGCAGGTTCTTGAAGACCTAAAGAGGGGTGAAAGGATGGTCTTGGTGAGGGACAAGGAGGAATTGCTTCCAGACATCGCCCTCGCCTCTGTCTCCTCATCCAGATGGACTCAGATCCACACCCACCCTGCCACACCACCAACCTTCCCAACTCCAAGGGCCATCCCTGGTGCCACACTGGGGCTGTTGTCCCAAATCCTTCCCACCTCTGACACTCCAGTTTCCCCCAGAACACCATTAAAATCACCCATCCCACAGGGAAAGCAGTTTCTTATGCTTTTAAATATATAAATACTTACATATAAATATATAACTGTACTGATACATTTAATGTAAGTTTATATTTATATAATTCATCTATAGAATTAAATCGATATAAGTGAAGACATTTCAAGTTCTGGTGCCCAGCAGCCAACTGAGGATGTTCCAGGAGGAGCTTGGGACCTTTTCTCCCTCCCCTCCTCAAAAAGAGGCGGGAAATTCCCCTCCCTCCCCTCCTCAAAAAGAGGCGGGAAATTCCCCTCCCTCCCCTCCTCAAAAAGAGGCGGGAAATTCCCCTCCCTCCCCTCCTCAAAAAGAGGCGGGAAATTCCCCTCCCTCCCCTCCTCAAAAAGAGGCGGGAAATTCCCCTCCCTCCCCTCCTCAAAAAGAGGCGGGAANCCTCCCTCCCCCCTCCGAAAGAGGCGGGAAATTCTCCTCCCTCCCCCCTCAGAAAGAGGCGGGAAATTCCTCTCCCTCCACCCTCACAAGAGCTTTGGACCTTCACGGTCCCTGGGGTAGGACAACCTGGAAAGCCCCACTCCAAAGTTTCTCCCTGTTCTCCAGGACAAGGGAGATGGTTTCAAAGCACGAGAGGCACCTCTGCAGCAGCTTTGGGATGCAGATTTGGGACCTACGGACACGGAGCGAACCTGAGCCGCCCAGAGACCTGGCAGTGCCCCCTGCTCACCCGCTTCTCCACGGACACCTTGTTGTAGTAGCGGATGGAGTCCTTCCCAAGGAAGTCAAACTCCACCACGTGCTCCTGCCCGTCCAGCTGAGGGTGCAGCCTGATGTGCTCCACACGCAGGGAGCAGCAGCCAACAGTGTCCGCTGTCTCCCCTTCCTCCTTCTCATTCCCGGCTCTCAGGGCCAGCTGGAAGGAGACAGGGAGTCATCCACCCCCATCCCACCTCCATTCCCCTTTCTGAGGTTGTTCAAGTGCATGTGGGCACCAGCAGGAAGAGAATCGTGGAATAGTCTGGGTTGGAAGAGAGCTTGAAGATCATTTCGTTCCAACCCCCTGCCGCGGGCAGGGACACCTTCCACTAGACCAGATTGGGTCAAAGCCTCATCCAAACCTGGTCTTGAACACTTCCAGGGATGGGGAATCCACAATTTCCCTGTTGTAGAGCCTCAAGGACAACTTTCTCAGGATGGTGTCTCACTGGATCCCTGGTGGAACCCAAACAGCTGCTGCCTCCAGCAGGAGATACTTTCACTGCTCTGACAAACCCTAAAATATCCCCCCCCCCAGACAAAGGTTCTCCATCTTCCCAGTGGGGATTTTGCTGTCACATGAAGACACAGGTGTAGATGAATCCCAGGAATGACATCACAGCTCCTGCTCTGCTGCACAACTGTATCCTCAGAGAACAGTGGGAATCACCATCCATGGTCACACCCCACGCCTGGAAGCGTCCAGGTTGGACAGTGCTTGGAGCAACCTGGTCTAGTGGAAGGTGTCCCTGCCTATGGCAGGAGGTTGGAACTGGATGATCTCGAAGGTCCCTTCCAACCCAAACCATTCCATGATCCCATAATTGCTGCCAAGATTCCTCATGTGGAGCACGAGGAACCACCTACACAACTCCAGGGTGGGGTGGATCAGGCGATTCCCAACCTCCACATGGATGGGGGACCTGGGGGCTGGGGTGGGGCTCTGGGTACCTTATCAATGAAGTACAGGGCCACTGCTCTTTGCCTGTTCTTCATCTCCTTGGATTTCCAATCCGCTCGGTACCGGGCCCGGATTTTATGGACAACGTCCTTCAAGCGCCGAGCGACCTCGTACTTCTGCCAGTCCTTCTCCCCCTGGAAAGGGAGGCCAAGACATTCTCCAGTCAGTGTCCCACCTTTATTCCACCCCTTCCAGTCTAACCCTGCTCTGGGAACACCTCCAGCATCTAAATCCTGCTCCAGTCCCACTGTTTCCTTAGGAAATAAAGGGAGGCCAGGACCTTTTTCATTCAGTGTCCCACCTTTATTCCACCCCTTCCAGTCTAACCCTGCTCTGGGAACACCTCCAGCATCTAAATCCTGCTCAAACCTCGTTGTTTTCTCAAGGAANGAACACCTCCAGCATCTAAATCCTGCTCCAATCCCACTGTTTCCTTAGGAAATAAAGGGAGGCCAGGACCTTTTTCATTCAGTGTCCCACCTTTATTCCACCCCTTCCAGTCTAACCCTGCTCTGGGAACACCTCCAGCATCTAAATCCTGCTCCAGTCCCACTGTTTCCTTAGGAAATAAAGGGAGGCCAGGACCTTTTTCATTCAGTGTCCCACCTTTATTCCACCCCTTCCAGTCTAACCCTGCTCTGGGAACACCTCCAGCATCTAAATCCTGCTCAAACCTCGTTGTTTTCTCAAGGAAAAATCAACAAAAGTGGGAGAACTGGAGCAGCAGCAGATCATCCAAGGTTTCTGTGCCCTCTGCTGGTTGAGCTGGATCTGGGATTGTGGCCAAGTGGAGATGTTCTCCACGAGGAGCGCACAGCGAGGAGTCCAAGTGGTCAAACACTGAGTGGCCATGGCCACCACTGCCTGGACACCACCAGGGAGGGACACAACACTCCCTTGGCTGTGTCCAGCTGGGATTCAGTGCCCTCATTTGCTTGGAACACCAGAAAAAGCCTGAAATCCCCTTTCCTTTCCCTCAGCGTTCCTTTCTTCCCATGGCACTGCAGGCCACGATCCCACCTTTCCCCACCCTCAAGTGAACTCAACCCCGTGGATTCTGCTCCCTGTGGACCCTCCCAGCCCCTGCCAGGCTTCCAACAGCCTTCCATGAGGAATGTGGCCCAGGGAATGTTGGAATGTTGGCTCTGCCAGCAGCAATCCTTCCCTGGAAGAGGATCAATGTTTAACAACCATCTGTCCTTTCCCTCTCACCACCCAAATTCCATCAGTTCATCCCGTTTTTTGGGAAAGGTGGGAAACAAAACCCCAGATTTTTGGTGATGTGCCACATCTCTGCTTTCCCTGATCTTTCCACCATCAAATTCCAACCTTCAGCTTGGAGCTGGGGTTCAGCATGATGTACTTCAGGGTGTTCTGGATGTTCTCTGTCCACGAGGCCAACCAGGTCACTGTGTTGTCAAAGCGAACCTCCTTCCACTTGTGACCTTCTGGGGGCTTGGGAATCTTGGAATCCCTGGAGGAAAAGCAGGATTAAAGCCCTCAGACCATGAAGAAACAGGTCTCCAGTTCGACTTCAGAGAGCCAAGGATGGTCACCACATCAAAGCATTACTTTGAGGAAACAGTCCACCCAAAATTGCTCCACAACATGGAATTGTTAAGGTGGGAAAAGTCCTTCAAGATCAGGAATTTCAACCAATAAACCAGCACTTCCGGGTCCCCAAGTGCCACATCTACACATCTTTCAAATCCCTCCCAGGGCTGGTGACTCCACCACCGTCCTGAGCAGCCTTTCCTAGTGCTCGACAACCTTTTTGGGAAGAGGTTTTCCCTGACATCCAACCTAAACCTCCCCTGGGACAACTTAAGTGACAGGACAAGAGGAAGTGGTCTCATCAGGGAGAAGAGACCAACCCCCACTCGTCCACTCCTTTCTTGCAGGGACTTGTAGAGAGAAAGAAGGTCCCTCCTGAGCCTCCTCTTCTCCAGGCTGAGCCCCCCACAAGCTCCCTCAGTCATTCCCAGTGCTCCAGACCCTTCCCACGATCAGGTCTTTATCATTTGGATGCTGAAGACAAATGAGAACTTCCTGGAGGGGAATGTTTTGAATCCAAGTCTTCAAGTTGGGGGTTTAAGACCAACCCAACTCACATCGTTTAGCACAAACACTCTTAATCTAATCACTGCATTTCCCCCTCCTCCAGGGAGGATCCTGCTGCTTCCAGGTGGCGTGAGGGACCCAAAAAATTGGAAGGAATGGAAATCAGGAGGAGCACAGAGTTGTCCCTTCTTCAGAGGCACCAAGAGAACCACGATGTCCATGGTTGATTTGGGATGAACCAGTGGGAGGTGGAGCTGCTAAGCAGCTTCCTGGCCACTGGAGATCCATAATGGAATTCAAAGTCAGACCTCCAGAGGTGACCAAAGACCTCCAGTGAGGGCTCAGGGTATGGAAAGCAGGGATTGTAGGAGATGTTACAACCCCAGCTCCGGGCACAGATGTCCTGCTCCTCCCTAGTCCCAAAAAACAACCCCAGGAGATCCTGGCAACTCACTTGCTGCAGTTGATGACAACATCTTCTGGCATGATCCTCTTCTTCAGCATCCCCATTTTGGGGTGGTCTCCACGGCCACGGAACAGCCCCGGCGGCTCCGTTTTGAAGTTGCCGATCTTCTCACGGTGCCCATCCAGGATGCAGTACCCATATTCCTCCTGGATCTTGTCTGCCTCCTCCTTCAGCTTCTGGAAGGAGCACCAGGACACCAAAAAAAAAAAAATAAGAATCATGGAATGGTTTGAGTTGGAAGTGATCTAAAAGATGATCTCGTTCTTATTCCACCCCCTTGCCTTGGGCAGGGACACCTTCCACTATCCCAAGTTGCTCCAAGCCCCATCCAACCTGGCCTTGGACACTTCCAGGGATGGGGCAGCCACAGCTTCTCTGGAAAACCTGTGCCAGTGTCCCACCACCCTCCCAGTAAGGAATTTCTTCCCAACATCAAATCTAAACCCACTCCCATCCCACAGCATGAGATTTAACCCCCATGGCTCGTGTTTGCCCATCACCACCCTCCTTTCCCTGGAGAAAACGAAGGCTGGGAAGGCAGAGCTCAGAGGGTGGGAGAAGGAGGCAAATCCACTCCCAAAAAGTGGCTCCTCTCCACCCACTTTGCCAACCCTCCCAGTGCTGCTGATGGAACAACCCTGAGGGCCACCAGTCCCTCAGCAAGGTCCCACCATCCTCTGGATAGAGCAGGACCCAAAACCACGGTCCAAGGACAGTTGGTATGTTGGAAAACCATGGAATTTTGTCCAGGATCTGCTGATAAAATCCATGGGGGTGAATTCACCAAGAGAGATGACAACCAGGAGCACAAATACGCCAAAGGTGGACCCCAAAAAACCCGTTATCCGGTCGCAGATGTCCCAGGAACGAGTCCTGACCTGTTTCTCCTCCTTGGGAAGCGCTTTCCGGGCCTCGCTTTTGGCCACAAAGTACTTGTGGATCTCACTGAAGTCACACTTGGCCAGGTCCTGGATTATCTCCTGCTCCTCTGAGGTCATCTCCTGGGAAAAAGATGGGATGGGCTGGATAAAGGCAGGAGGCCAAACTAACCCCACACAGAGCTCCTGTCTGAGCCTCTCCTTCCCAGAAAAGGGAACAGGGACCCGTATTCCACATTTTTTTTTTGGATCAGGAAGCAGCAGCCACAGCCAGCCAAGCAAAGCTTCCAGGGCAGGAGGTCTGGATGATCTCTGGATTCAACCAACACCCAGAGAAACAAAATGTAGCCAAATTTGGGATGGAACAACCTCTGACATGGGAAAAAAATCCCCCAAAACCACTTCAGGGAGAGCAGAAGATGCACCAAAGGTTTTGGGGGGGTGTAAACACACCCCAGTGGGGGTTTTGGTTTTATTTAGGACATGAGGTTATTCCTTCAAGCCCCAAAACATTTGGGAAGCTGTTTGGAAGATCCAGCACCTCCTGCCATCACCAGAACTCAGGGGGCACGCAAGTGAAGCCCTCAAATCCCTGCCCAAATCCCAAAAAAACAAGGAAATAAATCAGAATTTAGGATCTCATGGTTCTAATCAAGCCATAAAAGCCCCTCATTCCCCTCCATCCCACACCAGAGCCCGATGATGGGTGTCAAGGAAGCCCTGCCAGGGATGTACCTTCCTCCAGTCATGGAAGAAGTTGTTCTGGAAGATCTCCTTGGTCGTGTATTCGTGGTCGAGCATTTTGGCATAAAACGTGGCGATTTCCTCCGTGGCCAAGCTCAGCTTCAGGGGTTTTCCTGGGAAAAGAGGGGACCTTCGGCATCAGGTGAAGGGAACAGCCCAACCCCACAGTTCCCTGGAGAATCCCCACATTCCACACTCCACCAAAACAGGGAAAAAGGGTGAGAAGAGTCACTGGCAGGACCTCGGCACCTCCTGCTCCGGGATCAACATCCAGAGCTCTTGGTACAGTGGGATGTCCCTGAATCCCATCAATTCCAGGAGCCAGGAGAGGTTTCACCTCATCTATGCAGATGGAACAACCATGGGATGCTCCCAGCTGAAGTTTGTGCAAGACACAGAGGCAAGAGCCTCTCCTGGTTGTCCAAGGGATCCAAGAATCATGGAATGGTTTGGATTGAAAGGGATTTCCAGTTCCAAACCACCTGCCATGGGCAGGGACACCTTCCACCAGCCCAGGATGCTCCAAGCCCCGTCCAACCTGGCCTTGGACACTTCTCTGGGCAGAATCTGGGATCGTTTCTCAGGGGTTCTCTGGATCTGGGATCACTTCCTGGAGGTGCCAAAGCCACCACCCTCTCCTGAGCTCTTTGCCCAGAGAAACCAAGGAACATCTTGGCTCATCCCAGGAATTACTTGGAAGCAGCTTTCCTAGGCAAGCTGGAGGAAAAGCAACCTGCAGAACTCCAGGGAATGGCTGAACCCTACCCGGACCACCAGGGTTTGGGGTTCCTGGACTGCAGGACACGGTGGGTCAGAGCCTTAGAGCAGCCCCACGACAACCCACATGAACCACGTGGGTCCCTTCCGTGGTCTCTTCCTCCTTGGGGTTGTTTCCTGCCCACAAACACTTTTCCATCCAGGAACAGTGATAATTTTTAAGGAAACGAGTCGAGATCAAAGATCCCAGGCCAAAGCCACCAGCCCCCACCCACACAGCACACAGGTGGATCTCCTACAGCTTCAGAGGTCGCACAGAAGGTTCAAACCCCACCAGGGATCTTCCTCACAGATCCAAAAAGTCTCTGACAGCTCCATGGATGTCCCAGCAGTGCCCTCTGGTGTCTCCAGACACCTTAATTCCCAAAATTTGCCCTTTTTCCCACTGTAAAAAAGGCACAGGAAGTCCCAGGGATGGAGCTGAGGAGCACCAAGACCCCCCAGGCAATGTGGTCCCACCCCATCTTGGCCAAGCCCAGTGTCTTTGTTGTTTCCTTGCCTGGATCCACCAGAAAGGAGTTCAGGGATGAAGCTGAGAGCAGGGAGAAGACAATCCAGCAGGAATGGAAGGAAAACAGGGACAGCAGAGCTCTGGATCTGTCCTGGATCAGCCCCTCAGTGACACTGAGTTGCTGTAAGTGATCCTTGGTGACCTTGGGGACACCAAGAGCAGGAGCTCAGAGCAGCTCCAGATTTTGTGGGGCAAGTCACCGAGGCCATGGGACAGTAAAATCCTGGTTTTCCAGCTTGGGGGGGAGAAAAAACACGGATGAGTTTCAACTCATCCTTAAAACTTCAACCCAAAATGGACCTTAATGAGATAAAAATGGTTCCTGAGGGGGGAAAAAAATGACCACGAGGATCAACTCCTTGATAACCCCATAACTCCTTCCAGCTCCAGCTTCAACCAGTGGTTCCAGGCTTAATCCCATGGGATGTTCCTCTTCCATAGAGAAGACACCAGGTGTTTTCCCAGGGAAGAGGTGACCCCATCCCGAGGCGGACGTACCATCGTAATAAAACCGCACATCGTTGGGAAGAGGCTCATAAAGGGGGGCAAAGTAGGGTCCTCTGTGCTCCAGCTGCATCCACTTGACTCCATCCTCCTTCTTCTCCTCTTCCCACCTGGAAAAGACACCAAGGGGGACCCGTGAGAACATCCCAAACCCCAGGGGGACCTCGGGGAGAAGTTCCAGACCCCAGAAGATGTTCCAAGTCGGCACGAAGTGGAGATGAAATCCTGTTTTCTCTGTTCCTGCCTCAGTTTTCCCTGGGAAACTGCAAAGGAATCCAGGGAAAGGGGCTCTGAGGAAGGGGATGGACGTGGAATCCAGGGAAAAGGGTTCTGAGGAAGGGGATGGACGTGTGGAATCCAGGGAAAAGGGTTCTGAGGAAAGGGATGGACGTGGAATCCAGGGAAAGGGGTTCTGAGGAAGGGGATGGCGACGTGGAATCCAGGGAAAGGGGTTCTGAGGAAAGGGATGGACGTGGAATCCAGGGAAAGGGGTTCTGAGGAAGGGGATGGACGTGGAATCCAGGGAAAGGGGTTCTGAGGAAGGGGATGAACGCGTGGAATCCAGGGAAAGGGGTTCTGAGGAAGGGGATGGACGCGTGGAATTCAGGGAAAGGGGTTCTGAGGAAAGGGATGGACGTGGAATCCAGGGAAAGGGGTTCTGAGGAAAGGGATGGACGTGGAATCCAGGGAAAGG
>VYXB01003358.1:13428-25280 GCA_013397135.1 Pachyramphus minor | reverse complement strand
TGTGGAATCCAGGGAAAGGGGTTTCGAGGAAGGGGATGGATGTGGAATCCAGGGAAAGGGGTTTTGAGGAAGGCGATGGGGACGTGGAATCCAAGGAAAGGCGTTTTGAGGAAGGCGATGGGGACGTGGAATCCAAGGAAAGGCGTTTTGAGGAAGGGGACGGTGACGTGGAATCCAGGGAAAAGGGTTCTGAGGAAGGGTATGGACATGGAATCCAGGGAAAGGGGTTCTGAGGAAGGGGATTGACGTGGAATCCAGGGAAAAGGGTTCTGAGGAAGGGGATGGTGACATAGAGGGATTCAAGAGGGACCTTAGTGATCATCTCATTCCATGCAAAGAGACACCTTCCACTATTCCAGGCCGCTCCAAGCCCCATCTAATCCACCCTGAAGAATTCCAGGGATGAGGCAGCCGCGGTTTCCTCTGGAAAACACGTATCCCTGATCCTCAGCATCCTTCGGAATTTTGATTTTAACGCAAATAAGATTTGAAAACATCTCCCCCCTCATCCAGAGCAAACAGGAATTTCAAGTCCCGTTTTCTGAGTCTCAGCTGCAACATGGAAGATTCAAATCAATCCATTAATTAATTAATTGATCAATCAATAAAATTTCAAATTTCAATAAAAAGTGTCAAAACAACCTGAAAAATAAATCAGAAAAGTGTTAAAGGGGGGGAATAAAACCAGCTCAGGGGTGGAGGAGGAGGGTTGGTGACAGCACAGGATGAGGCGCCAGCCCTTTAATTCCAGGATCTCCAAGGAAAAAAAAAATCCAGGAATTGCTGGGAAAACACAGGCTGAGGGAGAAACATTCCCATTTCTTGCTCGAAGGTGCCCCAGAAGCATTTGGGGCTTTTTGTCCCTCCCCCTGGAAATGTGGAGGAAGGAATGGGTTGTAGGAAAAAGTGGGTTTTGCCAGAAAAACAAAGGGAAAATAAAATATTAAGGAAAAAAAATCAAAAGGCTACAGGAATTTTGGATGGGAAATGTGGAGGAATAAATCCAGTGTGGCAAATGGTGGATTTTGGAAGAAAAAAAAAAACACAGGGAAAATATAAAATATTAAGGAAAAATCAATGAGCTACAGGAATTTTGGATGGAAAATGCACTAAAATTCAACTTTCACACTTTTGCCCCAAGAAATAAACCTCAAATTCAATTTTTACACTTTTACCCAAAGAGACAAAACTCTAAATGGAATTTTCACGTTTTTTACCTTAAGAAATAAAACACAATTTTTAGTTTTACTCTAAGAAATAAAACTAAAAAAAAAATAAAAAAATCCGTTTTCACACTTTTACCCCAAGAAATAAAACTAAAATTCAATTTTCAGTTTTACCCAAAGAAATAATTTCAAAATTGAATTTTCACACTTTTGCCTTAAGAAATAAAACTCAATTTTCAGTTTTACCCTCAGAAATAAAATTAAAATAAAAAAAAAATCCATTTTCACACTTTTCCCCCAAGAAACAAAACTCAAATTCAATTTTCACTTTTACTCTAAAAAATAAAACTCAAAAGTCAATTTTCACACTTGTACCTTAAGAAATAAAACTAAAATTGAATTTTCACACTTTTGCCTTAAGAAATAAAACTCAATTTTCAGTTTTACCCACAGAAATAAAATTTAAAAAAGAACCAAAACAGTTTTCACACTTTTACCCCAAGGAACAAAACTCAAATTCAATTTTCACTTTTACTCTAAAAAATAAAACTCACAACTGAATTTTCACACTTTTACCCAAAGAAATAAAAATAAATTTCAATTTTCACTTTTACCCAAAGAAATAAAACTCAAAATTCAATTTTCNTCCGATCTCACTTTTACCCAAAGAAATAAAACTCAAAATTCAATTTTCACACTTTTACCTCAAGAAATAAAACTAAAAATAAAAAAATAAATCAATTTCCAGACTTTTACCCCAAGACATCAATCCCAAAACATCTGGTTCAGCCCTTCCCAGGGGGCCAAAAGCACACGGAATATTCACCATTTCCACTTGTTTTCCGCCTCTTTCCCTTCCTCTTTCCGCGCCTTTTTGTTGTTCTTCTCTCCTCCTCCTTCTTCCTTGGATTTCCTTTTCCTGTTTTTCCCTGGAGTCTCCTCCTCTTCTCTCTTCTTCTCCTTCTCCTCTTGCTCTTCCCTCTCTGGTTTTCCCTTCTTGGTTTTCCTCTTTTTCTTCTCTTTCCCCGGCACATCTCCCTTCCCTTCCTCCTCCTCCTCCTTTTCCCGCTCCATCCCTGCGCTCCAGGTCTCTCCCAACCCTCCTTCCCTTTCCTCCCCCTCCTCCTCCTTTCCTCCTTTTCCATCTCCTTTTCCCACCTCATCTTTTCCCTCTGTTTCACCTCCTGCTCCTTCCTCCTCCATCTTTTCCTCCTCTTGCTCCTTTTCCTCTTCCCACACTTTTTCCTTCTTTATTCTCCTTTTTCCCNCCCAACCCTCCTTCCCTTTCCTCCACCTCCTCCTTTCCTCCTTTTCCATCTCCCTTTCCCACCTCATCTTTTCCCTCTGTTTCCCTTCCTGCTCCTTCCTCCTCCATCTTTTCCCCCTCTTGCTCTTTTTCCTCTTCCCACACTTTTTCCTTCTTTATTCTCCTTTTTCCCACCTTTTCCACCCCCTCAACTTTCACCTTCTTGTGCTTCTTTGCTTTTCCCTTCTCCTGGTTTTCCCTCCCATCCCCCTGTCCCTGAAATCTGTTGCTTTTCCCTCTTTTGGCTCTTCCCTGTTCCCCTTCCCAATCCTCCTCCTCCTCAATTCCCTCCATCTCATCCTCAAATTTATCCTTCTTCCCTCTTTTCCTCTTCAATCCCTTTCCCTGCTCCTTCTTTTTTCCCTGTTTTTTCTCTCCTCCTTTTTTGCTTTTCAGGACTTGGGAATCCCATTCTTTTTGTGGGACAGGAGGATCCAGCTCCTTCTCCTCATCCTCCCTCACATCTCTGAGCTCCACATCCATCTCCAAATTCCCAGGATCTCCAGAGGGGGAGGAAATCCCACCAGCAACATCATCACTTGGCTTTGGGATCTGTGGGAAGGAATGTTGAGGTTGGGAAAGGAGAGAGGTTATTCCAAAGCCCAGGAGGGATGTATTCCATGCAGGATCAGATCCAGGGAGTGTCATTCCTCCCAGAATTCCTACCCCAATTCCATGCTGGCTCTCCACAAGCTGTCCCACTGCAGGTCCTGCTTCCAGGGATTTGTCCTGGGATCTACAACAAAATTCCAGCCACTTCTCACCACCTCAGTGAGCACCAGCTCCACCTCCTCCATCCAGAATTAGGGAATTGCTCCCAAAGGAGCCCTTGTTTCTCCTGCAGGGAAACTCCACAGGTCTTGTGGCACATGGAGATCTCCCGAAGCAGCAGCGGATTTTATCCACATTTTATCCCACTTGGATTTGATGGGATGAGGAAGCTCAAAAAAACCAGTACCACAAGGTCTCCAAACTGAATGGGGGGATATTCCAAGGGAATATTCCCAGAGAAACCTGGGGGGAAAGGTTTTGCCAGGTTTGGCAGCACCAGGAGCACGTGGGACAAGCGGGATCAGGTTGGATATCATGGACACGGTGGAAGAGGAGATGGGATTCCTGGGATTCCCTGGGAAGCCCTGGGAATGTTTCCCTGGTCAGCACAGAGGTCACAGGAATTTCTGGGATTTCTGTGGGACTCGGGAAAGATTCTAAAGCACCACTTGTCCCTATAAAAGAGCTTCTCCCAAGGTTTCTCCGAGCCAGGCAGGGAGTTGGGAACATCATCTCGGAGCTGCTCATGTTCCAAAAACAAAATCAAAGCAAAACCTGAAGGAAGGAGGAGCAAGCACAGCCTAAACCAAACCTATGTCTCCACAGGGTGGATTTAGGATGGATATCAGGAAAATCCTTCACTGGAAGGGTGGTCAGGCATTGGAATGGGCTGCCCTGGGAATGCTCATCCCTCCTGGAAGTGTTCAAAAGACACAAAAGTGGCACTTGGGGACATTGTTCAGTGGTGGCCTTGGACTTGATGACCTTGGATGTCTTTTCCAACCTGAATGATTCCATGAGGGTCGAGGGGATGGTGTCCCCTGGGCCACATGGAAATTTGGGGGGCTTTTCCAACCTCTGTGATTCCAGGATGGAGGTGATTGTGCCTCCATGTCCCCTCTGGGTCGTTGTCACCTCCCAGGCAAATCCTCCACGCTGGAAAAGCCTGGAGCTGAGCTCAGCCCATGGATCAGCCCCATTCCCTGCCTTTCCCAGCTCCTGGAACCCCTCAGCACTTTGGAAGCACAGCCCTGATCCCTGAAGGAGCTGGGAAGCCACATTCCCGCTCCCAAGGAGAACAGTGATGGCTCTCCTGGAATTCCAGGGGGACCCCAAACAGAAGAGCCACAAATTCCCACCTTTACCCAAAACATCCCCAAAACAGTTTCTACAACACAAAGTGAGAGATTTTTGACCCTTTTCTCCAAGTTCATTTAGGCTGATCCTTAATTCCCATAATGTGGGACAACACAGGAATTCTTTGAGCCTCCTTGGGATGGAAACAAAGTTCCCCCCCCCCAAAAAAAAAAACCCCAAACCAGGAGCCAGATGCTTTTTCCAGCTGGAACACACGTTACACAATCTCCACTGAACTCATTAGGGAAAATATCCCAGGAAAACAAGCTCAGCCCTTCCAATCTCCTTAATACATCCATAACTCCGGAGGCAAAGTCCTTCCTGCCACTTTTTGGGATCAGCTCCTTCTTCCAAAGGTCTAATTAGAGGCCTCTCCTGGGGCATTTTGAAGAGGTAGAGAGGATTAACCTGCTTAGGCCCAGCTTTATTGGGAATTCAGCTTCTTATCTCTGCCCTGGGAGAGGGAAAACCAGCCTTTTCCCGGGATTTGGGAGCCTGGTTGTTCCCACTTTTATTTAGGGAAGTGTTTGCAGCTGAGCAATCCCACCCTGCTGACTCAGCGAGGTCAGATGGGGCAGCACCTTCTCCCTCCACCCTCAAATCCCAGGATTGGGGCCTTAAATCCCACTGGGATATTTTTGGAAAGGTCACTGGAGATATCAGGAGGCACAGGAGGGAAAACCAGGGCTCTGGAACCCTCCCCCCTCTCCCCAAAAAAGGACAAAATTCCCCAATTCTCCGGGCAAAAATCATCCCAAAAGGGACCCAACTCACCCCAAAAAGTCTTGGAGCTCCACAAATGGCCCTTGGGGGAGGGTTGCTTTGGTCTCCTCCTGGAATATATTGGGAAAAGTGACCTGGAACAGGTATTCCAAGAGCAGCATCACCTCCCAAAAAAAAAATATCACCCAACCCCCCACCCTGACACCAGTTTCTCCCTTCCTTGGTCACCTTGGCTGGAAACCAGGAGCCCAAACCACCCAAGGTTTTCCAAGGTTTTATGGGGTTAGGAAATCCCTGTTTTCCTTCCCAACAACACTATTAAAGTATTTTATGGAATAAAAACATGAAAGCTTTACCCCCCTCCTCCACCACCTGCTCACTGGATGCGTTGCTGGGATAGAATTCCAGGACAACAGGAGGGGTGGGAGGGCTCCAAAATAAAGAGGCATCAAGTGCCAGTTTGGATTTTAGAAGGTGAAATCACCCTTGGAGCAGATGGAAAGAGGGAAAGAGAGGTGGGAGCAAAGCCACAGGGTGGGAAACACAGGAAAGAATTAAAAAAATAGGGAAAACTGGGACAGAACCTGGAAGCAAATGAGCTCAGAGGGGACACAAACCCTGAAATCTGCCCCTTGGAGGCCACCAGGAAGCTTGTTCTAACATCTCCATCCTTGTTTTCAAAGCTGAAACCTGATTTTTTTTCTGCTCCTGACCACACCAGACACCCTGAAACCCATCCCAAGCTCCTCCAACCCTCTCCAAGCATCCAGGTTCTCCTTATAAATTCTGCCTTCCCAAGTTTCTCTTTCAAAGGAGCCCAAAACCACAGAGGGATTTTTTTTTCCCTGAAAGCTGCTGGGTGAACTCATTAAAAGGGGAATAAAACCCTCAGTTAATTATAGGTTGGTTAGGACCACACCAACTTTTGTTCCCTGGGAATATTCCTGCTCTGGGATTCACAATCCTACGGCTGCTGTCGGGGGTGACGTTGGGAAATTCAGGAAGCCACAACCACGACCTTCCCAAAGTGAATCCTGCCTGTAAATTCCTGATGTTTGCACTGGGAACAGCAGGACAGGGAGCACAGGTTCCCCCTTGGGTTTTTTTTTTTTCCCAAGGTTGTGGTTTTATCCAGCTGGGAAAGGGTTTGCTGCCATTTTAGATCCTGTTTGGAAAAGGGATGGAGACTCCCCACAGGGAAAGGCAAAAAAAACCTCTCTGCTGGTTTTACACCACAGGACAAGTGGGAGATGTTAATGTGGGCAAAGCAAGATGTAGTGGGAATTGGTTGGGATCAGCCAGAAATCATGGAATGGTTGGGGTTGGAATGGATCCTAAAGATCATCCAGGTCCAACCCCCCCTGCCATGGGCAGGGACATCTTCCAGTTATCCCAGGTTGCTCCAAGCCCCATCCAACCTGGACACTTCCAGAAGTGGAGCAGGAAGACTAAATCCCTCAGGAAAGATGCTGCAGGATGAGACCAATCCCAATTCCCACGTGGGAAGTGGCAGATTCCCCCACATCCCCGCGCTCCCAGGAAACACCGGAACGTGACTGATCCAACCCCAAGGCCACACAGGGAATTTATTCCTTCATTTAACTCCAGATGCTCAAAATATCCCTTTTAGGGGTTTTCACACATCCTCAGGCTGCAGGACACCACCACCACCACAGATCCCTCGGGAACAAACCACGGGAGAGCTCCCAAATCCTTCAGCTCCCAGACCAGCACATACCGACCCCGGGGCAGCTCCTTCCTCAGCCTGGATCCCATTCCAAAGGCTCGAGCCAAGACCTTTCCCTCCTGCAGCCTCCTGCTTTAGGGAGCTTCTTGGACCAGGAGGAGACAGAAGGAACACACGTTTTTTTAGGAATCATGGAATGGTTTTGGGTGGAAGGAACCTTAAGATCATCTCATTCCATGGGCAGGGACACCTCCCATTAGCCCACGTTGCTCCAACCTGGCCTCGGACACTTCCAGGGATGGAGCAGCCACAGCTTCTTTGGGAATTCCATTCCAACCCCTTCCCAGGGAAGAATTTCTTCCCAATATCCAACTTAAACCCTCCCTCCTTCATCTTAATCCCCCCCTTGTCCTGTCACTCCAAACCTTTCTTTTTCCCATTTGGGATGATCCAAGCAGAGCCAGGCATGGCATTCCCATGGGATGATCCCAGATCCCTGGAGATCCCATCTCCTCCCTGGGTGGAATCCCAAGGTCTCACCTGCTGATGATGTTCTCCTGCAGCGGCTTCTCCTTGACCTTTGGTGGTTTCTTCTTCTTCCCTTTCCCCCCTTTTCCTACAGGGAACTTTGCACCAGGATGGAGCAGCGTGAGGGAGAAGGAATTTCATGCCAGAGGGTTTTTCTTTTTTATCCATAAAATTTTTGGGATAGTCACCCCAGTGGGGATAAAGAGGTACCTGCACTGAACATTCCGGTTCCTTCATCCCAATTTTTGTCCTGAGCTCCTTTGGCACCTCCTGCCCTTTCTCCAATTCCTTCCTTTGCTTCCTGGGAACAAGGAAAAACTGATCCCACTGAAGCCAAGCAGGGAATACCCACAGCAAAAATAATCCATGCTGTGATCCCACATTGCCCAACCCTTATTTCCAGCAGCACCAAAAAAAAAAGGCTCCCAAAAGGAAATTTAGAGGGATTTTTCTGCTTTATCCCTTTAAGGTTGAAATTCCCAGTAAATCCAGAGGGATCATGGAATGCTGGAGCTTCCCAAAATCCCCTGCCATGCCCTACAGGACCCACCTGCTGCTCTGCTTCATCCCACTGTCCCCTGAGACTCCCATGGCTCCCTCATCCAGCAGTTCTTGGGAATGTCAAGGCAGAATCCTCCAGGATGTCACTGCAACAACAGGGAGACACCCAAGGCTTGGGAGAATCCCAAATTTTTTCTCCTGGAGAAAACCCCAAGAGCTCAACTCCAGCTCAGCTTCAACAAGGACCCAAAGAGACCAAGAAATGGCAAATCCTCCAGTTCAGTCCCTCTTGGAGGTGGTAAAACCAAAATTCCTGCTAAAAAAAAAATCCAAGGAAATGCCCCCAAATGGTGAATTTCGGGAGGAATTCCCACCTCCCACCACGAGGGAAAATAATTCAGGAGAGCAGAGACAGGAAATAAATCGAGGTCTTGGCTCCTCTCACCAAACCTGAGCTGGGCCATCACCACCCCCCAGCTCTCACCTCCCTTTCCTCATGGAAACATCCCCATGCAACATCCAGACTTTCCCAAATCCCTGCTCCCCACGGAAACCCACAGGATGTAGGAAATAAGGATCAGATTAAACACTAAAGTTGTCCCAATCCATGAAAAAACACCCCCAGGGAGGAAAAAACCCCAGGATTTCTCAAGCCAAGAAATGCCAAAGCACCATGAAACATCTGAACTTTTCAAGCAGTAGAAAACACTGGGAAAACTTCCATGTTTTCCAAGATTTTGTTGCACCAGGAGCAGCCAAAGCTGCTGGTGGGACCAAACTCCCTCAGCACCTTCTCCCCCAAACCCACCCAGCATGGAGAAGACCTCACCCCGTCGCCTTCCCGAGGGAAATTCCCTCCTGCAGGAAGTTTACTTAAAGCCCCCTCCCTGCCCCGAGCCTTGTGGGAGGTTCCCGGCCCAAAATGCACCCTGGGAAAGGGAGTTTTAGCTCCAAATTTTGGGAGAGTCCCTTCAGCAGCAGCAGCGAGGAGACCCCCGGGGGTGGGGGGAACACTTTGCACCCCTCAGGTGGAGAATGGGGCCAAATATATGGAATTAAAAATGGGAAAACCCACCTTACAGGGATTCAATCCCAGAATTAAATTAACCCAAATCCAGCTGCTTTGCATCCATCAGGTTGGATTTGGAGGGGTCTTGGAGCACAAACAGAGGAGGCAGAGCCCAGATCCCATAAGACAAAGATTCCTGGTGCTTCCAACCCTCATCCTGAGCCTTTCCCAGGGTTCCTTCCAGTCCCTATTCATGGAATGAGTCCATTGTTTCCACCTGCCCAGGGGGGTCATCAGGAACCTCGTTGCAGCTGAGCATGGAATGGTTTCCTTAATCCAGAGCCAGGAGAACACCTGGAAAGGGGATGGAGCAGAGGGACAACAGGGGTTGGGGCACAGGGACAGCAGCAAAGCTTTTCCCAAATTGGGAATGTCCAGCCTGGAGAAGGGAAGGATCCAGGGAGACCTGAGAGCCCCTTCCAAGGTCTAAAGGGTCTCCAGGAGAGCTGGAGAGGGACTGGGGCCAAGGGATGGAGGGACAGCACACAGGGAATGGCTTCCCAGGATTAGGTGGGATATTGGGAAGGAAATCTTCCCTGGGAGGGTGGTGAGGGAATGGAATGGAATTCCCAGAGAAGCTGTGGCTGCCCCTGGATCCCTGGAAGTGTCCAAGGCCAGGTTGGACAGGGCTTGGAGCAATGTGGGATAGTGGGAGGTGTCCCTGCCCATGGCAGAGGGTTGGAATGAGATGATCTTGAAGGTCCCTTCCAACCCAAACCATTCCATGATCCCTGGAGGGATCTGCCCATGCTTTGCACTGGGGTGTGAAAAGCAGGCTTGGAATCTCCATCCTCTTCCACTTCCCAGCTTTGTGCCTTCCCAAACAGGGTTTATTTTATCCAGGAGTCTTTCAGGGGCTCATTCCATCCCTCCAAACCTCTCCTGGCACAATGGGAATCACTTCCAGTTGGGCAGAGCTTTGGTCACCCTGGATTGGGAGATGCTCCTTGTGGCATTCCCTGGGGAATCCCATAAAAACCTCTGCCAGACCCACAGGTCTTCCAGGCCCATTTCAACCCAAACCATCCTATAATTCCAGAAAAAAGCTGGATTTGGGGTCAGTCAGAGTCACAGCTCCCTGCTGAGATCCCCATTCGGGACGAGTAGCGGGGCCACGCGTTCCCTTGGGAAGGAGCCGGGAGCGGAAAGTCCTGGAGGCAGGGCTGGCTCTGGGAAAACCTCTTTGATCCCTGTTGCTCCACCCCAGGAAAAATGCATCCAAGCCACCTTTCCTGCTTTCCAACCCAGGTTGGGAAGGGACGGGAAGGGAGCAGGAGAAGGACGACTTCGTGCCGGGGCTTGTTCGCCCTCGGCCGCCTCCTTCCAAGCCAGGGACTGTTAAATGTGCTTCCGTTTTCCATGGATTCCATAAGATTCCTTCGGATTGGGGAAGGTTTCTCCCAAGCCTGAGATCTCCATGATGGGAAAAAGTGGGATTTACAGGGTGGGTGAGGTGGGAAAAGCTTGTCCTAACCTGGATCAGCTCCAGTTGCTCGTCCGTCCAACCCGAGCACAAAGCTCNTAAAGGTTTAATGCCAGGCCAATTTTCCTCCTGGTTAAACAGCTGGATCTGCCTCGAATTCCTTGTGTCCCATTGACATCAGTGGGATTCACCCCAAACAAACCTGGGCTCGTTAACTTAATTAATTTTTGTAGGGGCAACAGCTCAGAGGAGGGAAATGGGGCAAGATTTGCCTGGATTTGGCTGGAAAAAAAGAATAAAATGGGTTTAATTTTATNCTGGATTTGGGGTCAGTCAGAGTCACAGCTCCCTGCTGAGATCCCCATGTGGGACGAGTAGCGGGGCCGCGCGTTCCCTTGGGAAGGAACCGGGAGCGGAAAGTCCTGGAGGCAGGGCTGGCTCTGGGAAAACCTCTTTGATCCCTGTTGCTCCACCCCAGGAAAAATGCATCCAAGCCACCTTTCCTGCTGGATGAGAAAGGTTGGGAAGGGACGGGAAGGGAGCAGGAGAAGGACGACTTCGTGCCGGGGCTTGTTCGCCCTCGGCCGCCTCCTTCCAAGCCAGGGACTGTTAAATGTGCTTCCGTTTTCCATGGATTCCATAAGATTCCTTCGGATTGGGGAAGGTTTCTCCCAAGCCTGAGATCTCCATGATGGGAAAAAGTGGGATTTACAGGGTGGGTGAGGTGGGAAAAGCTTGTCCTAACCTGGATCAGCTCCAGTTGCTCGTCCGTCCAACCCGAGCACAAAGCTCTTGATCATGAAGATGAGTTTTATATATTTTGATGGATTTTCCCTTTGGAATTGGGGGAATGGAAGCAGAACATGGGCCACAAAGTGGGGCTGGATCATCCTTGGGGAAAAGCAGACTGGAATGGGGGCTCTGCACAGTTTGGTGGCACCACAATGAGGAGGTTGGGAATGTATCAGTGCCGATATCCCGGGATTTCCTGATCAATAATTCCACCTTTCTAGTCCAGCAGCTCC
The DNA here is from genome assembly GCA_013397135.1 of Pachyramphus minor. NCBI lineage: Eukaryota > Metazoa > Chordata > Aves > Passeriformes > Tyrannidae > Pachyramphus > Pachyramphus minor. The sequence goes on along the minus strand of VYXB01003358.1, from coordinate 13,944 downwards.
TTCTGGATTGGGAAATTCAGGAGGGAGAGAAAACCCTTCCTAAGATATTCCCTTCTCTGGGATCACACAAAGCCCCAGTGAGGGAAAAAATGACTGGGAAAGGTGGAANTTTTATTTTGTGTTATATTGTACTTTATACAAGAGAAACCCCCGATGGCTTTAGCAGGGCAAGGGCACAGCTGGCCCAGAGGTTGCAGGACTGCTCCAGGTTGTGGGTGGGGTCATCCAGATGTGCCCGGGGTGGGAGTGGACGCGTGCCCAGATGTGGCACGGGAGGTGGGAGGGGCGCCCAGATGTGGTGGGGATGGTGAGGGGGGCACCTGGTTGTGGGTGGGGTCATCCAGATGTGCCCGGGGTGGGAGTGGACGCGTGCCCAGATGTGGCACGGGAGGTGGGAGGGGCGCCCAGATGTGGTGGGGATGGTGAGGGGGGCACCTGGTTGTGGGTGGGGTCATCCAGATGTGCCCGCGGTGGGATCAAACACGCACCCAGATGTGGTGAGGGGTGTGGGAGGGG
>VYXB01003358.1:0-12512 GCA_013397135.1 Pachyramphus minor | reverse complement strand
GGTTCCCACCCTCCTTTTGGGGTGGGTCTGTTAGAGGAGGGGGTTTAACCCTTGTGGAGAGTTCTGCAAGGTGGGGTTTGGGTGCTTTAAACCCCCCCGGCAGCTGCGGTAGCTCTGTAAGGGGAGTTATTTGGGGTTTAAACACCCCCCTTTTTTGGGGTCGTTCTGAAAGAGGAGAGGGGGTTTGATCCCCACACCGCAGCTGGGGANCTGGTTGCTGTTGGGGTCATCCAGATGTGCCCAGGGTAGGATCGGACACCCCTCCAGATGTGACGCGAGGGGCAGGACGAGCGCCCAGATGTGACTGGGATGGTGAGGGGGGGCAGTNGGGGAGTTATTGGGGGTTTGAACCTCTTCCCCCTATTTCGGGTATTTCTCTGGGGGTTTGGAGGGTTTAACATCCCACTCCCATTTAGGGCAGTTCTATAAGGGGGGTTTGGGAGACTTCGACCCCCTCCCGAGCTGGGGTAGCTCCGAAAGGGGAGTTATTGGGGGTTTGAACCCTCTCACCCCATTTAGGGGAGATTTAGGGGTTCTCCCCTGTTTGGGGGTAGCTCTGAAAGGGGACTTTAAAGACTACCCCATTTAGGGTAGCTCTACAAGGGGGTTTGGGGGGGTTTTAAACACACCCCTCTATTTAGGGTAACTCTACAAGGGGGTTTACAGGGGTTTAACATCCCCCTTCCCATTTAGGGTAGCTCTGCAGAGGGTTTTGGGGAGGTTAAAGCACATGTCCCTATTCAGGGCAGCTCCTGTAAGAGGAGTTTAACACACACACTCCTCCCCCCCATATTTAGGGTAACTCTGCAAGGAGAGTTTGGGGGTTTAACTTCCACCCCCACCCCACCTGGGGTAGCTTTAAAAAGGGAGTCTGGGGGGTTTATGTCCCCCCCTTTCCCTGGGATATCTCTGCAGGGGTCTTTGGGCTCACATCTGGCCAGATGTGAAGTGCAGGGGGCTTTCCAGAGCAGGGGTTAGAGAGGGTTTAAGCCCCCTCCTAAATTTAGGACGGGGCTGGGGTTTAGTCCAGAACAACCAGTGCAGCCCAAGGAAGGGTCACCGAGCCCCCAAAGCGCCGTGTGGGGTCGGAGAGGAGCCCCCAAAGCGCCATTTGGGGTCAAGAGGAGCCCCCAACTGTGGGCCCACCCCTCCCAGCCCGTGGATGCTGCGTCCCTGGAGATGATGCCCCCCGAGGAGGAGAACCTGGCTGGCCCCAAAAAAGGGGACAGGGACGGTGGCCTCATCCTCCTGCACGGCCCCAAGAGCGGGAGCACTCGCAAGGTGAGGCTGTGGGGTGGCAGGGCTGGATCCTGGGGGCTGCTTTGGGGTCCCTGTGGGATCCATGGGAACCAGGGATCATCCCTTAGGGCATCAACACTCGCTGCTGGGCTCAAAGAGGCTTTGGAGTTGCAAGAAAACCTGGGTAAGTGTTCATTTTGGGGCTCTTTCAGTGTGTTTCACGTTAGTTTTGTCCCCTGGGAGCCAAGGGAGTGATTAATAATGGGTCTGTAATGATTAATTAGTAACAGGGGGGTGAAATCCGTGGGGGTTGCCCTCAGGGTGCCACCAACCCCAATCCTGGCATCACCACTCACCCCTGGGCTCAAAGGGGCTTTGGAGTTGTAAGGAAACCTGGATAAACATTGATTTTTGGAGCTATTTCAGTGTATTTCCCACCAGTTTGGTCCCCTGTCATTATTCCTCAATGGAATATTGGGGGGTCCCCTTTTTTGGGATGCAGGCCAGGGCTCATCAGGAAGGGCTGCAGGTGGGATTTGGGGTGGAACAGACCCACACAACCAGCTCATCATCCCTAAACTCCGCTCCTGGATACCATCTCCCTCCTCTGGCTCCACCCACAATTTCCCAGTGGCTGCTTGGATCCGAATTTTCCCGTATTTTGGGGGTTTTCCTCCTTTCTGCCCACGGGAAAATGGTCCAGTTGGATGGTGCCCATCCCTCCTGTTGTCCTGGGAAGTGCTGGTCAAGGTGTTGCTTCCTGGGAAGTTTTCCCTCGGGATTTGCTCCCCCTTGGAAAGTTTGGCTGTGGGTGGGAGATGGGAGCAGCAGATCTGTTAATTAAAGTAGTTTAATTAGTGACAGGGGGGTGAAATCTGTGGGGATTGTCCTCAGGGTGCCACCAGCCCCAATCCCTGCCATCCCTTGGGTATCAACTCCCAGCCCTGGGCTCAAAGGGGCTTTGGAATTGCAGGAAAACCTGGATTTGTTGGGTTTTGGGGCTGATTCAGTGTTGGGTTTGTCCCGTGAGAGGCAAAGGAATAAACCTGCAGAAACTCTGTAAAACCCCAAACTGAACCCAAAACTGTCCCTCAGGCCCCCAAACTAAACCCCAAACTGACCCTCAGGCCCCCAAACTGGACCCCAAACTGTCCCTCAGGCCCCCAACCTAAACCCCAAACTGACCCTCACAAAACTTGAGCTCCTCTTGCAATTCCATCACTCCCAAAACTTGTCCTTCAAAAGAACAAAAAATAAAATACCAAAAAAACCCAAAAATAAGCAAAGACCCCTCAGCCAAGCTGGGAAGGGGAGGTTTTCCCTGGAAGGAGGGTTGGGATTGCACAGGGATCCACCTGATCCTGAGTTTTTGGGGCCTGGTCTCACCCCTGAAGCTCCAGAGGCCTCAACCCTAAACCAGGTCGGGGTTTAGGGCCGTGTCTCGAGGAGCAGGTGCTGCTTGGAAGGGAAGATTTGCAGGAAGAAATAAAGGGGGTTTTCCCAAATTTATCCTGGTTCCATTAGCAGGAGTTTGTGGGTTTTTTCCCCAAATTTATTCTGTTTCTATTTGCAGGAGGTTGTGGGATTTTATCCCACTTTTATTCTGTTTCCGTTCGAAGTTGTGGGGTTTTTTTCCTGATTTATTCTGGTTCCATTTGCAGGAATTTGTAGGATTTTTTCCCCAAATTTGTTCTGTTTCCATTTGCAGGAATTTGTAGGATTTTTTCCCCAAATTTGTTCTGTTTCCATTTGCAGGAATTTGTAGGATTTTTTCCCCAAATTTGTTCTGTTTCCATTTGCAGGAATTTGTAGGATTTTTTCCCCAAATTTGTTCTGTTTCCATTTGCAGGAATTTGTAGGATTTTTTCCCAAATCTGTTCTGTTCCCATTAGCAGGAAGTTGTGGGATTTCCTTCCCAAATTTCTTTTGTTGAGGCTGTGGAATTTTTTCCCCCCAAATTAATTCTAGTTCCATTAGTAGGAAGTTGTGGATTTTTTTCCCAATTAATTCTGTTTCCAGTAGCAGGAAGTTGTGGGGTTTTTCCCAAATTTATCCTGTTTCCATTATCAGTTGTGGGATTTTTATCCCAAATTTATTCTGTTTCCATTTGCAGGAATTTGTAGGATTTTTTCCCCCAAATTCATTCTGTTTCCATTATCAATTGTGGGATTTTCCCCACTTTTATTTTGTTTCCAGTAGCAGGAGCTTGTAGGATTTTCTCCCCACATTTCTTTTGTTGAGGTTGTGGGATTTTTTTCCCCAATTTATCCTGTTTCCATTATCAATTGTGGGATTTTATCCCAAATTTATTCTGGTTTCATTAGCAGGAAGTTGTGGATTTTTCCCCAATTAATTCTGTTTCCAGTAGCAGGAAGTTGTGGGTCTTTTTTCCCAATTTTTTTCCTGTTCCCATTATCAGGAATTTATAGGATTTCCCCCAAATTTCTGTTGTTGAGGTTGTGGGGATTTTATCCCAAATTTATTCTGTTTCCATTATCACTTGTGGGGATTTTATCCCAAATTTATTCGGTTTCCATTATCAATTGTGGGGATTTTATCCCAAATTTATTCGGTTTCCATTATCAATTGTGGGGATTTTATCCCAAATTTATTCTGTTTCCATTATCAATTGTGGGGATTTTATCCCAAATTTATTCTGTTTCCATTATCAATTGTGGGGATTTTATCCCAAATTTATTCTGTTTCCATTATCAATTGTGGGGATTTTATCCCAAATTTATTCTGTTTCCATTATCACTTGTGGGGATTTTATCCCAAATTTATTCTGTTTCCATTATCACTTGTGGGGATTTTATCCCAAATTTATTCTGTTTCCATTATCACTTGTGGGGATTTTATCCCAAATTTATTCTGTTTCCATTATCACTTGTGGGGATTTTATCCCAAATTTATTCTGTTTCCATTATCACTTGTGGGGATTTTATCCCAAATTTATTCTGTTTCCATTATCACTTGTGGGGATTTTATCCCAAATTTATTCTGTTTCCATTATCACTTGTGGGGATTTTATCCCAAATTTATTCTGTTTCCATTATCACTTGTGGGGATTTTATCCCAAATTTATTCTGTTTCCATTATCACTTGTGGGGATTTTATCCCAAATTTATTCTGTTTCCATTATCACTTGTGGGGATTTTATCCCAAATTTATTCTGTTTCCATTATCACTTGTGGGGATTTTATCCCAAATTTATTCTGTTTCCATTATCACTTGTGGGGATTTTATCCCAAATTTATTCTGTTTCCATTATCACTTGTGGGATTTTATCCCAAATTTATTCTGTTTCCATTATCAATTGTGGGATTTTATCCCAAATTTCCTCTGTTTTCCTTCTCTCAGGACTTTATTCCCCCTGTTTAGATCCTGAGCCCAAAGAATAACATGGAAAAGATTCCAAAGCTTTGGAGTGGGATCAGCACCACCTGTCAAAACATAATTACAATTAAAACACCAAACCACCTGATGAGACTCCCTATTAATTAATATTTATTATTCTTATTAAAAAACCCCCTCAATCCACCCTTTTCCAGCTGTTTTTATCCCTCTGAGCTGCTGCTGGGGCCACCCCTTGTTTTCTCCTGGACTGAAAACTGCTGAAAAAGTGATTTTTTTATTTTTTCTCCCTCTTTTTATGTCCTGGGAGGGAAGATTTAATCCATCTGTTTCCTGCTGGCCCCTTTCCCTGTTTTTTAGGATCCCTCCCAACCTCCCCAGAGCGTTTTCACCCTCCTAAAATCCAATTTTTCTGGTGTTTTTTTGCTGTTTAACCCCCCAAACCCCCCCTATTTTTTTATTCCTACCTCCCCCAAGTTTTATTTTTCCTTCTTCCTGTTGAATTCCCGAGCCAACTGGTTGGGAAATTTTAATGCCTTAATCCTCCCCTGGTTTGTTAAAGGGCTGTGTGATGTAACCATATTCTCAATAAAAGCTTTCAGAGGTTTTATCTCCCTCAGAAAACCAGCTCGGAGCGGGGCTGTTTCCCAAGATTAATTCCATGACAGGGAATTTGACCTATAAATAGAATTTTCAGGCTTTTTGGGGCTTCCTGCTTGTCTCCTGACAGCCCCTATGAATTTCTTCAGTGGGAATTAGGGATAATCCTCGAAAAAGGAGGATTTTCCACCCCGGTTTTTGTGCCTGGGGTGGGTTTTCCCGGCTTTTGTTTTGCTTTCCATTCCCGTGGGATAACGTGGCTAAATCCAGGGTCACTTGGCCACTTCTCCCGTGCTGGGCTGACTCAAAAACCTGTGGATTAAAAAGAGGGATAATTAATAATTCCAGCTGACAGCTCTGGCTGCTCGAATATCTCAGAGACCAACTGGATCTAGAAATAAAACAGGTGCTGAGAGTTCTCCTTTTCCAGCTGCTGCACTTGGAAAAATCCCTGGTTTTTTTGAGGATAAAACTCTGTGTTAGGGAACATTGCTGCTGGTGAGGGGGGAGGAAAGAAATAGCTGATTTTTTGGGAGAGAGTGGGAGATACTGGAAGTGTTTCCTGGGGAAAACTTGGAGGGTTGAGGTTGTGGGGAGAGAGTTTGTGTTCGGTGGGGTCGTGGATCGTGGTCCAGCTCGGGATTCCCTGATATCAGAGGGATGTGGAATTGCTGGAGTGAGTCCAGAGGAGGTCGTGGAGGTGCTGGAGAACCTCAGCTCTGGAGCCAGGCTGGGAATGCTGGGAATGTTCACCTGGAGAAGGGAAGGATCCAGGGAGACCTGAGAGCCCCTTCCAGGGCCTAAAGGGGCTCCAGGAGAGCTGGAGAGGGACTGGGACAAGGGATGGAGGGACAGCACACAGGGAATGGCTTCCCAGGGTTAGGTGGGATATTGGGAAGGAATTCTTCCCTGGGAGGGTGGGGAGGGGCTGGAATGGAATTCCCAGAGAAGCTGTGGCTGCCCCATCCCTGGGAGTGTCCAAGGCCAGGTTGGAACAACGTGGGATAGTGGGAGATGTCCCTGCTCATGGAAAGGGGTTGGAACTGGATGATCTTGGAGGTCCCTTCTCCCAAACCATTCCAGGATTGATCCCGGCTCTGTCCCACTGCCTGGCACGAGGGTCCCCACATGGCAGTGATCCAGCCTGGCTGGTGTCCTGCTCCTCTTCCTCCCTCAGCTTCCCTGGCCCTTGGGAATGTGAAGGTTGTCTCCATGGAGGTGGGAATGGGAGCAGAGTTTGGGTCAGCACCAGGTGAAGGCTCCTCTCCCTGGGACATTTTGTGGATGTCTCTGGTGCAAATGAAACTCCTTCAGCTCCTCTGTGGGAATTCTGTGATTGTCAGGAATCCTGGGGGTGGCTAAAACTGGTCTTGGAGATGGCCCAGCTTGGTCCATGCTCTCCCAGTATCTCCAGGAGCTTTCCCTGCAGTTTTAGGGCTGCCACTTAATTCCCAGCTTCCATCCCTTTGCTCCTTTCTCTGGAGAGATCCATGCCTGCCTTTTCCCAGCACATTCCTGATCCTCTGGGCAAGGATACAGCAGCACCTCAAGCAACTCTGTTTCTCTCTTCCTTACAACTCCAGCAGCACATCCAAGGATTGTGTTTTCCCTCCTTTGATCCCTTAATCCCCTCCGGTTTCACTTTTCCCCCTGTTATTCCTGTTGTTCCCGGTTATTGCTCCTCTCCTGGAAACAAAAGAACCTCAAGGAGTCCCTTTGTGCTTGGATTTGCCCTTTGGACTTGGTGGCCTCCTCCTCCTGCTCCAGGTGATTCAGTTTGTCCTGGGAAAGCTGGGAGGGGACAAATGGGTACAAGTGACTCTCCCTGGGCGTGTCCTGTCATCCCAGAGCAATCCAGGCTCCAATCTCCCTGGGTTTCTTGGAGATGGGAAGTGCAAAGGCCGCTCTGAGCAAACATCCCCTGAGGAATTGCTTCCAGGACTGGGAATTGCCCAGTTTAACAGCCCAGGTGGGTCCTCTTGAGCTGGGAGAGGTGCTGGGAGTGAACAACACTCCGTAGTCATTCCAGGTGATAAGGGTTGAGTTGGCAGAACCCTTGGATGGCCTTCAAAGAGGGTTTATTTGTCTTGCTCTCCTCCGGAAAAGCTCTTCTGGCCCCGTTTTTCCCTCATGGAAACCCTGGCTGAGGACTTTCGGTGCCCCTGTCACCTCTCCGTGCTGAGGGGTCCAACCCAGCGGGATTTTGCCAGCGTTTTCTGGGCTTCAAGGGCTTTGCTACGATAAAATCGTGGAATGGGATGGTCCTGTGAGCCCCTCCCAGCTCAGCAAGTCCAACTCCTGCTTTGTCACAGGTGATAAACTCCAGCTCTGGCCACACCTTGGGTGACCCCAAACCTCCTTCCTTCCCGTGGCTTCCTTAACTTACCCCGCCCGCTCCGTGCTGTTCCCTGGCTCCCACACAATTTATGGAAGAGTCTCCTCTCCACTCTTTTCCTTTCAAAAAACCTTTAAACCACCGAGGAAAAGTCTCATTTTCAACTTCTCAAACCCCCAAAATTGCTCTCCTGGCTGTCCCCAGGTGCCCCCCAAAGCCTGGTTGGAAGGATCCCTCTTTCTCCCGACCTTCCAGGCTTGACCTCGACCTCGATCCTTCCTGTACCAAGAGGAATTAAGGAAAATCCCTTTTTATAACCCAAAAGCAGGTTTTGGTGTGGGGTTTTTTCCCCCCTCTATCCCCTTATGTAAGTTGGGTTTAAATCCATCCCTGTTTATTTGGGAACTCCTGTGCTCTGCTTTTTGGCTTCTGCCTGGAAATTGGGCAGGAAAAGCTTTTGGGATCCTGGGAACAGAAGCTGTTGGAGGGTGGGCACTGTCCTTTCTTCACTCTCAGCTTCCCCCATCTATATTTTGATTTAAATATCACTTTTTACACTTGTGATGGGTTTTCTTTCACCTGGACTGAGCTTTTAATTCTGGAGCTGAATTTCTCCAATATCCATGGAATGACATCATTCCTGGGATGCTCCAGGAGCAACTGCAGCCTGGGTTGGGTTTTACCTCCTGGTGGCCTTGGAATGATGTTTGGAAGAGTCCATTCCAGGCAGGGGTGATATTTTGGGAATCCTCTTGAGGTCAGATGTGTTGGAATCCCAGGAGCTGCTGCAATTTTCTGGCTCCATCAAAGCTGAGGAAAACAAAGCGTGTGGAGATCACGAGGAGTCCTGACCTGAGAACCTCACTTGAGGTCCTCATAGGCCTTTGCTCTCACATCCAGTGCTCCAATGCCTGATTTTCCAGTACATTTTGGTGCTGGATCAGGAGCTGGGATGGGATTTGATAAATCTCATCCAGTGGAGAAGACACTGCCCAGACAGGGAGAAAACCCCTCCCAGCTCTCCAGGAGTTTCTCAGGGGGACAAGTCAACTTTCTAAACCCCTTCCTTGCTGCTGAAGTGACATTTTGACATTTTTGGGATATCTTGGAGAGCCATCCCAGTGTTTTCTCTCCTTCATCTCCCTCCTTCTGTTTTCTCCACACATGGTGTCCATGGACCTTCTCTGTGGGTTTGGGATGTCCTTCCCCTCATCCCTCCTCTCCCACCTGCAGTTCTCCACCCTCCTGCCCGTGTTTTCAGGGAGTTTTTCTCCTCTTTTCTCTCAAAAACCCCTAAAATCCTCTGACTGCTTCCAAAGAAACCTTTTCCAGGAGTGGAGAGGTCCCAGGTGGTGGAATGTCCCTCAGGAAGAGAAGAGTTGCTTCCACCTCCGAGAGTCACTCCTGGGGCTGTTGAGTTTTAGGGNTGGTGGAATGTCCCTCAGGAAGAGCCGGAGGAAGAGAAGAGTTGGTTCCACCTCTGAGAGTCGTTCCTGGGGCTGTTGAGTTTTAGGTATATTTTTGTGGTTCTGTCCTGGCTCATTTGCATATATTTGCATCTCCTTCCATGTGGATTTTTGTCTTGCTTTGCTCTGGGTCTGAGGAATTCACACGGATCTCATCTGGAAACGTCGACATTTTAACTTTGGAAGCTTTAATTTTGAAAGCTTTGACTTCTGAGTGTGGGTTAATATCTTCAGTAGGAAGAAATGTCATCAATTGCAATGTTTTTAATCAGCCTTTAATTAATTAAGGAAATAATTCTGCCTATCTTGGGCTCCATCTGCAGGAGCAGCTCTTTCTAGACAAGAGTTTAGTGGTGACCCCTCTGTTCAAGAGTCTCTGGGGACTCAAATTTGGGTGTTGCCTTCATGGTTGGGTCGAGTTTTATTCCAAGGATCATTCCCAGCTGGAGAAAACCTGGACTGATCCCTTCCTGGGTGGGATTCCTCCTCCTGTTCCTTATTTCTAGATGTTTTTCCAACAATGTTTGCAGGATGGGTTCCTCCAGGATAAATCCAGCATCGAACTTCCGGATCAAACTCTTCCTGTATTTGCTCCGGAGTGTTTCAGATCCAAGATTTTGTGCAGCTTTTGGGGTGTTTTCCGTAATAGGTTTTCCAGAATAATTGGGGGCTCGTGCTTCCAGCTCGTTCATCAAATTCCTGGATTACTTTAAAGCACTAATCCAAAGATTTATGGAGCAGATGGAGGAGCTCTGATTCCTCAGGCTCCAATTTACCAATTAGGAGCTCGAATCCATCCCTTAAATGAAAATCCCGACGTTAATCCTGGATCCTTTTCCAAGGAGGCAGCACTTGGTGGACTTCAAACGTGAGAAATGAGTTTTAAGGCAGCTGAAATCCATGAAAATGCAACATTTTCCATGCCCTATTTGCCAATCCAAGCTGGGCTCCTACTTTTTTTTTGAGCCAGGATTTCTTTCTCCTTTCCTGCTTCCAAGAAAAATCATTTGTTAGAAGGGGTTTTATTCCCAGGTCCCATGAGGACCTTCCCTGTTTTTTGGAGAGGGAAGCAAGTGTTCCAGGGAATCATGGAATGGGTTGGGTGGGAAGGGACCTTCAAAAGCATCTAATTCCAAGCCCTGCCTTGGGCAGGGACACCTCCCATTATCCCAGGTTGCTCCAAGCTGGCCTTGGACAATTCCAAGGATGGAGCAGCCACAGCTTCTCTGGGCAGGATTCCTTCTTGGATTTGGGATTGTTGTGACCCATCCTGGAGGATGAGGGGAGACCTGGTGAAGTCCTTGGAATAAAGCAGGGAAGGGGTTTTGGACAGGATGAGAATGGGAATTGTTGGAGCTCTGGGAAGTCTCCTGGGTGGCAAAACCCTTCCTTGATGTGGTGCCAAGAGGTCCACCAGCAATGGTGGAGGGAAAACAGTGGGAAAAAGGTTTTCCAAGGGAAGGAAGAGGGTGAAATGTGGCTCTCTGGAATTTCTTTTAATGTTCCAGGGGATCCTCATATATTTAGATGGGATATTGGGAAGGAATTCTTCCCTGGGAGGGTGGGGAGGGGCTGGGATGGAATTCCCAGAGAAGCTGTGGCTGCCCCATCCCTGGGAGTGTCCAAGGCCAGGTTGGACAGGGCTTGGAGCAACCTGGGCTAGTGGAAGGTGTGGGGGTTGGAACTGGATAATCTTCAAGTTCCCTTCCAACCCAAAGCACTCCAGGATCCATCCCTTCCACATTTCCCTACCCGAAGGGTCTCCCTGTGTTCATGTACCCACCCAACTCAAACCAATCCACTCTTCCAGGGTCTAAAAGTGCCCTTTTTCATCCCAAAACCTGGGGGTTTTTTGGTGAGATGGTGCCCTTCTCTCCCAGCAGGGCTGTGATCCCTTTGCCCAGACCCAACGGAGCAAACTCCAACATCGCCGGGCCCGGATCAACCAGCAGATCAACAAGGAGATGAGGATGAGGGCAGGAGCAGAAAACCTCTTCAGGTGAGTCCTGATCTCCTGAACATCCCTCAGGAATCTGGTTGGGTGTGGGAATGTGGTGTTGATGTGGCTGTGGTTGGGGTTTTGCTCAACATTCCCTTGGCTCGGAAGGATTTACGCTGGAAATTCCCGCTCTCCGTTCGGCGCCTTTTAATTAAAAATTGTAATTGGGAAGTCCTGTTAGAAAACAGGATGTGGGCAGATGGAATGATGGGAATGACTGGGATGGAGCTTGGAGTGTACAAAACTCCTGCTTGATGATCCAGCAAGTGGCTCACATGGATATGGATACGTGGGATTCAGTCCAGAGGAGATCATGGAGATGCTCCGAGGGCTGGAGACAGGTTGGGGTGTTCACCTGGAGAAGGGAAGGATCCAGGGAAACCTTGGAGCTTCTTCCAGGGGCTAAAGGGGCTCCAGGAGAGCTGGAGAGGGACTTGAGATAAGGGATGGACGGACAGGACACAGGGAATGGCTTCAAACTGAAATATGGGAGCTTTGGATGGGATATTGGGAAGAAATTCCTTGTTGGGAGGGTGGGGAGGGGCTGGAATGGAATTCCTAGAGAAACTGTGGCTGCCCCATCCCTGGGAGTGTCCAAGGCCAGGTTGGAGCAATGTGGGACAGTGGAAGGTGCCCCTGCCTGTGGCAGGGGGTTGGAATTCCGTGATCTTTCTGGTCCCTTCCTATAAAATCCAAGTTTAGAATCCTAAAATCATTAAAGTTGGAAAAGCCCTCCGAGATCCTGGGCTCCAACCATTCCCCTGCCAAGGCCACCACTTTTTCCATGTCCCCAAGTGCCACATCCACACAATCCCTCACTCCCCCACTTCCCTGGGTGACCTTTTCCGGTGTTGGATGTCCCTTTCAGTGCTGGAATTTTCCCTGATATCCCATCCAAACCTGGGGTTTTGTCCTCCCAAAAATCCCCATCTTGGTGCTTCCAGCAGAGTAGAACCTGCAGCTCCAGGGATGTTTTTGCCCTTTGTCTTTTCCTTCTTCCCTGATGATCATGGAAAGGTGCCATCATCCCAGAAATTCATCTTCCACGGAAACATGGAATGGTTTGGGTTGGAAGGGACCTTCAGGATCATCTCATTCCAACCCCCTGACACCTTCCAGTGTCCCACGTTGCTCCAAGCCCCGTCCAACCCGGCCTTGAACATTCCAGGGATGGGGCATCCGCAGCTTCTCTGGGAATTCTCTTCTCCTCCAGATGATCCTGAAGGTCCCTTCCAACCCAAACCATTCCATGTTTCCGTGGAAGATGAATTTCTGGGATGGTGCCAACACTGTCACCTTTCCTGACTGTTGGATTTCAGCTGCTCCAGCACCACAGGATCTGATCCATTGGTGTCGTTCCCTTTGGAATGTTTTTGGTACCATCACATGATTTTTTTGCAGCTGTTTTATTATTTTTTTTACCCAAAAATGACCTTTTTTAGCATCACTTGCCTCGATTTCATTTTTCTGGAATGTATTGGATCCCATATCCAGGCTGGGCAGGTCTGGAATAGAAGAA
>VYXB01003357.1:384842-447205 GCA_013397135.1 Pachyramphus minor | reverse complement strand
TGCAGCTTTTCCAGGAGTATATTATGGGAGACAGTGTCAAAGGCTTTGCTGAAGTCCAGATAGACCACATCCACAGCCTTCCCCTCATCCACCAGGCAGGTCACCTGATCATAAAAGGAGATCAGGTTGGTCAGACAGGACCTGCCCCTCCTAAACCCGTGCTGGCTGGGTCTGATCCCTTGTCCATCCTGTAGGTGCCGTGCGATTGCACTTAGGATGATCTGCTCCATAACCTTGCCAGGCACCAAGGTCAGGCTGACAGGCCTGTAGTTTCCCAGGTCCTCCTTGCAGCCCTTCTTCTGGATTGCCGTGACATTTCCCAATTTCCAGTCATCTGGGACCTCCCCCGTGAGCAGGCTAGGTACCATAGAATTTGCCCCATGGTCAAAAAAGCCAAAATTCTGCCAGTGGTACCTATCCTTTAGCCACGTATTGATAAGTTAGTGTCCTCCTGTACCAGACAACATGTGTGACAAAATCCTGTTTATAACTTTCTCAAGTGTCATCTTAAACTTGGTTAGATTTCTTATTCTCACTGTAAACTTAGTGCCATGGTTGTCTCAGTACTTGCAAGAATTTCCTAGGCAAGAGGTACACACAATTGGTTGACATCTATTTGTTCTTAACGAACATCATTTCCCTGATAACCCACAATCATTATTTACAGTGACTTCAATATAATTTTTATCCTTTTTGAAAACAGACAGGTCCATGGCATTTTGGAAGGAACTCCATCAACATTTTAGTAGTTGATACTACTCAGTAAAAAGACTAGAAATACTTTATCATATGCCTTTTGCTATCGTGTGTTTTGCACAGCAAAATCTCATCAGTATTTCCTAAACATCCTATGAATGCTTAATGCCCTTAAGTCTTTTTTTATTCTAACTGATGAGATCTCAGAATATAGCAGAAATTATTATTTGCTTCTGATACATGGCTTTGTCTCTTCTACTGTTAAAATCCATCTCTTTTGATTCATTTCATCTCTTGATATTACCTAGTTCGTCCTACTTGCTATTCAACTCCTCCTCTGCATGGAGATTGACCCCATCTCTGTTTTATCAGCAAATTTCATTTGTGAGTCAAGGTCATTAAGGAGAATATTAAATAAGATTGTTCACTTGATGAAGTCCTCTAATATCCTTTTTCTCTGAAATACTTCTATTTTCAAGACAGCCCATCACCTTGGGTAGATAAGGAGCATACATGTAATAGACAATGGGTTAGGAATGAACTCGATTGTTTGAAGCCTCTTACTGGAACAGCAATAAACTGAAACCTGTTACGATTATCAAGGGTATTACATATTAATGTTACTGTTGTATTGGTGGTACGCAAACAGCGTCTCATTCTGTAGTTCCATACATGGCCTGGCCCTTTGCTAAACCACCAGATTTTGTTATGCCAAACTCGTCCCAGCCTGGACCAAGCATGAGGACTGTACTGCAAGTGTGGCTTGTGCACACCAGCAAAAGGGATTTCTACCAGCAAAATATCAAGTGTGGGGTCAAAGACTGCTGCACGGACCTGGAGGGAAGATGGGGGGCCACTAACGAGGGAGAGAGTACTCACAAACTGCAGCAGAAGAGCTGATAATAAAAGACAAAATCTCCCAGAGAAATGTCCTGATGTTCACAATAAAACCAAGACCATGTGGAAGACAGTAGTGTTAGTGAGAAAAGAGAGAGATCCCCAGACTCTTAAAATGCAAGGAAATAGTTTCATAGCGTCACATAATTTGCAGCATCATGATTCTTACTTTTTGGTATCCATATTATGAAATGTTCATATGATATTATGCATGCTACTACAATAAATTTCGGAAATTCTTACAGCTCTACTGAAGTGGTTTTATAGCTGCACAACAAAATATCACCCTCTTGTCATCTGGAGCTGACAGGTTTGCAACTATTTAGCTGGAGCTGGCAGGCCAATTGGGTGAGAAATTAGACATGCTCAGCAATGTTGCTTTGATAAAAAACATTGCTAGGCTTAGTAAGATTGCAGGTGAAGACAAACTGACACAAATAAAGAGAAACTGGGAAGAAGGAAAGAAACAAAAAAAAGCTGAATTGAACTTCTTCAAGCATATTACAGTTACTTTTGTGCCTGTTGGCCTATGCAGATTGGCAGTACAGCAAAAGCAGGTGTGGAGACAAGATGGTCCTTAAGCAGAAGGAAGGCCAAAAGGCAGCTGTGCAGGCTCACAGAGTACACTAGAGATTTCTGGTCTGTAGTCAAACTGTGATGTAGAAAATGAAAAGAGTCAAAAGCAAAAGTAAAATGGGGAACTGAAATAGATTGAGTGAAATAGATCTGAGTAACCTTGATTCTAGCACATTGCCTCATGATATATGGAAGTACAAATTGACTTTTGAAGCATGTTGGTCTATTTTATAAGGATTTATTGTCAGAAATTGTGGTTTGCTTGCAAATAGGTTACAGGAGTTCACAAAAAAATTTGATACAGGCAAGTAAATTCTTGCATTTTATTGCTCCTCTGCTGAGGCACAGAAGCCCTGAACTGGCTTATAGTGGCTGTACAGACAAATCCCAAACACAGCCAGGTTGGCAGCTTATGTATAAAAAGCTAACTTACAGAACAGCTTGACGGTAAGCTTTTCCTCTGACTCAGTGTTTTGGGCCAGTCTGAGGAATTAACAGTTTTGAGTTAGAGTTAAGCTTTAAGAATAGTTATAAATTTAGTTTTAAAAGCCTTTACAAGTAACCTAAGAAAGATATCCATAAAATCCAGTTAAACACAATTTAATTTATTTGAACATAGAGCCTAACAGTATAATGGAAATAGAATCGTGCAGTCAATACTCAAATGAATCAAGAATTAATCTGGGATTTTCACAGAACCTAGAAGAATTAGACAAGCCTCTAAAAATCTCTTTCTTAGAAAAACAGGCTTCAAAGAAAAGTCAGTTGTCAATCAGTTGCCAAGAGCAGATGTTGCATGCAAAGGCAAGATGTCAAAATTCAAGGTCAGGATTGTAACTCGGAAAATCTCTTCCATTAGCTATTTTCCCTGGATATTAATTAATGTGAGAAAGCAGTAACAGAAGTCTAGAAATTATCAAAGTGTGATCCAAAAGAAAATTTCTAATGACAGCATCAAGAACTGTACCAGCACTGATACAGTACTTGATTATAAAACCCTCATGCAAGGCAACTTAAGATTTAAGGGTACTTAGAGATTAATGAGTATAGCTAAAGCCTGCAAAAACGGGTTAGAAACATATGCAACATCTCTCAGTAATTTCATTGGTTTTAAAACTGTTATACTGATGCCCCTTTCTTTGGCCCTTCCTGGATTACATAATAGTATCATGAAGTAGTTAAAACTAAAAAAAGTTTTTTGTTTCATTTCCAGCGCAGTCTTGCACAAGCGTCTTAGAACACTGCAGCTGAAAAATATTGTGTATAAAAAAGCCTCACCCATCAAAAAATCTGCATATCTAATTCACAGGAAGGGGGAGGTATTAGGTGCTTTCAGAAAAGGATATGGGTTATTGACTATTTTAAAGGAAGTCACATCAGCTTACAAACCCGCACACAGTTGCAGGAACCCTTTTCACTTGCCTCATCCTGCATGTGCAGTACAGCAGTGAGAACCTGTAATTGTTCAAGCAAAGAAAGATAAGTCATAAAAGGGAAACCACATTTGAATCTCATAAAGTAGAGGCAGAGAAAGAAAGATTGGAAACTGCCTCCCTAACAGAGGTAATCACTTTCTAACACAGGGAAACTAAAATGTTCTGCTGTAAAAATAATTACTCGTTCCGCAACATAGCATTCAAGTCATAATATTATTTCTGTGCACTATTCCTATTTAAGTTCTTCCTGCCACTGCATGAAGCATGATTTTATTAATCAACATTTTAATTTTATATGTTGAGACCTATTTTAAAGTAAACTGCTTATCCATAATAGGCACAATTCTTCAAGTTTTACAAATTTCCTTTTCTATTTCTTCTATTTTTACCTTCTACGTAAATGAAGTAAAAAGAACACTATTGACCTGTGTATGAGAAAAATCTAACATGTAAATTAATAAGACATCCTGAGGTTTAGTAAGTAAAAGTGACATGAAATTCCCTTTTGCTTTTTAAGCTAATTATCTAATTGATGCATTTGCTTCATTAAGCTTTAGGATTTTTTCTATTTTCAAGTAGCAAAATGCTAGCTGACATGCATTTTAAAAAGGTATCACTTTCAAAGGCCTAACACACATTTTAAAGTGATGTTTCCTAGAACCTTTCAGCAAATGAGGTTTTGATTCTGATTTACAACAATGACATACTGAACCTTTTAAAAGTTGCACAAATACTACTCAGAAGAACAGAAACTGCATTATCCACCTTGAGTATCTTGATGCTGGTTGTGCACAATAGAAGTCCTTTTCCTCTTGCAAGATGAATGGACTTTTAAAGTGCAGCTTTACAGGATTAAGAAATTAGGTAATCCAAGTTATTATGCATATACACAAAAACTACTATGCATGTTTTTGCAAAGGAGAAAAATTAGTACCAGATAAATGTAATTATTAAAGCCACTAAAAGAAACTGAACCATGTGTGAAAAGCCTATTCTCTTATAACAGGTGAAAAGTCTTTTCAGCACGAATTAAAGTTAATCATATCAGGATACAACACATATTTAATAGAATAAGGGTTGCTTCCTTATTTGAGCTGTCATAGGGGATATTATTGCTTTTGCACAACACTGTTCTTTTTGTTGAACTTTATTAATAATAGTATTGAATGCAATCATTAAATATAATTAAATTACATAGTACCACCACACAGACTATTGAATCTGCTAGCTAAAAACTGGATTTAAACTTATCAAAGAACAAAGCAGCAATACTGTTTTACATACATTTGGATATACATATTTACATACATCACTCTGCCTGTATCATTAAAGAGGATTATGGCTACTTTACACTGAAGCTTCTGTCTCAGAAGCAATCAGAAACAGAATAGAGCACAAAATATCTTAGATTTAAGGAGAGGAAAATACTTGCACATAATTAATGGAATATTTGGTTAGCCTTGGTAACTACTATTAGGGTCTATCTTTATCCAGGCACACAGGCTTCCAGCTACAACTGCTTTTTCCAGTTTCCGTAAACAGCTACATAATCACACAGGATGGAGCCAGGTGTCACAGCTATATTTAAGTAGCAGGAGAGAGAACAGAGGTGCTAAAAGAAGTCAGAATGCAAAGAAATACTATTTTGGAAATGTGACAAAGACTGCCTATTTGAAAGCTGCATTGACTGTTAAGCAGAACCTACAAGCAAGGGGACAGAAACCCATTTTAAATCTGACTCTTCTCTAACGTCCTCTTTTCATCTACGTGCACGTGTATTTGAAGTGTCAGGGTGAAAGGCAAAGACCTTACTTTGGTGTGACCAGAGCCCATTCAGGAAGATGAGTGTTTAATCCACAACAACCTTCCAGCTGCAACATGGAAGGACCCATTGCCTGGTTAAAGATTTATGTGCAGCCGCTTTTGAGGAATCCGTCTTACTAACAGAAATTAGACTTCCATTATGAAGCGTTCTTACACTGTGTGGTGGTTTGACTCTGGCTGGATGACAGATGCTCACCAAAGCTGCTCAATCACTACTCAGCTGCACAGGGGAGAGAATATATAATAAAGGCTCATGAGTTGAGACAAGGACAGGGAGAGATCTCTCAGCAATTATCATTTCAGGCAAAATAGACTTGACTTAGGGAAATTATTTAAATTTATCACCAATCAAATCAGAGCAGGGAGATAGGGAATGGGGGTTTGCTGGTTTTGGATGGGGGTAGAGATGATTTTCTTCAGAGTGGCTAGTATGGGACTCTGTTCTGGATTTGCACTGAACATAATGTTAATAATACAGAGATTTCTTTTTTTTTTGCTGACCAGTGCTTACAGAGAGCCAAGCTGGTGAGGAGATTGAATGCTCTGATCTGTTCATCATGTTTGTTCATGCTGATGCTTCTTTCTCAGGAAGAGTCAGTCCTCCAAAGACTCCTCCAGTGTGAGTCCTTCCCATAGGCTACAGTTCTTCATTAGCTGCTCTAATGTGGATCCCTTTTACAGGGTGCAGTCCTTCAAAACAGGCTGTTTCAGTATGGCTTCCCCAAGGGGTTACATGTCCTGCCAGCAAACCTACCCCAGTGTGGAATCTTCTGTTCACAGGTCCTGTCAGGAGCCTGCTCCAGCATGAGCTTCCCATGGGATCATAGCTTTCTTTCAGACATTCACCTACTCCAGCATGAGGCTCCTCTGTGAGCTGCAGGTGGGTCTCTGCTCCACCATGGACCTCCACAGGCTGCAGGAGGATATCCTACCTCACCATTTTCTTCACTATTGACTGCAGGGAAATCTCTGCTCTGGCTCCTGGAGCACCTACACATCCTTCTTCACTGACCTTGGTGTATGCAGAGCTGTTCCTCTCAGGTTCTCACTCTTCTCTTCACTGGCTACATTTACTTCTGTGCAATAACTTTTTTTCCCTTCTTAAACATGTATTATTATCATCACAGGTATTATTACCATCACTGATTGGCTCAGCCTTGACTAGCAGCAGGTCTGTCGTGGAACCAGCTGGCATTGGCTCTGTCAGACATAGGGGAAGCTTCTGGCAGCTTCTTAAAGAAGCAACCCTGCTACCAAAACCTTGCCATGCAAACCCAACACACACGGGTTCAAGTTTCCTTAACAGGTTGTGTGTTATGGCAACAAATATGAAATCCCTGTTGGAAAACTTTTGGTGATTTATTCACAGCTAATTTGTGGATTTTACTTTGAGACTTCAGAGGATTTCCATTAAATCCATCATCTGTTTTACCAGGTCTGATTATGTCAATGACTCTGTTACCTTTGATTTCACAAGCAGAATAAGCAGAAAATATATGGAAAAGAGTATGCAGCTGAAATCTCCAAGTTTCTGCCTTTACAGACTTCCAAATTCAACCTCAAAACAAAAACCTCAAAAGGCTACAAAATACACATGATAGGATGATCTAATGCATGGCTCTTAAAAAAATTACAGTAGCATTAAAATGGTTGATGTTGGAAGAACATAAACTTCTTTCACCAGGTATGTCATTATCTTAACTGTTCTCTTTCCATAGATAGAGCAAATGGACATAATTTTCCATCTTTCTGGGGTGCTTCCCAGGTATATATTATGGTCTGTGAACACTATTTGTCTGGATTAGAAGGCGGAATGGTACCATCAGGAGTTCGGTGAGCCACTGTGAAGGAGTTTTCTGCTATTTCTGAATAAATTATCAAAAGTACAGTTGTATTCTGCCCTGTACTTCTTTCCTGTCTCACCTAAACCCCATAGCATCTACACAATCATGAAAGATAGAACCAGGTTCTGCCACTATACTGAGTAATCAGAGAAGTATGAATAGTCTTAAAAAAATTCAGAACATAAAAATGTATTTTGTTTTAAATATTGGATATCTGATAAAAGCTTGCACTCCAGCTAAGTGGGTAGTTCAACCTGTGATACGCTTAGAAGAGTATAACATTCAGAGAAGTCTAAAAATGACACACAGAAAAGACTCAGAAACAAAATTAATTAACTAAACTAAATAACTAAGTAACTAAATAAATCTGGATTTCCTTCTACACTTTGTGGCTGTTATTAGGATAACAGCGTCCAGGATAAACAGATCCACTTCTGAACAGAAATTAGTGTGTTCAACCACAGATTTAAGCCTTATGTCTGTACCAGCACCTATTTTGTACATGGTCTTTTGCTCCTGGCTTTGGCTTTCCTAAATCCATCCCTGTGCACTTGGATGATGTCTCTATTCCCTGCTGAGACAGCTACTCCTGTTTCCACCTTTTGACTGCTACCCTCTCTTACTATCTACTATCTACTCTCTTACTTTGGGTTCTGTCAGGACTTCCTTGTTCAGGAGGCTTCTTGCTAGCATTGCCTCACTTCCTGCATATCAGACTGCATCATCATCAAGCTTGAAAGTGGAGGTGCTGGAAAATCAACCAGGTCTCCTAGACAGCTCTTCTCTCCAGGGCCATATCACGTGGCATTCTTCCAAAAAGATCCAGCAACATGTTCTCTTGCTTTTTGTCTTGTTAACTCCTTGTAAGATCCTGAACTTCTTTATTTTTCTATTTCATGATCACTGCAGACAAGACTGCTCCCAGCCTTCAAACTCCCAAGCAATTCTTCCTTTTTTTTAAGTATGTAGTACACCAGAGTGTTTCCTTTTGTTGGCTAATTGATGACTTTTGCCATAAATGAAGCTCTTTTATCCTTCAATTTACCTCTTTGTCCTTTGTGATCTTGTCTCTGCTCAAGAAAACTTGCAAGGCAAAACCAGCAGAATCATAAAGAATGAGAACCAGAGGACAAAATCAATTATAAAGCAACAGCCGGTGGCATGGTTTCCTGTTTGAGCATTCATGCAGCTCTTGAAAAACCAGCATACAGTAAAATACAGTCAGGTATTTCCTTAGACAAATTCATCTCCAGCTGCCCAGCAGGCTTAAAGTAATTTTTTGTAGCATCTCCTGTGACAGGTACTCTGGTAGTATGCCTAAATTAAGAAATAGTGCAATGGGTGATACAGTGGTCTGCTTATGTCTAGTTATTTAACACGACATTGCGTGATGAAGCTGTCTCCTTGTTTCATGTGACAGCAGCATCCTTTCTTTGCTCTGTCTCTTGGACAGGTTAAGAAAGTCAGCTGTGAAACTCATTAGCACTCAGTTTAATTCTGCAGTTGACCAGACAGCAAAATATAGTTCAGAATTCAGTAAGGTTTGTGGTCTGCAGGTTTACACAGTGGCACCTGCCAGACTGTGTCACTGTACTCAGCAAGCCACTTATGGCAGTCCATCCAGACTGCCATTACATTTCCCATTTTGATTCTGCACTTATAATACCTTCACTTGCAGTCCAAATTATGCAATGCATTAAAACATTTTGAAAGTGGGAAGCAGGCAGACACCAAAAATTAGTTTCAGTAACCCTTGCTGTGTGGAAATCGAATGATAACACCTCCCACAGGGGTGCAGAGATATACAACTAATCATATCTATTCATATCAATGATTCACCATTCAGATGCTGGACAATATGTAAATACCAGGCTCCCTATAGTGTATCTAATAATTTGCCTATGCTCACTTTCAGCTAGTATTTTTTCCTTCTCAAAACAATTTTATAAGATGTAAAATTTAGTTCAAATAAGATAACTTTTGTGGATAAAAAGACAAAGTATTTGAAGTTTAGCATGAAGCACAATATAACTAAATATTTTAAATGATCTCTTCATTAAAACCAATACAAAACAGGATGTACCACACAGGATGAAAACCTTTAAACATTCATTAATCAATCATTTAACATTGCTGTATGTGATTCCTTTTTACCAACATGAATTTAATAAGAGAAAACTTGAGAAGACTTTGGGGCTTAGAAGGAACTTAGCTACATTGTGCAATGCCTCCTATACGTGGCATGACAGTAAGTTGTGGGTGCTAACATCAGAAAGAGGTTTGCAATTCAAAAGTTGTGTGTGTACAAGAATTGCGTACATTTTATTGGTGTGGTAGGGAGGAAATACACAGTTAACCACCTTCCTTCTATCCCTTTGCAACCTTACATCTTTCACACTGATACATAACAACAGAAAATCCAACAGATTTTTCCTCTTTTCCCCCATTTTCCCCCTCTAGTATCTCAGCTATTGATCATTTCCAAGGCTTTTTGTTCACTTCAGATAAAACAGAATTTTAGCAACTTGGCCTTAGAAAGGAACCAATCTTACAATCAAAAATATGTTACTTAAAGGTGTACACATGCAGACACACACATCCCTTAACAAGATGCAGCCACTGCATCTCATCTACACATTAGCAACCCTGTCATGACCAGCTTGCTCACATGCATCTTCTCCTAGTTTCTTAACTTCTCCACTTACAGGGCAGATGTTTCATGATATGCTTTCACATAGGCAAAATATTTATCCATCTTTCAGGTTTTCTTTGAAAAATTCCTTATCTTCCACTGACTGAGTCAATGTAAAGTTTTTCCTGAAAATACTACAGCCTTTTTCTCTGCCAGCTCCATCTCACTTCTGCCTATTCACTGCTGAACACAGCCACTTCCAGGTATGTTTGAGAAAGTGGAAAAAAAATAAATCCACATGTTGGTGTGCTGTATATCACTTTTACTATGCAAATGATTGTTTAGAAAAGAATAAAAGGCTGTAAATATTTTGAGAAGTGGGCCCCCAGTGCCTCTTCAGTATTCCAAACGGCACCGCATGCTTCGTAATTATGTAATAAGGAGAATACCAGCTGGTTTGAATTGTTCTCAGGGGCTTTGGATGATATCGAAACGCTCAGCTCCTCCAGCGAGAGCCATAATCAAGCAAGTAATACCGTAAAGTCAGACCAAATTGACACTGAGTTGTTGGCTCTTAACACACTTGAAAACAGATGTTAATGCTGTACACTGTGATTTTAAAGTTTTTCTTGACTTTTTTTTTTTTCTTAGATAAAACATTATTTCTCTGACAAAATAATGCTCTTGTATGTAGACACTCTCTCAGAAACCACATTTTGTATTTTCTGAAGAAGCGAAGAGACAGATGTTTATTTTCCAGTCATGGCAAAGAATGGAAAGGGTACTTGTTCTGCTGTCAAAATAGTGTTGGGAGGCAACCAGCAGAGACACTGTTATGTATTCGGCATGACAACAGCCTAAAGTAAAGTCTTGGGAGCAAAATTGTCTATTCTTACAGTGGCACTAAGAAGAAGTGATACCTTCCTTAACATGTAAAAATAGGCAAGCATCTCCATTAAAAAGTTTTTGCAATGTTTTTCCACTCCTTTACTAAGCAGTAGCCACCTAGAGTTTCACCAGAGCTTGTGGTCTTTAGATCTTTACAAAAATGTAGTATGAAACTATAATATTATATCCATTTTTTGCAATCTAACATGGAAGCTGAGAAAGGCTGTTGGCACAACTACTCCCCTCCTGAAGCATCACAATTCAACCACTCTCCACAGAGATTATGTCTTTCTTTATCATTTTCTTAATAATATTTTACAGCCATGCTGAGACAACTTTCATGTTTTATGACAGGGCAAAGAGCTCCTTCCCTTTTCACACCACACACTCCCAGGGCAAAGACCCTGTGAGCCAAAGAATGAATCATGAACCATTCATCATATTTGCTATGCCTGTGACTGTTAGTGGAGCTCAACTAGAAAGGCTGCTCTTCTTTTTGCTTATAGTAGCAAGCTAAAAATGGCACATCTCACCTTCTGCAGGTGTCCAATGCAATAGTAGGATTGTCCTAAGAGAAAACTCCACTTTGCAGTGTGGACTGGAGGCCCAGCAATCAGGGTGCAGCTCACTGCCTGGGTGCTCTACAGACAATCCTCCCCCACAACCAATGAATATTTTACACAATGCCCTTGCAAATCCTATTCACAATTTATAATGTTCTCACAGTATTAGCCAAAAATCTGTCAGGTCTGAAGGACTCAAGAATGGCTGCCATGTGTTACACATGATCATGAGATCACTCCAAATTCCTCTTCATCCTTACTCCCCTCCTCCTAGCCTTACCAGTTTGCCACTCTGATCCCTTGACAGCCATTCTGCTGGTTTTAAGCTGCTTTGCATGCTGCCATCTGATCCAAGATGTGGGAAACAAAGACTGCTATGAGATTACATGTGCTGTTAAACAAAGCTACTGCATAAGGGATAGAGTTCAATAACTGCTTGGTTGGGAAAAAAAAAAAAGAGAGAAATGCAAAAATGTCTTAGCTGCCTCCTGTACATTATAATATCCCAAGGTGAATCACAGTGACATTCCCTCCATGAGACACTAGTATAGCATGGTTTTTGTATAAACAAGTAGCAATTCTTCACCAAAAATCAGTATAATACCCTTTATCCTCTTGAATAAGCACTAAAAGATGTTTTACATATTATCAGTAGCCTCATTCCAGATAGCTGTGTTAAAACAGCAAATAGACAAGCCCCTAGGTAATAGGAATAAACACAACCAATTATGTTATCAATTATTCAGATGGGTAACTACTTTAAAGAAGAAAACACAGCTGCTTCAATAATTAATAATACTTAGGACACTAACAAGCTACAATGTCACTTAAGATTTTTATAGCCTACTGGGCAAACATTTTTTGAAGGAACAATAAAAATAAAGAAGCATATGATAGAGTTTCAAGTGAGCTGTAGACAGATTGTATCAGTATTTCAGGTTAGATTTTAAAAATACTTTCCACAATAATCTTCTATCTGAAATGACCTGCTCTAAAAAAATTATATGGTAGTCTTCTACTTCAATAGTTAATATTTTGTCTTCTATTGGGACTATCTTTATGAGATTCTTTTTTCTTATCAGTTATATTTTTTTCAATATATAAAAAACTGACTTTCAATCCTTCTTTTCCCAATGGCAGTCTATATTAAAATGGAAATTTGTTGGGAATGGGTGCTGAGATAAACTTCTTTCTTGGAGTTATCTGGAATTTAAAAAATAAATAAGAACTAAAAAATGTCCAGTCAGTACTTGTATGCATTAAAAAAAAGTTCCTTTTCAGGAAAGTAACACAAATGTATGCAATTGCATTTTTGTACTCTACTATTCTTATCTTTCTATTAGTTTTTGTTAGTTTTATTTGTCCAACACAGAGGAGGAAAATAGAGATTTTTGCCCTGAAGAGCACTCAGAAATTCCTTTACAGGAGTGCCTAAAGTTAGACTCCTAAATCTATACTTTGGTATCCAAGGGATTTGGCTTTTTGGCATGGATAACTAACAGCTCTCTTAGAAGGCATTCATCAACTGATAAAATAACCAAAGGCAGGTTTATATTCACTGTCTATTAAAGAATGGAAGAATCTCTAATTAATTAAAATCATTACTACAGACCTGTGTCTTTTCAAGTCCAAGATCCTGTGGAAGGTTCAATACACATAATTCCAAGAATTAACTCTGAGCTGATTGTGGCATCTGAGCTCCAGATTTATTGCTTATATTTTTTCCTCTAAAAGGTAGTTATCCTCCTTGTTTCTTTTCTAGAATCTTCTCCTTCAACCATGCTTCACTATTGCTTATGATTCAAGGACATGACTGTGCAGGAAATTCATCACAGCAGGCTGGACGGGTGTTCCATTTATGTTCGGAAAACCACAGACGCCACAGTAATATGTCTTCAGCCCTGCCCCAGCACCGTAACTACACAGCAAACAGCTTCTTAAAAAGTATCAACAGACTTCCAGAGGGAGGAAAAAGCAACATGATTTTCAATTCACAATGCAGTTCCTGGCCTACTGATACAGGCATATTTAGAAAAGGATTTGCAAATGAAAGCAATTTAACTACACTGAAGTTTAAGGTAATAAAAGCTTGTTTCAAAAGACACACGCAATTTCTATGTCAGACCTTAACTATCTGCAAGAGCGCTGTATGTTTTCTTTGGCTAAACAAATAAATACGATTGCTTTGCTAAAATTTATTTTATTTTACATAGATTGTTGATACCGAAAAAAAAATCCTTGACTTTGGGATTTCCTTTTGGAACTGCTTCTCTTGTGATTTTTAGAAATTCATTAAATCCTAATTTGAAAATTCATTGCAAACAAAAAAAATATTAAATATGTCACTGGTTTGGTAAACCTAGAAATAAGCAATGTTCTTTATTCCAGCAGAACTATACAGGGACTGAACTGGAACAAATACTGGTATTCAACTTCATGACATTTCTCCTTTTCTATCACCATTTGCTGAAGGGCTGTATGCAAAACTGAAGAATGATAAAGTAAGGGGAAAATTATTTAGTAGGATAAATGTTATTAGAAACATGGGGATGAGATCTAAGATCAACCAGAATAAAATCACAGATGACAGGTATACAGTGATTATGAAAAAGGCTTTAAAATACAGTAATGCGAGAATACTTAGCAATAGTAAAATCTTCAGTTATGAATGTAAATGATAAAAACTTCATAACATGCTTATGAGGCTCAAATATTCAAGTAATACTTGTATTTACAGAAAGCAGAATGTGGTACTCATCATATGGGAATGGTTTTTTCATTGTATGAATATGAGTAGGAGTAACTTAAGGGGATAAATACCTAACATGGACTAGGGGTAAGAATTACTCAATCTGTGTCTTTTTTAAAATTTTTTAACCACAATTACCAGTTTTTGTGTAAAACCCTTAATACTCGGGATATTTAAGAAATCTTGAAGTATTCTAACATTTCAATATGCAACAAAGGCAAACAAAGAAGTATGAATATTGTGAATGATGAAAGAAAAGATTGCCAAAGATTTGATTTCTAGAGGATGGGAACACATTTAAACACTACATTTGTGGTCACATAATGAAAACCTTGGCAGCCATATCCAGTTCTACTATTTCAGGAGGTTATAAATTGGTAACTACAAACCTGAGATATTCTTAGAATTTTTTATTGGTTCAGCTGGAATCACATTACTTATTAACTAAGTAGAAAATAGCGCAACACCAGACAATACCAGTAAAGCATACATTTGGCATACTAAATCATCTAAAATTATCTAATAATATCTAATAATTCTCACAATGCAGAAAGTGTAATTACGTAAAGCTGAGTACTAGAGATGATCCCATTAAACTTTTTTTTAAAATCTAGAAATAAATACCCCCCCCCCCCAAGAAACAACATAGCTCATTTTTCCAATTACACAAAGAATGCCTGTAAACTCAGATATGGAGAAGGAAATAGTGCATGGAAACCAGTAACTGGGCAGGTAAGCACATCTAGGAACCAAAAATACAGGTCTCAGTTAAAGAATAGGAGGTTTGAACTCCAGAAAACAGCGGAGCTGAGAAAGATTCAGAGAGAACATAAACTCCCAGGATGATGCTATGACAAAAAGCACTAATCATAGAATCATAGAATCATAGAATCATAGAATCAGACAGGTTGGAAAGGACCTCTGAGATCATCAAGTCCAACCTTTGATCCACTACCATCACAGTTGCTAGACCATGGCACCAAGCGTCACATCCAGTCTCATCTTAAAAACCTCCAGGGACGGTGAATCCGCCACTTCCCTGGGCAGCCCATTTCAGTGGCTGATTACTCTCACTGTAAAGAATTTCTTTCTAATATCTAACCTAAACCTCCCCTGGCACAGCTTGAGGCCATGCCCTCTTGTCCTACTGCTGATTGCCTGGGAGAAGAGACCAACCCCTACCTGGCTACAACTACCTCTCAGGTAGTTGGACATGAACAAGAAGTATTAATCAGAAATAATGACTTCCCCACAGTGCTAAACTGACATGAGAGCATTTCACATGTATTTGGTGTCCAATAGTCAAAAATAATTTTCAGAAACTGAAGAAATTACAGGGACAACTTTTAAAAAGGATTTGGTTATGATATCTCTGTGTAAAATATTCAGAATAGATCCATATATATCATACATCAACAAAATGACTGCAAGGTAATTTAAGCAGCTTTTTGATCCTCCTCCAGTGTCTCTATCCCATCCCATACCTGAAATACACTACAGCCTCACATAGCAATTCTGCAGGAGTCTTCTCAAAAGTAGTGGGGTGCACCTTCCCCATCCCATGTATTTTCTGAACCCCTGTATGAAAAGGGAGAACACGGACTGGACTCCTCAGCTGGAAACCCCCTGGGGCAGGTTGCAATGACCATTGCCAGTCCCTGAAAGAAGAAAGAAACAGCTGGAGCCAGATGGTTTTTATGAGAAACTGGCATGATATTTTAAGTGTGGGTATGCAAAGGTACCACACTAAACTCAGGTGTTTGGCACTTCAGTTCTCCTGTTTGTGCCCAGTGAATGGCACCTCAACCTGGAAGCAGTAGGAAGGGCAGCTTGGAAGAGTGCCACTGTGTGTTCCCAGGGTCCATCCACACTTGCTTTTCATGATTGGGCAATTCAGTACTAGTTGCTCTGGAGAAACATCAACGTTTGTCTTACTCTATTCAGAAAATGGACCAAGTTGAGGTAAAAATCTTATCAAGAGAAAAATCTATTTGAAAATTAGCAACATTTTACAGCGTATCTTTTCAAATTTTCATTCTGAGATGGGAAGACATAGATTGATATGAAAGATTTTTAAAGATAAAGGTAAAAACATATTTAGGCATTCCTATAATTAATGTAACACACTCAGCATTTGCCTTACAGATTCCCTGGAAATATAACAGTAACTTTCCAGAATCATCACATTTATAACAAGTGAAGTCAATGACACCTCCCATCTGACTGCAGATTATATGAACTACCAACTATTATGACCATGAAAGTCAAGCAAATTCCTCCTCAGAGCAGAATACTTAGATACCTATTCCTAAGTCATACAGACAATGTAATATAGAAGATACTTGCCAGATTTGGGCTGTGATAGGTAATTTTAACTCTGCACTTGTCCCCCCATTAATGCCTTCAGATTCGCCCAACTAAAAATGCCACAGAATTTTAAAGACTTATAAAGATTTACCAGTTTAGAAGAGTTGCTTTCAGTCAGAACCATTAGCATTGGAAGAAATAATCCTTTCTAATTAAGCATTTAGATATATTTTCAGAAAAAATGATGCAAGAATTTAAAAGCCTTTAAGTGAACAGACAGTGAATGAGGTCTCTGTTGTTTGCAGTCTTATTAACAGTTGCAAAACACTGCATTTTTATGGAAAAAAAAAAGAATGAAGATGGGAATTGATTGTAACTGTTTATAAACTGAATTAAATTCTGAGGTAGCATCCATTTTAAAATCTGTCTTCCACTTTAATCAGTTTCTTCTTTTGCACATAGAAAGCTTGGCGAAAGTTGGAGGAACTGAAAGAAACCACTACAATACACATTCATCTCAGAGTCCTGTATGTGATAACCTTTCCTCCCATCCCAGCTCAGAGATCATACTGCTCAAGAAGCAGGATTTTAAGGGCTTTGACAGCTGATATTTTAGATGTTAGGCAGACAATGTCTGAGCACCTCAGGTTGTGCACTGTCACAAGAAATATCAGAACATTCCTGTGGCACTTCTTTGTTGAAAAGCTTTATTTGTTAATGCTCTCGTAGAGTATTTTGCTTCCAGTTATAAGTGAGGTTAGCCAGCGTCCAAAGAACTCATCTCATAGTAAGAAATGGTTCAAATTAATCTTCTAGGCCACCAGCTCATCCTGTAGCTGGGGACTTACTGCAGCATATGGAGCCCCAATTTTTGAGAAGGGCAATTCTATTCATAGTGAGGCACTAAGCAGGCAGCTACACTCTCTAAAGAGAGCAGGAATGTCCTTTTATGCCAGCAATACACAATATGGAAGCCACAAATGAGAATGAGAAATATAGGTCTCACCTTTATAGCACTGCTGCTAAAAGGAGTAATTTCCCATAGCTTATATTCTGTATGACTGCAAGGGAAACCCAAAAAGAGAGTGAGATGTAAAAAAAAAAAGAGCTAGCAGAGTGATTCTTAAAAGATAGGAGGTCTTTCAAATGAGGACAAAATTTAAGTGCCCTCTCAACTGTGGAGAATACAAGTGTTAGAAAAGCAGAAATCCCCGTGAGGTGGGGCAGAAGGTTACAAATGAAATACATTGAAGTGAAGAAAGGAGGTAATTTTTAGAGCAGAAGAGATCTTAAGCAGTTCTAATATAGCAATATACATACGAGAGGCAAAAAGAGGTGTATATATATTGGGTAGCCATAAGATATGGAAAGAAGAAAGATGTCAGAAAAGAGCTACTAAGAAAATTGTATGGAATATATGGGCAAGTTTCAGGAAGAAAATTCAAGAAATTGGTATTGAATGGGATTTTCTACTGCAAAAGTCAGACTATCTACTCAAGAGAGATGCCAAAGGTACACAAGATTGGGATGAAGAATTTGAGTGGGCCTCAAGAAACATCAGAAGCTAAACCAGAGATGCAGTATGTGGAAAGAAATTAATGAATCTTGTCAACCAGAGCTACAAAGACTAACCATGATATCCATGACAAATGGCAAAACCAACATTAACCAATCTAAGCCTCCCAATGAAGCAAATAATCAATCAAGGCAAAATATAAAGAAATCATATTTAACAGTAGTTAACCATATATTTTCTCAGGATGAACATCCATGAGTTTCATTAACTTCAAGAGGTTTTTAGTATTTCCACCTGCTATATTCTACTTTTTTTCATATGCTGTACACCTGCAGAATAAAGGATATATTAACAACGCTTAAGTATGTACGGTTTTCTCCAAACACTTATCTCAAATTGATTACTGGAGCATATATTTAATGCCTGTCTAAGCTGCAACTTAAATTACTGAAGGACTTAAATCAAATTTGGAAGATGATAATAAGACACATTACACAACATTACACTTATTATTGTTGTAAGAACTGCTGGAGAGTAGAGATACACTGTGATATTGATATGAAAAGACCAGTTACTTATTTCCATTGAACAGGAAATGACTTAACATAAGTCATTAACATACCCTCTTCTGGTTTTGCACTTGTAAAGCTGTCACATCTTGTGTGATCAGAAGGAAAAAGCCACACAAACTTTTTGGAAGAATTTTTTTTTCCCAATGTACTTACTCAAATACACATAAACTGTGTTTGGAAGTACTCATTTTGGCAGACAGCTGTGAAGTGACCTCACTCAAGCTTATGAATCAGAAACTGAGATCGTGTTACTCCTGATAACTCAGGCAGCTTCAGGGATTTTCTACCAGAAAGCTCTTATTGCACTTTGCTCACATGTATCCATCAACCTCAATCGCATTGGCTGGTGTATTTCTCATATTTTGAACTCCTTCATTTTCACTTTATCCTATTTGGCTTTTGGGTCCAGGAGTTCAGAAATGCAATTTCTTCCTTTCATCAGTTCAGAAGCATCCTGTTTGTTCAGCTGTCCCCATCATCCCTGAGTGATTCAACCTTAGACGTTTTAAGCCTCTTCCTCATGCAGGACAGCACAGTACCTGTGGGATTTGTCCTTTGTATCTTCACAAGGCTCAAAACAATACCAGTGAAGAAACACATCACAGATTTGTCAGTGTTAGTATATGGCTGCTTGTGAAAGGTGCTGACAGCAGCACAGTTCAGCAGCTCTCTGTGTCAGCCAAAGAAGCTTATTATTTGTTTTCATCTGCTAGTACCAATATAGGCCATGTTTTGGGACCATCAGAGAGAGAACTATCCTTGAAATAATTTTTAGGGTGATTTTAGCTCCTTAGCTCTAATCTAACAGATTAGAACGTGGACTAGAGCAAAATTTTGTTCTGTGTCAAGAAATATTACGACTGGTGAAAACCTGTCTCATTTTACTGTTCCAAAGCTGCCTTCTGCCAGCTTCAGTTCAAGTTGAAAAGGAAGAGGTTCTCAGCCTGTCCAGGCCACTCTTGGTCCTCCCAAATATTAATAGTGAGCTAAATGCCTTCATTTTCTGTGTGAAGTTCAGACTTTTTTTCTATGTGCATCACTTTATATCAGTTTACATTGCATTTCACTTGCCATTTCAGTGCTCAGTCACCAATTCATTTAAGTTCATCTTATTGTTCGTTGCTGACGAACCTTGTCATTACCTTGCTGAATTAATTTTAATATCATCAACAGACTTGTTCTTATGGTCTTGTCTATATTAATTGCCATTATTTCTATTGTTTGGTTTCTGTCTTTTATCCACTACCTGTCTGTGAAAGGAACTGTATAGGCAGTCACTTAATTTCCTTAAAACTTTTGGGAGAGCCATCTTTTGAAAGCCACCTGGAAACTCTAACAATCTCCTTTATCCATGTATTTGCTGAGAACTTTGAAGAATTCAGTGGTTTTGTGAGTCAAAAAATCACCATGAGTGTTCATCATATTTATTCATGTGTCCATTATTTCTATTTTTATGACAGATCCTATTAATTTCCCTGAAAATTACTTTTGTCTGTTACGGACTGACAGACTATAGATGACAGGCCTATATTAACTCTGACTTCCCAGAAAGTCTTTTTGAAAACTGATGTCACTTTTGCTATCTTCCAATCTTCAGGTACCAAAGTGGTTTACGTGATGGATTATAGGCTGCTGTTAGTTACACAATAATAAGGAATAAACACCTTCTAAAAATAAAACAAAATGATTGATTTACATTTAATGGTGTGTCTAAAGGATTCAGAACTGTTCCTCTACTTTTTCTCAGCTGCACCTGGCTGCTTTTGTGCTTTATCCACTTAAAACTGAAAGTCCTATTCCTCACAATTTTGCAAAGATAGAAATTTTCTGATTTACTGATTATGACCAGAAAGTGTTTGCATGTTAGTATGTCTCCTTTACTGACAAAAGGAACTACAAGAACATAAACTTTAACCAAAATCCTTCCCAAGAACTCCTGCTTAAATTTTTTCCTGTTTTTCCAGACTTGGCATAATTAGGTTCATATTTATGTATAATTAAAAAACCTAAATTTCCATTACAGAGTTTTTTAGTCATGAACCCTCATCATCTTAAGGGCCTCAAATAAAAGACTACAATGGATTTAACAGAACTGAATATCTCTGATGCAGATAGCTGTCGTCTATGTCAGTGCTCCTTGATAAACACAGCTAAACAATTTTGTTCTCCCATCTCAACAGCAACTGAATTTGTAAGGCAGTTGGACTAGATGACCATTTGAGTTCCCTTCCAACTGAAATATTCTATTCTATTCAACCACTGCTACTCTGACTTACTTCTAAGAAATTAAAATGTAAATTATGTACAGAAAACATGCATTAGGCAATGCTATCTACAAATGTTCATACTAGGCTAGGTTACTCTACAAAACATTGCTGTTGATAATATATCCACATAAAAGACATGATATTTAATATATTGAAAATATTCTGTAAAATCTCATTGTATTTCAGCTACAGAATTTGCCTCTAACAAAGATACAATAAATGCCACATAACTGAAACACAAACATATTTTCTTCCAGCCTGGATTTGAGGCAGGTTCTCTATGCTTCACCAACCAGAGAAAGACGGTTTTTTCCTTGCATCAGACACAAGGAAGGAGAAGCTTTTGTATATGTCTCCTGACAACATTTCATCTTAATACAATCAGGTCACAGCAGCTACTGCAGAAAATTGCTCGCAGTTTGCTGGCACCATGGGAGACCATCATTACTGAAAAGATTGAGAAACCCATCAAAGACAATTCAGGACTCAATCTAACTGTGGCATCCAAGTGCTGCGCTTTTTTATTAGGGCTATTTGCTTGCATCTCTTTAATTCTTATTCATGTCCGTTGGTCCTTGGCTCTCATCATGATTCAATGCAATAAAGGTTTCAGCTCAACTGAATTCAATCTCAGAAGTCATCGAAAACTAAAATTTATGTAGTACTTTTTGGAAAATCTTATGACAGCCACCAATTCAGGTGAGGAGATGTAATCTCTTCTTCAAAAGTAGTACAAAGATGTTTGCCTGATTCCTTCACAAAGGAAACCCACAGAGCAGCCTATTCTGTGTCACGCTGTAATGACAGAAGTCAATTTCTCTGTGGATATTTGGCAGAAACCAGTTACCACCTGTGTCAGCAACTTTGGTAATAGGTTTGTTTGATTGATTGAAAGTTATCTATCACATGGTAGTTTTTTTACAGAAAGAAACATTCTCCCTTCACTTTCATGATCACTCACTCCAAATCAGAATAAAGCCATCACTGCTTTTAATATAGTGTACAGAAACAGTCTTTTGAAAACTTAAGACTTGCTGAGCTTGTAAATGTCACACAATAACCAGTAGAAAACATAAATCAGAAAACATAGGCAGTTGTTCTCTTTGAACTTATTCCATAATGGTTGCCACTTTCTTTTTTACCTGCAATCTCACTTTGAATAAGATTTAGTTTCAATAAGGTTTATACTGTGGAGGACCAGTACTCTATGCAGTAGATAAGAAAATCTTAATGCTAAACCTGGAGAAAAAACTACGGGTAAGTTCCAGACTCTTTACCTGCTTCTTCCTTCAAGGTCCCCAGAAGACAATGGCTCCAATTTTTCTGTCATCCAACTAGACCAGCTGTGCCAATCATTCTGTCCTAAGAGTACAGTATTTACACCCCAGAGAACATATTCAATTTTATAAGAGGGAGAATATTTATTCAGCACAGAACAGGAAAGTGTTGAGTCTTTTATACTTTACACAATAGAAGAAGCACAATGAAATAAGGTCCAAAGAATGGGATCTGATAGTTACAGTCTATAGTCTAAAAGCAAAGTAATTCTAAGAGTTACTAGAAAGATCAGCCTTTCAAAAGGGATATTTCTCAGATGGATAAGAACTATAAACTGTGATTTAAATTAGGGACAAGCCCCATTAGAATTTAATGTAGATTCTACAGCTCTTTATTAGGTGAACACCTAGCAATCAAACCAGAAAGGTAAACAAAAACATTTTTCCTTTAAAGCGTGACAATTACATTTATTGACGTTAGTATCCTATGTTCATTTGCGAATTTGCAAAGTAGAATGAGCTTACTTTTGTCCTAACTAATTTTATGTCCAATTCTCAAATAGGAAGCAGTGGACTCCATAGGCTACATGTGATGATGCTTTATAACTATGAAAAAAAAAATCAGTAGACTGAACAAAAATTTATTAGGCTCCAAAGTTACAAAATTAACTGTTCCTTAATCAAAGGGCAACAGAATTGTATCATTTTTCCCATTGGAAAGACCAAGTATTTGTCTTTTAGTGTGAGATGTGTCTTTGTATGGTGCTCTATTAATAGAAAAGCATTGACACAAACTGACCACAGAGTAAGATGTAGCTAGCTGTGTAAGAGTGGCTTTAGACAGCTAATGTACTACCTATTATGCAAACCCACATTTGCACTGCATTTCTGATCATTGCAGCAAATAATGTATTTATAAAATGACACATGACAAATCTGTACAGAGTGTTTCTTCTCTACAAGTCTTTTCCACAATATGGTTCAACATTCTCATATTCTTTTCTTCAAACCACTCTATTGCACTGGGACATGCATATATCCTTAATCACAGGAGCTCATACATGCTCAGCCCCATTTACTATTGCTGGACACAGGAAGACAAGGATATAACCTAAGCTATTTGGGCTGGACAAATAACATACGTAGAAGGCTAACAAACCCCTGAAATATATTAGGTAGTTGTAGAGTCAAAACTAAGATTGGATTGCTTGAGAAACTTCACCATACATTGAGAAGATTAATAGAAATGAATGTTCTGTCCTTACATGTCTTTAACTGCTCACTCTTCCTCACAGCAACAGAAACTACACATGTGCCGGACTTTTTTCCTCATTATATTAATCCTTTCTAGTCAAAACAAAAGCTCTGGAAAAAAATAATCTAAAGAAAACATGTACAGAAAAGTGCCCTGCCCACATATGAAGGAAGGAAAGGAAAAATATTTGATTGTGGAAGATATCCTCCATTTTAGGTAAATGGGCATCTCGAGTTCATTCACTTTTCAAGTGTTTATTAAGTAGGTTATTCCCATCTACTGCCTTTGAGATCAGAATAACATCAGTGTCACGCCTCTATTAATTGAAGGTAGTTTTGGTTGTCTTTTTGTAGCTTGGAAAAAAGGTAATAAATGGTCACACATACATTTAGAGTAGTGAGAGACTGCCACTAAAAGTATTCAACATACCTAGTTGCTCAACTAGGATAAAGGCAGCCTCCCTTTAACACAAATCTAATTAAAAACAGCTTACATGGAGCTTCTCTGGGGTATGCTGAGACAATATGGAAAATATGCATATTTAAAATCCCTGGATTTAAATGTAGCAGAATGAATAATGCAAAAGAATGTAGAAGTACTTTCAATGAAATTTAGAATTTTAATTATATTTATCTCTTTTGAAGGTAGGGTCTTAGGTTATTTGGGCACGTTTAACAATTTTATCCTCGGTTTATAAGACAAATTTTTCTAGCTGGGCCACAAATTCTGTAGACAACAGTCCAGTTGAGTAAACTTGCTGACATAATCACAAATACTGTGTGATAGAAGAACTGAATCTTTACATAATTCTGCTCATTCTTGGAAGACCTAGGAAGATCTTGTGATGAAGTACATGCTCCATTAATCAGAAGGGACTGAAAGTGCACATAAGGGTCTGTCTCTCAAGCACTGTTGTCCAAAGTGATATCTGAACAGCATCTAACATCAGGAAGAAAACAAAATTACAGAAAATAATGTGAGTAGCAAAGATAGAAACTCTGGATATATGAAAGACAACTGAAAGTGACCTAAATCACAATCTGTACTTTATATAATGGGTGCTGGTGAAGAGAAAAAATTCAGAGAATAGTCTGATAGTAGCCAATTCCTCTATTTTGGCTGGTAATCATGCAGAGGCAGCTAATTGTGCAAGTGCACTGCATATAGATGAGGAGCATCATAATACTTCATGTAAGACCAACCTTTGTTTCAAAACATGTATGTCTTAAGCTTGAGAACAGAAGATAAATTAAAGCTTGAAAAATATTTGTGGCTTACCTAAGACTGAAAAACTGTTGGCAACTCTAAGAGGATTAGCTGAGATAAAAGACCAACTCTTGGTCAGACTACAGGACAGAAATCTCAAAGAGATTGCAAAGAGACTTAGAACGAGTACTTTTCAAGGGGATTCTCATTTGCCCAGCAACAGCCACCATGTTGATCAGGCTGTAGTTTCTGACTCCATGGGTGAGATTAAAAATGAAAAGGTATCACAAGGAAGGGCTGGAAGCAAAAAGCAAGTGGGGCTAGTTCAGTGTGTATTTAATAATACCTGGAACTTGCACAAAGTGCCAAAATTGAGATAATGTAACAAGGAAAACAAATAAAATTGATGCAATTTATTTTTAAGAAAGGATACCAATATCCAGAATCAGCTGAATCACAGCAGTAATGGTGGCAACACTGTGTTTGTATGACCACACATCAATTGCCTACAATCCATTAGGGATCCAAAATAGGCATGTTTGACTGTTTAATCATGCCCATTCTTCATTTGCAGAAATGCAGTCAAGAAACAACTCCATTTCAATTTCATAAGCATAAAATGGATATCTTTGCATATGGAGAAGCACCTTAGTCTGTGGAGAGGTGTCTATCTATCATTTAAACTCTGGTGTACCTAACTCCACTTAAATTCCCCAAGCAAATAAAGTCGCTTTTGAACAAATCACTCATTAATGACTAAGGCAACCTGCACTGACTGGAAAGGGAAGCTCACACTTGGCAGACAAAGCTGAGCCTACCTCAGTGGTGCAATCAGTAGTTAGCACAATTGCTGATAGAGACAAGACCTGGATATTCCCAGCATGAGAGTATTTGAAGCCCACTGCTCAGGAGTGCCCTGCTTATTTGACAAAAGGCAGAACTGAGATGGAGCTGCTTCCTCTCAGAGCTGGGAAATCAAGAATGGAAGAGAGAATGAGCATGAAAAAGGCTGATATGGTAGCTCTGTTCCCATTCAAGGACCACTGCATACACTTTAAAAATGGTTTTGAGAACAGGGACCAGCTTCCGGAACTCCCAGAGGGGTTTGCTCTTCACTGGGCTACATGTTGTATACTTGACATGTAACTTTAAATTTAATAGTCTACTATTACAGTAGACTACAATTTGTAATTTGCAACTACAACTTCCTAGGAAGCCATCACAATAGCTTTCAGAAGTCTAAGCAGCAGGTTAAAGTGCTTGGTCTATGATCCTGTGATTCTGTGTCTTGTCTGCCTAAGCATTTGATTATATCAGGAATTTATGAATGCTTAAATTACATAGGAAGGAGAGGATAGGTCAAGGTCATACTTCTCTACTTCACATTTCTGATTTTTTACAGAAACAAAATATGCAGGGCAGCTCTCCAAAGTTTTACATGTCATTCAGTTCTGCTGCTGACCTGCTTAAAAGCTTGAACTTTATCCTCATGGAACGACTGAGAAAACAGTGTGAAGCTGCATTTTCCTTGATAGTTCAGAGCTCATCAAGAAATGTCCAATTGCTGAGTCAGTAAGTTTTTTAAAAAGCTCCATAATGCAGCTCTAATACTGGATTACTTCCAGTCTACTTTTTTGACCCTCTGTTGAATCCATTGGCATGGATTTTTCAAACAAAGCCCTCACTGCCTGCCATTAATCCTTTTGGGTAAGCAAATCAGCAAGCCCTTTAATCACTGGGATTGATAGAACCACTCCTAGAAAAGCATCATAAACCATCTGCCATTTTCACAACTATCAGTTCCATGAGTGAATGAAAGTACAAGATAAACAGCATGGTACAGAACGCCACAGCTGAATAAAAAATTAGAACCAACACAGGAGAGGCAGATTACTGCTTCATTGTACTACAATAACAGAGCAGTTAAATCTTAACATATCATTCCTGTTATGGTAGTCTTTGCTCCAAAGTGCAAGTCTAAGCACAAACACATTTCTGTCTATTACAAGAACAGAAGAATGTAGTCACGTAGCTAACAAATATGAACATAATATATGTTTTCACAGGCTACCTTGCTCCCAGTGCCTACGATCTCACCTAATTTGAAGCAGCACCTCAAAATAAAGACAAGCCTTTGTACCCTTTTCACTCACAAATGTTGCAATTTGTGTCTTACATAGTTATATAAAACCAAAACTGCTCAGTGGGATATGAAATACTCCTTCAAAATTATGACAGGCCAATCCCACAGCAGAGTAGTTGCTAAAACTAGGTACAAAACTAAACCCAGGTCAGGTCTCTTTTGAAACATCTGAATGTGGTGGGTTGCAATGGAGACAAGGAAAGGTCACAGTCCTCTCTCTGCATATATGGATTGGAATAATTTATCCATTTATTTTCTTTTAACATACCTTATCCGTCGAGAATATCATAAAGGTGAAAACACTCCAAACTACACTGAAACCTCAACTAATTGGGGGAAAAAAAAAAAAGAGGATGTGTCTAACCACCATTGCAACTCATAGGAATCAAGAGTGGCTACAAGCAGAACAAAGGAAGCAATTTGGAGCTCAGCTCAAAAGTGCTGGTAACAAGTCCTCTAGGGCTCCTTCTGAGTCTCTCTGAACCTTGTAAAGATCAAGCCTTTCTAGGATAAGTTCAAAACTCAGAGAGACAACTATTTAACAATTACAACCAGAAAAAAGAAGCCAGCAGTAAATACAAACTGTAAAAACTGTAATTTCTCTTTCCCTTCTCTAGGGGCAGAGATTTCCACCTCCAGAGACAGCTGTTGCATCAAAAATTTAGAAACAGAAGTTGATTGGGCATTAACCCAGGTTACAACTGGCAGATATCCTGCACTAGTTTGGCTGGTTCTCACCAAGCCCCTGGTGCTGCCAAAAGGATCCACTCACCCTCTCAGCTGAGCAGGCTCACACCCAGCACTGTTCCTCATCTCTTAATCTGATGCTCAAACAATGACATCTTATAAAAAGGAGAATAAATAAGAAAGCTGCCGGTGAACAGCTTTACACAAATGTTGAGGAGGGAGTCAACCTGACACTTCAGCTTCTGGATGGGTTCCTAAGGCAAAAGCAATTGGTAAAAGGCAGAAGATGAGACAGACCTGCAGCTCAGCCTTCATCAGGAGCATGTGGTAGCTTCAGCCACACTCCACAAGGAGTTCAACTGGCTCTCACTTTTCTGGGATTTTCCGAGGCTCTCAGTGGATCATGCCCCTCTGAATACTTAGGGAGACCATGGCCTCCTTTCTGAATT
Source organism: Pachyramphus minor (assembly GCA_013397135.1). NCBI lineage: Eukaryota > Metazoa > Chordata > Aves > Passeriformes > Tyrannidae > Pachyramphus > Pachyramphus minor. Next base: position 419,421 of record VYXB01003357.1, on the reverse strand, counting down.
TTTAGTTAGAACACGCAACAGATGAATTGGAAACACAGGTTTCCTCCACAATGCTGAATACAGGATGGCCAGGAACTGCTCTATTTATGATACCATTGCTCAGGACCCTTCACTTCAGCTGCATCTGAAGCAGAAATAACTGGAGAGGCCAAAACTAACTGGAGAGGAATTCCTGGGGCTGGTTTTAGGAGCAGTGTGGGGGCCCTTAGCAAAAATGATGTCCTGGGCCTCTTGGCTGTCTATATTGATGTACCCATAGAGAGCACAAGGGCACAAGGAAAGTTCTTAGTCAGAAAAAAAACAAAACACAATCATTAAAAGAGAATTTTTTGTTAACATTTTTTTCCTAAAAAGCACCAAACCATTGTTGGCATGGTGAAAAAACTTGGTCAGCGCTTTCAAATTTGGTGGGCCAAGTTCTACAAAAATGAAAGCTGCCTGATAAACAGAAATGTAATTAATTAAACTTCTACAATTTGGATCCTTTGGCAATTAACTTAATTGTTTATTTCTGATATGTAAACATGGACTTAGATGTCTTACTTAAGTATCCCAGTAGTACAATGCCAGCATGAATATTCAATATCCAAACAGAAGATATTAACTAAAATTAGTTTATCTAATTCTATTTCTCAAGGAACATTTATTTGTGAAACACATGTAAGCCCTAAGCCTACTAAAAACTGGTGGTATTCAAATTAAAAGTATCTATGATCTCAATGGCAAAAGTGATTCAGAAGGGGATTTTGGTACAGGAGAAGTGATCCACAAATGCATTTATTTACTGGCAACTGTGTTCAAGAAATCAGCAAAAAACAATTAAGAAAAGAGTTAACTAGATGCCAACTAGCTAATACTGTTGAATCTTTGCATTATTGCACATGACTACAATTTTTAATAACAGTTTGTTTTATTTTAAGTTAGGTTAAACTTACTAGATTTACTTACTAGGTTGTAAATTATTTATTTATTTATTTATTATCTTATTGGCTGCATCAGGCAATTCCTGGAAATTAATGATCAATGAGATAAACAGAGACCACTGTGAAGTGTTAACCTTTCCAGATGAAATTAGTACCACTTTGAGGTAATTTAGAAGTTTTACTGTCATAAGAAATTCAGAAATGATCACTTTCTGCCTTATAGTGCAAATGTTTTTGAGAAGAGCAATTTGTTGCAATGCTTTCCTAAAGCCTTTGAAAGACCTTCCTGATGTGCTGCGTCTTTCGGAAGGCTTTAAGCTTGGAAATTTTGGCACATGCAGTCTCAATTACAATGTTTAAGGTTCTGGCAACAGAATTTGCTCTTTTAAGCATCATGGGGGATATATGCTTTGTTAAACTGGGTCAGCTGGCCTGCTCCTACTGGAGTAAAGGCTTCAATACATTCATGGAAGGACCAAGCTATCATCTGGCTGAATGTTTGCTATCATCTCTTGAATCTTAGAAGTCACCATTATTGTTAAATTCTGCAAGATATTTATATAATGAAATCCAGAAAGTTACAGTCTCCTACAAGCAGAGCACCCCAGGCTTCCAGAATGGTCCTTCTACTTTCTATATATTCTACCTATTTGACATTTTCTCAGAGACTTTTATCTTTCACATCCCCCATTCAATCACCATCTCTCATCCTTTCTGCAAAACAATAATGGGGGCCATTTACACACTTCATTATTTGAATTTTCATAGTTAAAAAAAAAGATGTTGCAGAGTTCAAGATCTGAAGCACAGAAGAGTTAAAGGCCAAATCAGCTAACAGGCAAAAAAAAGAGAAGATTGATTACTTTTGTAGGCCAGGAGTAAAAATGTATTGTTTTTACATTAATACTAAGGCAAAATGTATTGCTTTTATATTAATATTGAGGCATTGTTCTAACAGTGGAATCTAGGCTGTAGAATAAGGTGGTTCACTCTATAGTGATTGTAACAGTTAAATAAATTGCAGAGACACAAACCTTGCTCTACTACTAAGCCATACATCAACCAAGTCTTGTCCTCAATTTAGACAACAAGAAGGGGAGAGAGATACTCAGTGTAGCTTTATGACCTATGCCAGGTTAAATCTGCTCTACCACTCAAAGAAGCACTCCTGTCCTGCCCACACATTTGCATTCTTATTTCCTCTCCTTCCTTTGAATCAACACATAATTTTTGCAAAGGTACTAAAACTCTTGAAAAAAAAAGTTAGACATAACAGTAATTCTGATCTAACTTGAGAAACTAAAAAAAATGGAGGAAGAACAACAATTACAGATAAATTATTTGCTGTCTGTTCTGTGTAAAATTCCTGCATAGTCCAGGAAGCTAGGAGCAGGATCTGAGTAAGGATATGCAGGCAGCTGTGCAAAACAGCCCTCGTCTGCAAACAGCATCCTAGTTTATGTCACTTGTGGTCTCAGCACTTTCTTAAACTGATCTAAGTCCATGCTGAACCTGTAAAGGGCAGTTCCTCTTTGTCTGCATTCTCTGATTAGTGTTTCTACCCTCCACCCCCACAGTTAAGCACTTAAATAAAAATAATTTTTTAAAGTCAGGTACTTAAATAAAAATAATACATACAGTTCATATCCCTACTTCCTGCAGTGAACCTCTACAAAACTGTGATTAACAATCATTGCCTTCACATCTCAAGAGAGTGCTATGCCTTTTACTCATGATTACTATTGAATAAAGTTACTTAGATGCTGAAAGAGTTCATAAAACCCAACACAGTTGCTTTGTGAAGTGTGAAGCCCATTTTTAAAACCATGAAGTGCATTTTCCTACAGTTACTGTTAATATACTTGAAAAGTACATAATCTATTTTTATGATAGAGTATTCCATGCCAGAAATAAGGAAGTGAAAATGAAAATTGCTATTAGATTAGAATCACCTTAATCAAGGACTCATTACAAATTCAAAGGTACCCTATATGCAGGCGTAGATGTATATTTCTTACATTTCACATCTTAAAGACTAGTGAGAGGGTGAATTCTGTATATCAACTCTTAATCCTTTGAAAACTTTCAAACATACCCTTACAGTAATTGTATGACCTTGTAGGTTTGTTCCATTTTAAGTAACAGTTATTTGCAATTGAAGATTAGACCAAGTGAAAGAACCATCAGTCAGCGCAATTTTAGAGCATTTTAAAGCATTACACAAGCAAGAGTAAACCTGTTCCTTTCATTATCTGAACATGAATAGAAAGTGACACTGTGGCAGTTACAGTATATTTCCTTTACCTTCTTCATCAAGGCATTCTTCTCAGCTTTTCTCCATCACTCATGTACTTCCATAGGCTTTTAAGCAAGCTACTGTAAAAACAAAATTATCTAGTCAGTCCTCTCTAAGATAGACATGCCTCCCACGCAATCTACTGAGTCTGCCCGCTGAGCCTATCTAGTGACTAATAATGTCTTGCAGTTCTACCACTCTCGAATGCACTATAATTTCTGGCATCCCAGAAATGAGGAGGCTCAGTCATCTTTGTTAGTCCAGCCAGAGTATCTCCTATTTTGTCACTTCAGATATTTAGATACAATTCCCCAACAACAGGACTGAAAATAGGGTCCAGCACTGCTCTGTGATCACTTTTTCTCAAAGCTGTAAATAATACCTTGTCTAGTGCTTTTGGCTCACACTAGGTAGTACTGGTGTGACCGGCTAATAGTCTGGTTGTAGCAGAATGCAGGGGCTGTTCTGAATAGGCTGTGTAGGTGAGGTTGTGATTTTTTTTTGAGGAAAAAACATTGCTATATAGTTGTAAACTCCGTTGTGCTGCCGCAGCTTGGAGCCAAGGAGTGGGGCCTTGCCCACAGGCACTGTCCCTGCATAATCTACTTCTCCATAAATTTGCTAAACTCCGGGAGAAACATGGTAAGAATGCAAATAATTGAGTCTCAGCAATCAAGATTCTTAGCTTCATAATACCTCTGTCTGACCAAAATACACTGGAGACATCATACTGAAAGAGCCATAAAAAGAGTATACTCCATTTGCTGATGACTTTCATTGGGCTATGAAGCTATGCCAACCTATGAGGATTTGGCTAACTATGATTACTTTTCACTGGAGAATTTCAGGGCTTTACCTTCTCCACACAAACAGTGTGGAGATAAACGGTGTATTTGCCTTCCCACAAACACCTACACATACATATTCCCCTATATTTTCTGTAAAGAGTGATTAATAAATGAGCAACTGTCACTGTAACAGGGAAATGTGTCTCAGTGGAAGGCCTTTCATTGTTTCATTGCACAGTGACCACTTGGAGCCTGTCACTCCAGTAGCTGCCAAGCCATCTATGACACAATTGCTGCTGTAATTCACCCCAAGGGACAGTGAAGATGACACCGCAAAGGAAGGCTGCATTGCAGAGGTAAACCCTTGAACTAAAATGGCAGTTTACCAACCCAACACATTTTATTACCTTTTCATATTACTGAAGCGTTTTGTTCAGAATGTTGTCTTCTTGACCTAGGATTCAAAAGAAAGTATTACATTTTCTTCATTAACCTTTCCTGATACTACTCCCTAATCATACACATGTAGTTGGTTTATTAAGGGCCTTGCAGATGGGGGGCATACACTATCCTCTTTTTCTATACTTTTTTTTTTATAGAAAATAATAAGATATTCTCTAGAAGAACCAGTAATAAAGAAGAACCCTGTATCAGTCTTACGAGTACAACAGAAGCCAGCAACTCTGTACATTGGTGTGGTCAGAAAGGGCTCTCAAGAATTGGTTGCTGTTTTAAAAATTCCTCTCCATTTCTTTTCTACCTTCTTCATCTTCTTTTATACTGCTAAATAAACTCTTATAATCAATACATCATTTCACTCTTGCCTTTGAGAAACTATACATCAGCTGCCAGGGAAAACACTCGTCAGGGTGCTTAAAATCCTCATTTTAGAGCAGCTGGACCTCTGAAAGTATGCATATACACTAACCTATTAGCATGAGCAAAGAAAAAGACAATATAACTTCCAAAAAAGTAAACAAAAAATAAGGCTCATACTCAAAGATCTAATTATTAAACTATTTGCTATAACTCAGGCAAAGGCTGTCATGAATTCCTGTATTCAGATTTTAAGGATCAGATGTATATCTGATTGCCTAGTATATCTTGCCTAGTAAGTACCTGCAGTAAATGAAAATGCTGCTGTTCCACAGCAATATGTTACTGCCTTAGTGCTATAGGTTACTGCATTGACCTGCTTTAGTGTAAAATCCAGCAGCTTAGCCCAAGCAAGATTTCCATGATAGTATAAAATAAAAACACTTAACCTTGCACTGGTTAACCAACACTCTCATGACCTGTTGATGCATCTGTCCAGCAGGAGCAGACAACAACAGCAACAGGCTGTTTTTAAACTTTTGCAGCTGATTGCCATATGACATGCACTTAAGATTCTAATCGTAAAAAGCTAAAAATTAAATACAAGCTTAAAATTTGTACCCTTCGTTTTCTGCTTCAGAAGACAGGTTGCTCTCTGAAATGCTTTTTGGTCCAGTTTGCAACTAGGATTGCTCAAAAGTCTTGCACTGGTACTTCTGACCTTTCTACAACTGGCCCAAAATTAATACACAGGTTCAAACCTACCAATAAGAAAAAAAGCTTCCTTTTAAATACAGTCAGGGTATGAATTTTATTACACAGTCTTTTCCTGCAACATGCTCTAAACAAACTAATTTAAACAAGGAAAGTTGACAGTTATGGTTTGCCCTGAGGCAAGAGCTCTAAGGAGATATGGGTTGCAGAACTGAAGCTGTGACATTCTGTCCAATGTACATAACTGCAAAGGAAAGGGATGGAGTGAAATCATCAAGTATCTGAAAAAAAACCCCAAAATTTAACTCCATTCTCTATCAGAAGTTATCAGTAGAATACTACCAGTATACAAAGTTTACATGAATGAATTCATGTATCACACACAGGTATCACATCCAGATTGATGCAAACAAAGATGCTTGTAACCATGTTCTGAATTGTCTGAAAAGTAGCTTGGGACAGAGTTTTCTAATAGTCAGAGTGAAGAAAAGGGCTAGTGGCAGGGGGGACGAGGAAAAAAAAAAGCCATTTTCAATTATTTATTTGGTGACATGCTACACTATTACCTGGTTCAGAAATTATTACTGTAAATAACATCTTGTTCAAACAATTAACAATCTCCATGCATTTGTATAAATAACAAGTCACTTCCAGGCAGCCTATACATTGCTTCCATAACATTTGCATATTACTATGAAAAAAAGATATCTTTATAGTTAGAGTCAAAAGCTTCAAAATTTGGAATGTATGTGTCTGAGGAAGAGAGTGCACGAATGTCTTCACTGGATGTCGTTTGTGTGCAGCATGTGCTGAACTTCAGGATGTGATAATCTCAGACACTCTCTAACTGGATATACTTAGCAGAAAATAGTCTAGATGTAGTTCTATCATATGCTATCTGTATGCTTCTTATCTGTAATCAAAACATAATTAACTAGTTTCATCATAAAATAAGCTTGTGGAATTTGGTGGAATAATACTTTTAGATCACCGCATAATGAAAGCTGCCTTCTATGCTCTCTTCCTAAGGGGCACAGGACAATTTCAGTTTTGAATACCACACAGTTGGAAAGTTTCTTATAAGTTTTCTGAGAGCAAAAAAATGCATTCTTGTTCTGGTACTTTATGGTTTTGCATCCTAAATTATCAATGTAGCTGTCTTTAGTGAAAATGTAATATGGTCACAATGACTGATTTACAACTGAAGACAGTGGGATCCCCTATTTCCAAAAGAGACTGCCCTCTTTTAATGATAATTTATTAACTGAGACATTAAGAAACCTAGCATTTTTCAAACATTTTATGTTGAGTCCTTTAACATCATAAAGTAACCAAAGTGATAGTTTCAGCTTCCTGTGCTTCACCAGAACACCTCATTGATAAAAAAGAGGAAAGGATTTTCTCCAACAGGATAAAAATGTACAGCAAGTTCTCCTGTTCTCGTCTTAAGTCCAAGGATACTTTACTCAATAGATACTGCATAGGTGCTCATTACTCTGTTACTGCATTTTAAGAAGTTTCAGTAGCCTCTTGATTTTCATTACTTTTTTTTCTACTCCCTCCTTTGTCATATCTCTCTATTCTCAGTGTATAGAAAACACACTAAATGAAAAAAACCGCTCCTGAGTTGTTTGTGCTGTATTTCAATATTTTGGCATATGTCTGTTTCTGACGCAGAATCTTGGTACTCTAATTATAGTCACAATCAGGGAGTATTACCTTATTTCTTTAATTAAATTAATTCACATTGCCATTTTTTGTGTCAGATGCAAAATGCAGATGTGGTTTCCTAAAGGAACATGGAGTGTTTATATATCAACAGATGCATATTACAAATATAACTCAATGCTCTTTAGATCTTCATAACACACAAGATCCAGAAATAATATAAAATCAAATGAGCAGCAAAACCAATCTTGACAACAGAGACTAGGTTTTCTTTTCCCCATCTCTTTATCCAAAACCCAAATCACAAGAAAACTGAATATTTTTTGAGCTTTGAAAATTTAGCTAGCTTTTTCCCATCAGCATTTTCTTTTTCTATGATCTACAGATCACAGGAATATCAGACAAAATATAGCTCTTGTGGTCAGACTGATGTGAAACAGAAAAGGTTTCTTTTCAGTCATGCTGGACTGGTTTGTGGAGTCAATATGTTCAGCAACTGAATGTTCCTTTAGATTTCTGCAAATACATTCAAATTGTTTGAGATTCTTCCAGAAGTAACACTAGGAAAGGAAACACTTACATTCTAGCAAGTGCCACTTTTATTAGCTAGCAGCTCCATTCAAAAACTATGAAGAACAACAAGATCTGTTTAATACAAACCCATATCCCAGACCACTAACTACTTTTCTTACAATAAAGCTATTCCAGAGACTTTAACAGCCTTTTCAACAGGTAACATGACTGACCACGACTGGGTCAAAGCCCTCTTAATATCCTTAAGGCACCTCTGACCTGCCAGTTCCTTCCTCTACTGAGTAAATACAGCCGAAGAGTTCCTGGAAGTGCAATTTGGGAAGTCATTCATTCATGACTACAGTCTTAAAATTCCTCTTACGTGGCCACACGAGAAATGTGTGGGATACCAGACACAGTTAGTATACTTTAGGCAGTGAGATTTCATGAGAAAATGTGTGACTGAACTATATCCCAAAACGGAGATTTGCTAAAGCAACATTGTGAAGCCTTGACACAAATCTGATACATACAGTCAAGTCAGTAACTTTTCAAGATTCTTATTTCAGAGTAGGAGCTAAAACACTTCAGTGAGAGCAACTAGAAAAATACTGCAAGATCACAGCATGATCCTGTGTACAGAAAAGCTGGATAATGCACCACCTCATATACAATAATTCTTCTTCTACTCTATGGATCTACAATTGCAGATTTGTTCTCAATCACATACCATGCTGTAATTTAAATGACCAACTGTCCACACCATATTAACAAAAGAGCAAGGCTGAACTCTCTCAAACTTATTCTATTTCCTTAATTAGCACAAAATCTCTCTCACTGTTGCAATGCATATTAATGAAATATTTCATTCATCTACTAATTTATTATAAAACTTTTATTTCAAAAACTGGATTTTGAAAGGAAGATTCACTGTGTTGTTTTCAGGTTTTTGATCATCTGATAGTCAGGAAGCACAGTAGGAGATGCTTTGTAGCAGGAAGGTAACGAGGGACTTACCAAATCACAGGAATTATCTGTAGTTAGTTGTGCTATCAATAAAACAACAGAGCTCCTGCTAAGGAAGCAGTTTGTCGGGGGCATGTAGCACAGTAGGCACACCATGTCTGTCTTTAAAGGTGACCTGAAAAAAATTATGTTATACTGCTGAGATGCTTATTATGGGGCCTGTTCCCTTTACAGCAGAAAACAGGTCACACTTGAAAATTACTCCAAAATGTTATTCCAAAAAACCTTGTTTGAGAAAACCTGCAGGAAGGGCATAACATTACACAAAGAAAGAGGGTCAGTAGACATGCATGGTAATGGTGTAAGCAGACACCATACAAGTTCACACACTGGTAGATGACAAACATTCACCAGGGAATGATATCACTAATATTTTGCTATGCCCGTTATTGCTTCAGTAGTGAAACATTTTAGTAAGGCCTGTTGCAACAGGATGAGGGTTTAGCTTTAAGCTAAAAGACTGGTAGATTTGAGCTAGATATAAGCAAGACATTTTTTATGACGAAGGTGGTGAGATACTGGAGCAGGTTGCCCAGAGAGGTGGTAGTTGCCTCCCACTGATGCAATATTAGGCGAGATGACAGCTTTTGGAAACGAAGAATAAAGTATGTAAATACAATTCATCTATCTTAATTTGTTACCAATTCTTCATTAGTTTAAATTCATACTAATCTCTTCTTCAGCTGAAGATAAATATCTTCACCATTCAGCCTTTAACTTGCTCACTATTCTACTATCTTCTCCCCTTCAATGGGGATAGAAGTATTAAGTGATTAGTAAAGATTAAATACCTTTCATGTACATACATATATAAAAATAAATTCTCTCTCAATGGTATGAACAGATTGTCTAAATGGCAGCTAAGGTATGCTACATCCCAAACTGTGGTTTGCACAGTCTAAGTTCCATTTTATGTCTTTCCTCTTGTAGAGAGATAATCTCAACGCACTGGAGAAAAACAATTTAATTGCCAACAAATGTAAGGATAATTACAACACAATCTTACCAGGAGCTACAATGCATGACTTTTACTTTGTATTTTGGCAAAAATTTCACCTGTCTTTAACATGGAAAAACAAACCTGTCTGATGAGAGCATATCCCTCCCAGAATGTGACCCTCTGCACCAACGTCATACAGTGATGAAGATGTTTTTCCTCCGTTAGAGCATATTTTCCTTATGATTTATGACTGCAAAAACCTTTTCAAATTAAGATTTGTTTTATTGTCTGTTTCTATTACGGGTATCATAACAATGTTTTTCCATTTTCCAAACAAATGTTCTACACAGCCTAGCATCCACCAGACATGCACAAGAATGTGACAATGATTAATTTCTATTGCTGAGTTCTTTATTTCCAATAACTAATTTAAGAAAGTCACTGGTTTTTAATAACTAAATGGTATAAATTCTACAGGGTACTTTTGCTTAGGTAATTGATAAAACATCTTCATATAATAACTGTAAATTATGACTGCATTATATAAATCTATCTTCTATGAAGTGTCCTGTAGGACACGACAGGATAGGCAGCTGCTGTCCACTGAGGCATAAAATTTATGCTACGAAGAACAACACATCACCACAAGGCCAGAAGTTCTCTGAAAAATTAGAAATAAATTTCTTTCTGCTTTAATTTTATCTGGATGATAAAGTTCTGACTACATCATATATAATAGAAATATATATATGGTTGTTGAGATTCATTGAATATCATCTTCCCATAGGAAATAGCAAAAACACAATTTGGTCTGGGTTTTAAAAAGCAAATTAGATATAACACTGGAAAATTGCCTGTGAAGAGTAATGGTGCAGTGGCAGACAGGATGACCTCTGGTCCTTCCTTAGGTAAAACTATAATCAAACATAAACAAAGTTGGAAGTGGTTGCAAAGATAAATGGTAAACTAACTCTTCATTCTTAAAGTAAGCTCATGAATTCCTTGCTTCCACAGAATCCTTTCTTAAAGTTGAAGCTCACATTAGAAGATTATGAAATTTTCTTGTGTACTACCATATGTTATGCATGCTTAAAATGCTTCAATGTTTAGAAAACAATGTGGTCCTACAATTTCTCTAGGCATGACCAAATATTTTTGAATAAGCTATGGGGAGTTTTCCCAGGCAGTGATGAACCCAAGACATAGTACAGATGGGTAATCAGACTTTTTATGAGAGAAGTTAAGAGTTTGGTTCCACCACTTCATTCATCTGTAAACCACTAAATTCTCCAGAAATTATTTGACAGCAGTCAAAACATGCTGATATTTCATCAGGTTTTAATATCCATAGATTTATATTAAATTTTATAGCAACTTACACAAAATTATAGTCCAAATATTTTGGTTTATAAAGGTCAAGACAACTTCCCATGCAAACATAAACCTGAAAGAAAGACATGTTGAACAGAAACCCATTCCTCTAAAATATATTCTCAAATATTGTCTGCTAAGAACAGCATCTCTGGCCAGACTAGGGAGGGGAGTAAAGAAAGGTTCTTTAGATACTCGACAGATGTTCCTTATTGTGTATTTTACTGGGACTCAAAGATGACAGTATTTCAGTAATGCATATAATTGTAAGTATTGCATCTATACAGTGTGAAGGCAGGGTCATCATTTATTCATGGTGCACTATCTTTAGTTATATCACAGCTATCCTTTATAGTTGCACAGAAACAACTAAGGAAGATACAAGGACACTGCCGCAGTACCTTCATCATACCATACTTAGACACCTAATTTATACTGGTGAATAAAAACTCTCCAGATTTTCTATCCAAGTAATCTTATATCAATTCTATGCATGCTACTACCTGTCATTTTTTTGTCTGTACAGGATTTTATTGTTTATCAAAAAAACCCACTAAGAAGCTCCTGCAAAACAGCTCCTCCTGGACAATACACAGACAGTAGAGTCCTTGTGTGTGAATATGCAACTGAATTTTAAAAGCTCTGGAAGAGACAACATAGCAAGGGTTAAGGACGCCTAGTCTATAGGTCAGTACACAAAAATATCATCTGCCAAACAAGTAAGTGCTTCTCAGAGGTAGTCTTAATAGCATTACTGTGTAAGTCAAATTTAACAGCAAGAAAGAGAATTCAGCTGATGCTGTGACAAGGAAGTTACTATATTTTAGCATTCTGTCCTTTTGGTAATTATCATGAGAATTATTCAGCGCCAGTCAGTCATGTCTTTCAGGGACTGAAAGTCTTCTTGGATGTAACAAAGGCATTGTGTTACATTATTTTTGTACTGTAAAGCAATTTGCCAGGCATGGAGCAGGGTAGTAAAAGAAAATTACAGTAATTCTCAAATTGACCAGGACGAATGTGCTCTTACCTTAAGTACACACTGAGTATCACTGAAAGGAGAGGTCTGAATTCCTAACAAACCTTGACATGCCTCAGCCTGCAGCTGAATACCTGCTCCTTCCTCTTCAGTCTTTCTCAAAGGTGCTAGGTTGGAGTTACCACAGGCTGGATGCTTTGCTGGGGTCAATTTTGACTTACTCCAACAGGGCTATTATGTTGGAAAATTATAGTTTTCAAATTGCTGCAAGTATAAACACCACCTTGTTTTTGCAAATAATAATATAATTAGAGGCTGCTATAAAATAATAATCTCTGAACCATAATTTTTCATGTTCTCACTAAAAATGCACAGAGTATAATTTTAAGTACTGTAATTATTTTTTTTTGTATCATTCAAGCAACATTTCATGGAAATGTTTCACCCAAAGATTCAGAAAGACCTTGAAGAGTCACAGTGTCATACATGAACTAACAGTTCTTGCATGTACCTCAAGATTTTACAAAAGAAATGTGCTAAAAGCCTTGAAAATCACATAGATGGTATTTCATGTCAGTATGTTATCAGAAGTAAAAATGTAAAAAAAAAAAAAAAAAAAGAAAAAACCCTTATAGGCTAAGGAGTAATTTTAGGGGAGTAGCAAGGCTACTTATGTTGCTAATAGATATCTTTTAACAGTTTCTCAAGGGCAAAAGCTTTGGGTTGGCAGTGGACAAAACTGTGAGTATATCATGTTATACAAAGGATCTAAATTAATGAAAACTTTATGACATGCCGATCTTTAAAATATGTAAAGAGATATAATATTTTACTTTTGCTTGTAGGAATTTACTTGAGAAAGGATGTTCCACTGCCACACCTTCCCTTCTTATTTAATCCAGTACTGAAAATTCAATGGAAGATATGTACCTCGTCCAAATCCAAGGATTTACCTGGAATGAAACTTCAGGCCTGATAGATAGGCATCTACAGCTGAGGAATGAAGCAGCTACACAAAATATCAGACGGAAGAAAATATTATCAAAATATGATGTTTCATACAATCATTAGAAAGCAGCAGACTCTGAATCCTTCACTTTCTAGGAAAGCCAACAAAGTTACTCAAGCATCTTATAGTTTGCATCTATAACTTAATCTAAATTTAAATATAATATGTATTTTCCTTAAAATTGCATCAGGTTCAGAATACCAAAGCAGTCCAGAAAAGTACTTCTCTACTGTTAAGCCCTAAGTCTTGTGGTTTTAAGTGAGAATTGAATAGATGACAACAACAGTCTCAGAAACTGACAGCCCAAGGCAGATCTCCCCAGGAAATAATAGCCACAGCTTTTCTTCTTGCTGACAAGCAGCCAAAAGAATAGAAAAAAAGAGTCACTATGAACAACTGGAAATGGATTTGAGATTTAAAGGAGAGATAACTTAAATATTTGTACATTTTAGACTTAAAAAGATACTGCATGCATTAAAAATAACTTAAAACCACATAAGCAAAACTACAGTAAGTAGATTTGAGAAATATGATACTGAAAACTCTTAAGTTTGAAGGGACTTTTGCCATTAACTGCAATAGAACTAAAAATTTCATTGAATTAAATTTATAAATATTCCCCTTAAGTATTAAGATCACAGCATAACAGGTTTCCATCTCTTTTTAGTAGCAATACCTGGCAGCAGCACAAACAGGATGTTTTGCTACAAAACTAGGATTAATTTATTATTAATAAATTAACTTTTCCACAAGTATCTTGTGTTGTGACCAAAAAAAGTCTGACCTCTTGTCTACTTCTGACAATAAATTTCCTGTAAAAATTAGATAAAACAGAAGATGTGAAGTCTTCCCTGTCAGTGCACTAGGCTATTAAAGCAGTGAGCTTGCTGTTCACCATCCATGCAGTGGCTACCTACATATAGCACAGGGCATTACTGAGTGAGCCATGGATTAAGTATTTTGGGAAAGAAAACAAAAAGGGGACACCCTCTGGTGTACATAAGGAAAGAATTCATTTGAATATAAAAGCATCTTCTTCCAGTTGTGAAACACAAAATTACACTAATGGACAAGAGCATGCCCTGTTCTTGTCAGATTTTCAAAATAAAGGAAGAAAAAGAGCTTTCACTTCTATTTCTGCTTTTAGTGCACTGGTGATCTCTGACATAATCTGGAAAAGGACAACTTATGAGGGCAGTGTCCTGATATATTTTAACTGCTGTTCTCATGTGGCTGATGAGAATAATTTCCCAGAGACATAACTGGAAGTATTCTCAGAATTGAGTAGGATGCTGCCCACACAATTCTCACTCCTGATTCAGACCATGAACAGAGTTCCTTGGGATAAGGTCAGAGAAAACACAACATTCCCAGAGTTCACCTTGTGGCCTGGAAGGGAGTTAAAACTTGCTATGCTTACTGTAAGGACTTTACGACTGTCATTTAATAGCTTCCATATTTCAGTTTCTATAACATCAAGTTGAAAGATAAAGTTGTGTTTTTACAGGCTGTTCAGTTCAAGAATTTTTTCCAACACTTTGAGAAATGCACACTTATCTATGGTAAATATGCATCTTTCCTCTCATCTCGCTTCTAATATATAATTGAGGACTAATACATGTTTCTGCTGCTAAACCTTTTAAGCACATGTGAAGAAACCAACCTTTGAATGCTATAATACAGTACATGTCTACAAGGTACTGTAGGTTTAAAACACATGGCAAGCCAAGCAGAAGGAAATCTGGGATTGGATTTTGCTTTATTTTGGTTTGTCTTATTCAAGGGACAGTATAGTATTATTTACAGGTTGGGGCATCTGACTTAATTTCATTTCTTGTTGGCTAGAAAGAACAAATTGCTTCATTTCTTTTTCAGCAACCTAGAACATGATTCACAAATCATAGAACAGTTGCAGCACATTCAAAGACGAGCCTTCAGCTTCTAAAGTGAGGTCTAAAAATGTAATGAGTCTTTCCTTGTAATGAATTTATATTCTCATTTTTTAGTAACTTGCACCACCACAAGAGACTATAGAATACACAGTTGCACCAGCAAAGCATCAGGTATATTTCCTTTCAGAATTTTGTTCAGGTAAATATTAATGAACATGTGTAAAATAAGAAGTTTAAGAGTCTAGCTCAAAATAGAGCTTATCCATGATACAGTCTGTGCATATGACTGTATGCATATGACAAGCATGAAAAAAAATAATTAAAAAAAAGTGTGAAAAAATAATAAAAAAAATATGTGTATCCAGAAAAGGTATGCATCCTAGTGAGCATCACCAATAACACTCATATGTTATTGTAAAATATGTAAAATATTGAATATATAATAACATGCTGCATAGTCAACTTAATAGATAGTTTTGTGGATTTCTCATTTTATGAAAAAATTAATAAACATTAATTTTTAATTAGTATTAATAAATATTTTTTACAAAATCAACTTTTTATAAGGACCCTCAAGAGAAAGTAATATTTAAAGTCTGAAGCCTTGAGCAATGGCTACCTCACTTTTGAATAGATTTTACAGCCAAAAAATTCAGGGTTCTTTCTGCATTTTTCTGTTAAGGATCCTTGTCTCTCTGCCTTGTGTCAGATTTAGGGAATTATACAACTACTCGGAGAGTTAGTTCAGTTGGCCCATCCTGTGAAAAAGTAACTCTGACAGCACTGAAAAAGCAGAAGAAAAGTTTTCTCATGGTTTAACAAAATATATTGACTCACCTTCACTTGCTCTAATGCAAAGTAGAGAAGTGGGAACATGGTGCTGGGGAGGAGAGCGCACAGACTGTTCCTTTATGTAGCCGCTTGCCACAGGATTAGCTTTGCATCCTTCAAGTGTGCCTCCTGTATGGACCATTCCTTAACTTTTACGATCCAGGATCTCTTCCTTGGCTGTGTCCTAGGAGTCCTTTCTACTCCTTTTTCTGGGGAAGGTGAGATTGTGCCCAATGACTTGATTGTGCTTACAGCACTCTGTGAACGGATGAGAGTTACTGACGTTGCTGTAGGTATGTTATCCAAAAAGTTGCGATACCTCTCCCAAGTTATCCATGAGTATATGTCTTTGTAATTTATCCTTTGATAAGTTCTTATGCTGTATCATAGGAGACAAACTAAGTGTGGAAAGCACCTGATCAGGACTGACTCATAAATTTAGAGAGGCACCATTACTAAAAGAGATCTTTCTGAAGTTCTTCTTGCTTTCTAGTGACTTACACTGAAAAAATTAGAGGTACAAAAGGCAACCATGTACTCCACTGAGAGAGGCTTTGGAACAATAGGATCATTTAAGAGAATATTCTTTGAAAAAAATTCACAATTCAGTGGGTCTTAGACATCCAAGGCCTATAGGGCTCCTGAAAAATTCAGGACACCAAGAATAGATGAACTGCTAATGTAAGGAAAATGTCTCCTTTATCATCTTCTGAAAATGGCTCAATGTAGTAACAGAGAAGTGACTGGAGAGAGTAGTCTGGTTTCTTTTCAAATAGAAAGCTAAAACAGAACAAAATCATCCACTCTATCTGCAGAGTGCCATTACCTCATGCTGTTTCAAGTGGAATCGGAACTGTCATATATCTGAATTTCATCTATTTAATGAAGTTTAGTAGTGCAAACTTCATCACAGAAGTAACTCATAAGCCTGGCCAACATCCTGAGCAGCTTAAACCATGGTATGTGATTTTTGAGGTTGTCCTGTGGAGGGCCAGATGGACTCTACAATCCTTGTTGGGCCCATGCAACTCAAGATATTCTATGATGCTCAGCCCTGAGCTGTGTGGCCTAACAAGAGATGACCAGTGCTAACACCAAACCTGTGGAAATCACAGGTGTCTGTTTCTGAGATGCTGCAAAGGAAAACACACTAGAAGAACATAACAATTGAGAAAAAGAAAATATTCATGCTTACAGGCACAGGTCTTGGAATAATGAGCCTAGGATCAAGAACAACCCTGGACAACAGCAAACTTGAAGTTTTTCCTGGCTTCTCAGAAACAGATAGATCCTCTAGCCGTAATAAATTAATTGTTCTATTGTGTCCAGAGCTGATGAAGCCACAAGAGTGTTTGCAAGCTGAAGGACTTGGGAGGCAGGCCCAAAACCGAGGGGACTAGGGATCTACCACAGTGACTAAAGTAGTCGCTTGAAAAATGTAAAGTCACTTCCCTCCTTTCCAAAATACCAAATCTATAGAATTTCAAAGAATAGGAGAAATAAAATCCAACCACAAAATAAGAATGCAACTGTTGTTCACATAGATAAGCTTTGTCATAGAAGAGACAGAGTATGCGGCCGGAATTTGGTCTCACACTCCATCATGGCTTGGCTTTGCGAACGAAGATTTCGAAGGGCTCTACCCACGCTTGCTGCAGGCTCACTGATGGCTGAAAAGGCCAATGCGTGACAGACACGTCCGGTTGCAAAAGGCACAGCAGAGAGACTCCCCAGGCGGCAACGACTGGACTCAATTCTTTCTGAGTTGTCTTTTCTCCTCGAGACTGATCCTGCATGTGTTCTCAAAGGAGGCAGCAGCGTTATAGATGGTTTGTCTTCAGGCCTCCCGACTGGAGGCCAGAGTAGACCAATGATGATGGTCAATATGGCTAAGGTTGAGATGTTGTTTCAGGGAGTCCTTGTATCTCCTTTTCGGGGCTCCTCTCTTGCAGCAGCCAGTAGTGTCATCAACAATCATAATTTTTCACTATGATGTACTCTTAGAGCCTATGTGACATTAATGTGAGAACAGACAGGCATTTGAAGAACAAATACATTTACAAGTCAACTACACAAATTGGCACAACTGAAATGTAGTGACTAATTCTCTTTGAAGTTCTCTCTCCTGAATGTATATTTCACTACAAACACTACCATAGTCTCATAAGTGATTTGTTTTCTCAGCTCTGGTTACTATATCCTGACACTGATTTATTTAACAGGGTTACTTCAAGGGAGCATTTTTTAGGATGATCTTAAAATATTTTGCAGTCTCTGCTGCAGGTCTACTTCTAATTCTGCTGTCCTTGCACAACTTCCTCTCCTGAGCTGATCAAATGCCTCCAGCTCCTCTTTTGTTGCTTAGGTAACTGGCAGTAAAAGTCCCATTAGGGAATCCCAGACTGCCTTCTTCTGTGTGTACTCAGCCCAATGCAAATGAAACCCTAGACTACGTACAGTACTGAGAACATCTCAGAGAACTGTCAATGAGGAAGCCCTCTGGACTTGGCTATGTGATTATACCAGCACCTGCAGTCACTGAGGTAGCAGATCAGTCACTGAGACTACAGGATAGTGCAGATGAGGACAGACCATTTTTTTTCAGGATCTTTCCAAGACACTGTATCTTCTGTCACAATGCATAGCTAGAACTCGCTTATCAGAGATTCTGCAGCCAGTACACAATTGCATTTGCTCAGAGGAAGTAATTTGTCAACAGAAGGCAAGATTTTACATAATCTTATGCCAGGAATTTTCAGCTATAGCAGCATCCATGGCCACAACATGTACAGAAGTACACAAAACAAATCTAGTCTCATGTGCATCAATCACAAATCAACCAAATACAGAATTTTTGTAGACATTCATTCAAAGAGGAAACAATACAAGAACTGGGCTGCCCATATAAATAGAGTACCAGAAACATCAGTCACTGGTTATTAATGCCTTAATAAATAATTCATACTTTCTCCAAAACAAGATGTAATTAAAATAGCCCCAAAATATGAAAGTGGAACAACAAATCTTCAAGTACAAAATAAAAAGCTATTAAAAAAAATGGGATTGAATAAGAAATAATAATATTTGTTCAAAAAATACCACAGGTCTGCCACAAGGCTTCCATAGACATTAGTGTTAATGCATGTATATACTGCATATTCTGACCTTTAAATTTAAACTACATAAGTCATTGCTCATTCTTTTCTCATTCTACTACTTTCCTGAAATTTATAGGAGATGAAAACTAAAAAAAAGGAAGAAGGAGTTCGACTTGGAAATTTTGGGGTTTCCTCTGTACTTCCTTTCATGCTAATTTTTAGAATTTGCATTTTGGATATTTTAGATATGTAATCTCAGCACACCTCCTGAATGCAGCAGAAAGAATTATGGAAAGGTGAACAAATAACACAAAAAGCAGAGCTATATACAATACTTAAGGAAAGAACAAACATTGCAATCATGCTACATATTAGTGTGAACCTACAAAGAAAAAAATAAAAGTAATTTTCCATTATATCAAAGAAAGCAACTATTTTCAAGACAAAAATTATTTTATTCAGAACTCTCTCTCCTAAATAAAGTCACAACTTTGTAACAAACCACATGAAATTTCCACAGGAAATCTGTTTTTGACCAGTTCTAGAATTACATAATCAGTGCTGCTCTGGAACCACAACAGAGACTACCTGTATCTCCAACAGTTTTAAAGGACTCTGCTGTCATTTCCCTCATACCTCAAACCAGAAACACTAGCTGGGTGCTGCAGGTGCTGTTAGAATAAAAAATGGGATGGTTTTCCTGTTGCAGTCAAAGTACTACAGTGCTGAGGTTGTGGGTTTTGGATGGCAGTATTTAACTATGAAGGAGGTGAGAGTAATGGAATAATACGACTAAATAAAGTATACCATGTGGGTTTTTTTATTGATTTTGAAATCCCACAGTATTCAGCAGAGGAACAACACACATATGGAGAGAAAATTCTGTTCATAAGAAATGCTAATGCATCTTATTACCGTGACAGTGCAATAGCATGTCTTTGATATTATTAAATTCACAGCTTTGATAAACAGCCTACAAATTACCTCTTGAAGGGAGCTGCATAATAATACCTGAAGCGTAAAGAGAGGAAATGGAGTTTAATTAAGTGTTGCCCAGCTAAATCACACAGAGAAGAGCACAGGGAGGTGGGAAAAATACTGAGGACTTCAGCTCTGCATGGAGGTTATAAGACAGAGTGGCAAGGCAAAAGTCTGTATCTGAAAATATACTGAAGCTACAGTGGGTTACACATCATCAGTTTCTGATGAACAAAAGCTCCCATTCTCATTCCTCCCTTTCCACATGCAACATTCATTTTCTCCTTCTTGCACACAAAGGAGAAAAGCAGTATTATAAACCAAGGGAAAATTAGTAAGGATGAACTGCATTAATAATAATTAATATTTAATACTGGGAAAAAAAAAAAAAGAAAGCTGCAGTGCAATGTGCATTTAGCAGCCCAGCAGGAAAGTCCTGGGGAAATAAAAAAGAATACATAAAGACATATGGAACCATCATGGAAAAAATGTGCCAGTCTTGTACTGGGGTTGGAAAGTGATGGTACTCAAACACCTTTTGCAGAATTGAGAGATATTTTAAATTAAATGGTCAGGATTGGCATGATACTAAATGCTAGCATCATATATAGCTTTCCTTAGGTATCAAAATTAATACTCCAAGAGTACCACCTATGATCTAGAACTATATAGCTTAACACTAAAATAAAAAACAAAGTACCCTAATATTTTTGAAAGTATACATCTTTGGAAAGTATACAAATTTTTTAATTTTTTAAGAGTGCAACTTCTGTAGGAATAGGTAGATTCTCCAGAAACATGTTGCCACATGCTCCAGTACTTCCTGACATCCCACTGGTTACAATGAGCCTGCATTCAATTTTGTCTCACTACTAATAATCCTTGACTGACACCATTTCATAGAATCCTAGAACAGAATCAATAAGGATCTAGATAGAATAGAATCCTAGAATAGAATCCTAGAAAAAGGGATCAATAAGAATCATCAAGACAACTCCCTGCTCCTCGCTGAGCTATCTGAAAATAGTTCATGTGACTAGAAGAGCCTGGATGATGCTCTTAGTCATATGGTTCAGTTCCATTGCCCTGAATAAATGAACTTTCTGAAGCAGACAACACTTTAACAGTCTCCTAAATTTAGTGTCATTTGCTATAATTACTTGTGTAAACAATAATTCAGTCATTCCATAGGATACACATTTCTAGGCTTTTATGACTGTGAGAAATAATTCCAGCTCTTGCCTTTCTCCACTCTGATTCCTAAATTATAATATGCCTTCAATAAATATGAGTATACATACAATGCCTAATAGTTTGAAAGAGGAGTCCAGACACAAATTTATAGGGACTGGCTTTGTAAAAAGACCATCCTGATTGCAATCCACACTAATAATCCCAGAAAGCTTGCACTGAAGTCACGGACTCCAAAGGAATGCAATTGCCCATTAGAAACAAGCCCTGGCAGATATTGTAACAACTGTTGCAATTTTGCCTTGGCCTAATTAATGAATAAAGGTTCTTTAAAGTGTTTCATGCAACATAATTCCACAGAAATATTTCTTCAGAGAGATTTCATGTTTCTTGAGAAACTCGTTTAGCCAAATACTAACTTAAAGCTCCAAGAAGGCAACTGCTCTTTCTTCTGTAGTGATACTGTCTCTTAACAGGAGACAAAGCAGTCAAAACAGAAAAGAAGTTCAGCAGCAAATTGCCTGTGCTAATAATAGAGACAAGGCATCATCTACTAATTAACACACCAACAATTGAATATTGATTAGAGTTTGTCACTTTCAAAATAATTGAATCTATCTTGTTTCTAACAGCCAAGGGTGTTAAAGGATCTTCAATTCAGGAATGCTTTGTCAGGAATGCTTTTCTATTGTGTTCAGTACACTGAAAAACACATTCAAAATATTTCCCCCTATTTGATAATTTTCTCTATTTTTTGGTTCCCAAAGAGAAAACACCTCGGATATCCTGAAGGTATAAAATTTATGCATACCACCTTTTTCCCATGTACAAAAGTAGATGCAAGTACAAAGGATTTAAGAGAATTAAGACCTGATAATACTATTAAATGTTACACCGTTTACTGGAAACTTAGGATAAAAACATAAGGGTTGCACAGCAGCTATGAAAGTTCAAATACACAAAACAGAAGGGTTTTTTCCTCTTGGATTTTTTTTCCTCCACCAGTTTCAGTTTTTTGGGGATTTTTTTCGAGTCTGAATTTTCAAAAAGATGGCTAAAATATAAACTCTGAATCTACCAAAAACTTTTAGGTGATTCCATGGTGAAATCAAATCCTGAGAAACAAAAAGGCCACTGATCATCCAATGTTTTCTTATTGGGAGTGAGAGGAATATAAAGAGATGACACCAAAACCCAAACCTAAACAGGAGAATTGAAAGTAAGTGGAATACTGTTCAGAAATATTTCATTTTGGTGAATTTAGTTCTTCAAGAGTGCCCTCAGTTTCACATGTATGTAGTACTTAACAATAAATGCCTCTCAAAACATAAGATTGATTATAAAACAATTGCTTAAAAATAGCAAGTGACCTTTCAATGTACCACCCAGTTTTCACCATTTCATGTTTACAAGAGAGGTTATTTTATAAGTTAAAAATTCACATGTGAGAAAGTATCTATGTCATATATATACATGCACATGTGACTTGTCAAGATATTTTTTAAGGATGGATATTAATTTAATATTATTTTAATTTATAAAAATGGATTTTTTTTCTACAGCGGGGATTCAAAAAATGCATTTATTAAAACAAAAAAAAGTCTTCCTGATTCCATGATCTTATTCTTAACAAAACAATCTTGTGATTTTTGCTTCCCAGATGCTGAAGTTCTGGTTAACTGCAACTGCCTGTTCTAAAAGTGACTTTTCAGTTCTATATTCTCCTGAAAGATGTGCAAGAGCTTAACCAAACCATAAAGCATTAGAACCAATTTCTATGGTTGAACAGCAATTTTAGGTGTAAAAAAATGAAGTGTTACTGTTCAAATAAAGAAAGAAATGTATTTTACCTTGTTTAACTAATGGGGCAGTATACAGGTATTCCTTTGCTATTCCACATTTCTTACAATATGGAAGTGAAGGGCCCTCTGCAACTTATGGAGAAGCTGGAGAGAAGTGGTGACACATATCCACCAAATACCCCTTTCTTCCCTCCCAGAAAGATTCCCCTGTGGTTTGACAGATACCCCTTTTTCCTCTCTAGAAGGCTTCCTTTGTGCCTGGATTTTGAGGGAGAATATTCTGGATGGAAAAGTCAATTTTTCATTAAAAGTCACTGAAGCTTATCTTTAAATTGATGCCAAAAATGGTTCTTGCACTGCAACCTTTTGTGTCTGGATTCATCACATAGGGAATTTTTACAGCAAATTCCACACCTCCTGCAAAGCACAGTTTAAAATGGAAGCTTCAACACAACATTAGCAATGGCCATGCTATGATAAGAGAGAAGAGAATACAATAATTGTTATGGTTTGCTAAGCTTCACCTGGAGGACCTGGTGACTAAACGGATTACTTGCTGACTTTTCACCTCTGGGATTCCAGCCCTGAACTGGAGTGACTGAAAATCATTCTGATCAGTCAAGTGAAAAAGGACCAAAGTGAAATTAGACTGGTGGTTTCAGATCAGTTCCCTCAGTGCTGTACTTCCAAATCACAAAACCACAGCACGTTGAATGCTGCTAGCAGGGGAGAAAGTGAGAGTCTTTGAGGCTTAATGAGCATGAATCCATCTGGCTATCCAGCCTGCAAACACCTTAACATAGACTATAGCCACCCCATACACACTGGCACAAAGTAGAATAAATGACTGTGGATTACCATACAAATTAAGCAGGACCAATCCCTTGCGAATGTGTATTGAAATTCCTGCATTGCATATAACAATAATATAATTGTTAATCATATTAGATTAGCTCTGACAGCCAGATGATACTTTAGTAAATGTTTAAACCAAGTCTGTAATAGTATTTGAATATTTCCATTAAAAAAAAAAGGCCTTTCTATTTTTATTGTGCTCACAAACACTAAAGAATCCTGGCATATCCCATGACCGATGTGTACAAGAATTATTTCGACTTAAAACCAGGAAAACTGGGAACAAAGAGATTGAAGTACTTTATTCCTAGATTTTTAAAGCCAGGAAAGGACAATGTGATCATCTAATCTGATATTACACTTCCCACCATCTCTGTACAAAGCTGGACAGTGAGAATCAATCAAAAGAACTGCTGTTAGCATGAAGGAATTCAAGATTTCAAACCCCAAGCTCAATTTCCTGTTAATTTATAGAACTAGGCATAGAAATTTGCCTTGAAGCCAGTGTTTTACTGCAGATAAAACAGTCTTGCTCTTTGCTGCTGTCTTTAGCTGTAGCTCAGACAGACAAAATCCAGCATCCTACAATGAGACAATTTAAACAGGAAAGAAAGCTGGCATACATTAAACATGTACAGAAACTATTTCATTAAATTATTGCTTGGAACTAGTCAGAAGAAAGACCTCTGCCGTAGTTTGAACAATTCAGGGTAAATTTTTTTCTTTGGTTATTTTTAGCTTGTCTAAAATATAAGATCTCTTCCTTATGGCAGAACCTGCAGAAAATCCTCATTTGCTATGTGAACATGAATAACAGTGTAGGTATAGAAGAAAGTGTGTTTTTGTAGGTTGGAGCTGAGATGTCTCAAAAAGACGTCTCATCAATAATGTTGCCCATAAAAATGAACATTTTTATTTATCAGGTTATTATTTTGGGTCATTGTCATGATTTTCATTAAATGAAAAATCAATTGGGAAAAAACCAGACCCTGTAAATTTCTCTAGGGGATCAAGCATTATTCCTCACTCTAAAATGATGTTGGTTTTACACCTCAGAGCTTTTTTAATTCTCACATCAGAGCAATGAACAGAACAGGAGTTCTTATAAAGGAGCCACAGTGGCACAACTTCTGTTTACAAAAGTCTCTGACATTATTCTCCTCCCCCACCAACAATCTTCCATGCTCTATTTAATGACATTACAAAATCACATAGGGAATATTAGCAAATATTCGACATTAGACTGCTGAGAAAATGTGTGACAAAAAAATAGAAGTAGATTGAAACATCCTGTGTATGTGGAGGATTTTCAAATATGGTGGAGGATTTTCACTGCAGAAGGCTTGATTAGCTAGATATGATTGCAATCACTAATTCTCTTCTTTAGGGTCATATGTCTGCTCAGATGCCCAGGAAATTCCAATTACAAAGCAAATGGGCTGTTTGTGCTCTACAACTGTTTCACTAACATAATACTGAAAAGCCTTCCTAAATAATGTATTTGATCATAGCTCACACAGGAAATTTCATGGTTTGGAATTATTTTTCTTTATTTTATAACAATTGGTCATTAGGATTTTGCCTGATTTATTTTAAAATGGTTCACAGTACAAAACTACTTGTAGAAATTCTGTAAAACTTATATTTAATGAAAGAGTATTCCAAAAGATCCTCTGGAAATCTGAAAACAACTCAAACACCTGATAGCTACTTAGTAATTGGCACATAGATACACATTTCTCCAAATTAATTTAACCTTATACTGCAAGATCTTTCTATGCCTATTCTTCAACTCACTGCTTTTTACACTGTTGAAAGGATTATATGTACATGTATATGTATATACATTATATGTATCCACATAATGGACTTTCTTTTTTTGGATCAGTCTTTGATAACTGGGACCTGGATTACTTACTACAGTCTTCAGAGTTAGGCTTCTACTGGAAATCATGTGACACGATTTTTTTCTGGCAAGTCATATGCATTACAATAAAAACTGCCTTAGTGAGAACCTTGGTAAAAACTAGTCTGAAATTAATTGGTCTCCATACAGACATTGATATAAGACAAAGGACCTGATACACTCTATCATAAAGGAAAGATCAGATTTGTTATGGGCATTTACTACTATGTAAAATCTGATGTTTCATCTATTTCATCAGAGCAACTCAAGTGCTCTGTCTTAGCAGAACATTGCTATAGAAAATGATTTTATCTTTCTTTTGATGGATCACCAGAAATGGAAAATGGCTTTTTAAAGAGTCTAGAGGGGAACCAACATATTTTCAACAATTTTTTCATCCTTTTTTTGCCAAAATGGATTTTCTTATTGATTTTGGAGCTATCATACATTTTAGTTCATAGCAGTCTAGCACACTGAAACGTTGGCTGGGCACATCTATTTCATTTGCTCTCTGCTATTTAGATTCTGCATTATACAGTCATTCATCTCCCAGTGTGCAAGTCTGCACCATTTTCCCTATGTGCAACCTACTAATAATTTTAGCTATACTTTCACATCAAGCCTTTTTCTTACCAATGTCGGTGAATCTTCATTAAAAATAAAAATCTAAAAATCTACCTATGATTGTTTTAAGTAAGCCTACAATATTTTTTTTTCATGTCAAGAGAAGCATACTGATATAATTCCTATTTTCCTATTTTACACTTGCAGCAGTATCCGAAATTACCACTGGTGCAAAAAAATACAGCTAACAGAAAAAAAATCTTCTTCCAACATTTTTCTTCCCAATAACTTTCTCTTAAGCGTGGCTATCATTAAGTCTACTTTCACTCAAGAGCTAGTAATGAGGCAGGTACATTTTTCTCATTTAAATGCATGCTTGTATAAAGAATCATTATCTGTTGAACATTTGTACAGAAAATGCAGCTCTTGGAGCATGAACAACCAGAGCCAAGAGCTACTGCATGTGAATCAGATGGAAGAGTTTATGTCAGAACAGGATAACACTTCTGCAGGGCATTGCTAAAATGCCTACTTGCACATTCTTCTCCCTGTCTGGATTAGAGACCGGAACCTGATACCACATCCAGGTTTTCATTTCTAGAAGTTAGACATTGCATTCAGTCATTCTTCAGGGATAATTGTTAAGGCATTCTGAAATATTCCCTTCCTCTTCTGCAGAAAAGCCACTGAGGGGAGAGAATGAAACAGCATCCTCGGCACCCTAGATGAGTCTGGACATGTAACAAAATCTGCATCTTCAGACCAGGACTCAACTAATCCAAAAACGCTCAGGAGAAAGAGTCTGTATTAAGACTGAATCCCAGCTGCGATGTCATGCAAGTGTCATAATCATGTGTAACAAGATGTAGCAGACAGAAAAATATTTAAATTAATCAAAAGAATAGGATTATATGATCTTGATTTTCCTGTATTTTGCAATCTCAAACTCTGATGCATGTTAATGATATATTTACCATGGCCTTAATTTTATTTGAAGATTCATCTCTAAGGATAGAGTTTTTTATTCAGCTATGGTTAGGTGGGAAGTGAATATATTCAACAACAAAGTACAGTAGTTAAAAGTAGGAGGCAGGGCAACAGACAACTCAAGGCATTGTTCAAAACAACATGCCTTCCCAACAACCAACCTCAGTCAGAGAGTTCTTAGCAAGCTGGGAGAGAGGGAGAATACCTAAATCCCTGTCCTTGTAACAAGACAATAACTTTTTTCCTCAGGCAGCCTTTTAGTTTATTTAACAATTCTCAGCTTTTGTTATATTATTATTACCTATTGTCCAGTTTCTTTGCACCGTGGAGACTGTGTACAGGCAATGGTTAGAAGCTGCTATTCTCTGAATCTCTCACTACTGTGATGAAGTCCTTCAAGTGAGGGTGTAATAGTTAGCCCCATTATGCTGCAGTGTCACTCCCACTGGGTTTGTGCTATCTATAATTCTCCTCTCTCAAAAAAAAAACCCCATAAAACACATTTAATATGCCAAGAGGAGACCATCTCCCTACCAGCTTTCTTTACTAGAAGGGCCCTTGATCACCCTTGAGTTCATTTACGCTGCTGATATCGGCAAGGCTTTTTTTCCTTTTACTGGTGATTGTTGCTATTTTAGGGGAAATGCTGTTCGAAACAAAAGCACCTGTAATCACAGACACTTCATAAAGTGTCCTCAGGCACAAAAGCAGCCAAACAATGGATGCCTCCTCATACATTTGCATATATTTGGTTTCCTTATTCATAGGAAGCTATTAGACATACATAATGGTTGTGAATACTGATATACAAAGACAATTGCATGATATATTTAAATTAGCCTTTCTCCCCACCCCAGTAATACTGCTTGGAATGGGTATTTTTAATATAGCACAAAGAAAAAATTCAGCACAACTACACTGTCATAAACTGAGATTATAGCAGCATATCCTACAAATAACAGCTCGGGTTGGTAGATGTCCAGAAATGGTCAGAAACCTAATGAATCAACATTTCCATGACTGGTAATATTAGCCATACAACCCCAGACCCCAGGTGCTACCCTGAAAACTCTTAAGTCCCTCTCAGTAAATTAACAAGTTTTCTTCTTAAATCATAGCAACTTTTTTTCTCTTTCCTGAGTGATAATACATTTTTTACTCTATTAATGACCTTCTCCAGCTGGAATTTGCCCAGTTATCATCAGATCACTGTGCAGGAAAAGGAAATCAGTACAGGCCATGAGTTCTCTAAAAGCAAGTGTTCCTAAATTCTCCTCTTCCCCAAACAATACCCTCAAGACCTGCAAAAGGTAGCAGCACACAAAATAAGACTGTCAAAGTAATTGTAGTGTTGAATTATCTAATAAAAGTAGGCAAAAGGTTTTATTTGGAAAACTTTGGCTAACCTAATATTATTATTTTTATATCTGGAGGAACTTCAAAGTCATATTCCCCAGAACTACTGTAAGATTAAATAAAAAAGCAAGGGGAAGAAAAGAGCTTTAAATTCTTGTGTATCAAATAGGCTTCCTTAAAAGAAGACTCAAATTACAAATACGTAAAATGTTAATCAACTTTTACAAAAAAAAAAACCCCAGAAAATTGTAACAAATTTATAGCTTTCATACAGCCAGTAAAAGCATTACCATTTTTTAGTTGTAATTAGTTCTCACAACCCAAATATACTCAGGGACACTTACATTCATTGTACCCTCCTGCTACCACTGGCCTTTATTTGAAACAATTATTTTACTTCCTTCTCTGGTGCCTGCCCCCAAAGCAGTAATCACACTCCTCAGCCTTAATTGTACTGCATTTAGCAAGCCAAACTCTCTGTGTACCCTGCACATGGCAAGCTTTCCATTTTCTAATTACCCTAGCTCCACCTGTCCCAATTCAAATTCATTTTCCATGAACATGGTTAAACAAAACTATCAGGTGAGGTCCCTCCATCGTCCTGTATATCATGAATGCTCACCTATCTTTACTAAAATGCACTATTTCCCTGTAACTAATAGCACAGTCTGATTTATGGACTCAGCACGCAGATACCTCTGATACATGGGGGCTTAGCAGGACCCTTTTTCTTACTTGTTAATTTGTCATTGAAGAGATCATCTCAGTGCAGAAACTGCTGCCCTTTACAACTAAAGGAAACAAGTCCCAGGACTTCTCTATCCCTAAAGACGGAGCATTCCAGTCTAAGGCTGTGAAAATATCATATCTCTTTGGCCCAAGGTCACGATGATGACAACAGCAATTACTGTCATTTTTACTATTAGTATTATTACAATTGTAGTATGGGTTTTGTCTGTTCAAAGTACCTGAAAAAATGAGAATCCCATGTTGTAGCTCACCACTGTAGCATTTTTATGTCACAAAATGGAGTTTGTGTGTAATGTGCAGCACAAGGGTGCAGTATAAGCATATGGGGCCGTTTGAAAGTGCAAAGCCTGTGGGAATTAGGTGGTGCCAATGCTGATACTGTCTTGTCCAAACTGGCTGCCAGGAATGGTATTTGAAGCTCACTATTCCTCAGGCATACCTGACCATTGTCTTGACAACTTGTTAATTTGTCAACAGGGAACATCCTAAAAATTAGAGACCATGCTAAAAATTAGAGACTGTGCTAAAAATTAAGCAGTACAGTCTGTACAAGTATTTAGCAGTCTACATGTAATTTACAGGAATGATCCTGCATTTTCTAAAACTGAGTTTCATTAAATTTCTGTTATTATAATCTTCAGGTTCATCTGGTTCTTCCCATCCCACTATCTCAATCCTCTTCCTCTTTTGACAGTATCTCCTAAATTTGTGTCAACTGCAACAGCAGAGCAGTACAACTAGAATTTAATGAAAAATACTAAACTCCATTAACTTCTTAATCTTTAGGAAATTTCACCACTTTTTCACCCTACAGCCAATATTTTCTTTTTCAATATAATCCATTGTCACATCCCGTTAGCCAGCTCTCATGCTTCCTAACATTCCATATATTAAGTTCTCTCTTCCATGGTTTTGTGAAGAGTTTTTGTCATTCCTCTCTAAAAATACCTTGTTATGCCTCAATATTACTCCTGACATTATAGATCCCCTCAAATTTATTAATTGCAAGCAATTTTGACAAAAATGCAGGAATTCCCATTCTCACACAGTCCACAACTCCTTGTGCTTAAAATATGTGCAGCATTACAGAGTAGCAAATCCAATTCTTCATTATTCCTGTTACTACTGTTAAAATAATATCAAAATTTAACATCCTCTTAACTTTACTTTTACATTGCTACTATTTTAAACATGCTTTAGCAAAACAGCTGCAACACGTAGTAGCAAGAAATTATTTAGGTTTAAGAATTCTTGATTTGATTAAAAACGTTCTCACCCTTAGAAGTAAATGGTAATAAAAATAATGCTATCATTTCTTTACAGCCTGTTGCTGAAAGGTAAATATTTTCTTTCCATCACTTAGGTTATGAACACTTAGATGATTACAGTATTTTTTAAAACAAACATTCTACTTCAGAACCAACTTCTCAGCTATTCTGCCCAGCTACTTCCAAGAGCTCCTAAATTTGTCATACCTCTATTACAAGTAATTGAAGGACTGAAAGGTGAAATTCAGCCTCTATTAGAGAGAGAGAGCAGATAATATCTGCCATATAGTGGCATAGATATTTTACCCTTTTACATCTGTAAGCTTGCCAAACATCACTGGCTGAACTGAAGTGGTGAGCTCCTGATTCATTCTGGGATGTACTCCATTTTCTGGTAGTTCAGACAGATTGTTTTTTTCAATTATTTGCTTTTTGGAAAAAAAACCCCCAACCATATTTGTTCCATTTTCCCTATGCAAAGAATGGGTTCAACAGTGGCTTGTCTCCAAGAAGTACTCCTTTCCTCCAGCAACTTTCCAAGTGGAACTCCAGATGCAGTGAAACTTTCTTACTATCCTATACTTGTTTGTGCCAGACACATTTGGAAAAAGATTACATAAAAGTGAATTTCAAGAGTTTGGAGGGGGGCTTTGGGTTGTGTAGTTTTTTGCTTGTTTTGTTGGTTTTTTCTCTAAAAAAAAGGAGGAGACGAGAAGATTTGGTTTTAATTCATTCATTGAGATGTATAAAAATCTAAGAATACTTATTTTATTTTCTTCACCTCTTGTTCTCTCTTTTAAAAGACACAGTATAACAAAAATATTCTTATTAGTGTTTCACAAAATAACCAAACCCCTGAGCTTATTCTCCTCTCAATGACTCAAAGAAAAAGATAGGAGGTAAAGACTTTTTATGATAAAAAAGCTGTCTAACTGTGCAGTCTTATGGGCAGTTTATTTAGTATTGGTATACTTTTCCATTCATTCCAGCATCCCCTTCAATTTTAAGAATTACTTATACCTGCAAGACTAGCAAAAAAGATGACTTTTTAAAGTTGTTCTTTGTCCTTTGCCAGTGTTTCTTGACCCAGCTTCCTCTATGTCTCTGGAATTAAAAGAAAGCCATATGCTGAAAATATGTAACTTGAAAACTCCTCCATCATTAGCAGCTTTATGACTTGCATTGACATAACAATGCTCAGAGAAAAAAAAACCCCAAACAGCTAATTTTCAGAAGCACTGTACATCTCCTGACCTACCACTAGTATGTAGAAGCACAGAAAAATTTTTCATGAAGACAAACCTCCCAAGTAATCAGATGAATGTTCCTCCCTCTCTCCCAAAATTCTTTTGAAGAAGAAAAAAGTATTCCCACGTTTACATATAGAGAATTAAAACCACAGTCGATTTATGGTCTGACTGCAAATATTCCCACATTTACATATAGAGAGGTAAAAACACAATCTATTTATGGACTGACTGAGAATATACACGTAGACAGATTTAGTTTCTGACATCAGATGCAGAGCAATATGTGTGATCATGCAACTTGCACAGGAGGAATGCTTTGATAGAAAAGAATAACAAGCAAGTCCTTCAATATGCTCCATCTCAGCCATATAGTCCAATGGCACAATTTTATCTCAGAAGTATAAGTACATTCCCTCAAAGAAGGACCCAGGAAACTGATCCTTTTATACCAGAAACTCTGGCCAGACTGAAATCCCTCATTCTCAGGATGGATTCAATTATAAACAAACTTCTAAAGAGAAATCATACATGAGTGAGTTGCAGCACAAAAAAGATTTCTTGCCTACTTAGGAAACAGCCATTTAGGCCTGCTCTGTAAATCATAATATTAAATTCCATTATTCAATAGACTATGAGGAGTGAATGCCTATCAGGTGTATAAACATTTGTTCTTTGGAAGTGCTGTTTCTTAAATAGTGAAGATTTGCACACACTGTCCACTTTTACTAGAAGTGGTAGCAATGCCAGTGATAATCTCGGAAGCTTCACCATCTGCATCTATTTTTAAAGACTGCCATATCACAGTAGCTCCAACAAGCAAACTATTTTTAAAAACCAAACTGGTTTTGTTGCTTTTTTCCCCAAAGATGCTATTAGAGAAAATGAAAGCTTTCCTATATTGGCTATGTTAATGAATTTGCATAAGTAACTGGTCATTATCACCTATAATTCTTCTTCTGTGGTTCCCTGTATTTTACCTACAGTTTTCAAGCTACTGAGACTGGATACAGGTTTGCTTCCCCAGCAGGTGATCAAAACATCTCATTTTCTTTCAGTGGGTTTTTCTCACAAATTATTTTGCCTAAATGCCCTTCTCTAAAATTTCACTAAAGCCTTTCACAGGCAGAATTATCTTTTACCATTTATAGTTTCTTTTCTTTTAATTAATAACCTAGCATATAATTGCAATATGACATTTCAGAGGGTGCAATTACAGTTTAATAAACCACACAGGGCATTTAAAGGCAAAGTGCCCTAGGTTTTCAAGTACTCTTCATTATTTGCATACTCTTTGACATGCTTTGTGGCTTAGTCTGATGTGGCTTTTCTAATTACGAATAAACAGAAGTTAATCATTCAGGGGGCAAAGGGAAAGGCAGAGTCAGAAAAAGATACTTATTTTGCAGTTACATATTAATTCCATACAGTAATTTAGATATAATTTATCCTTTTTCTTTTTCTTTTTTTTTCCCCAAATGGACTGAAGAAGCAGAGTGACATGGATGGAGTGGGGCGGTGAACCCACCAACTAATACACAAACGTTAAGGCAGAAAAATGTCCCGTTAATATTTCTTTAACAGTCTATATATCACCTCTACCTACAATGGGTTTTCTGAGCATTACCTTGTAGTGTTCTTCCATAGGGAACAATAAACGCAGTTAGTTAACCACATGATTCAGAACGGAAGAATTTGATAAGGGTATCACCCAAGTTGTAAATGGACTCTGCATGACTCATTGGTCACTTAAGAAAATCTATCATATCATTCCATTACTCATTCTCTATATTTGGGACTATCTGCAGTGGGGATAACTAGTTAGGAAAAAAGTACAATCAAGTTATCTAGGAACAAGGTCAGATGTCTATACAACTGAAAGACTTCACTAAATAAAACAACCGTTCAGCTGCTGTCTTGCGGGAAGCTCAGAAAAGATAAAGAAGCTGTGTGCACAGAAAGTTATTGACACACTTCATAATACTGAGCAGAAAACACTAAAAATAACCATCCTACTTAATAAATTCTGGTTTAAGGTATGTAATCTAGCCTCCACTTTCAAACTGTACTATTTTGCAAAGTAATGATCAGAATTGTCAAGATATTTGCATGCTCTCTGCTACAGACAGGCATTTCAGGACCTTCTCAAAACTATTAACTTTGATAATAAGTTTTCCTGAAAATATGTTCTTTTCCTACTTCAGACTACTTCTTAAGTAAATTATTTTTACAAAAAGTATTTATTGTGATGAAAAGAATGATCATCTCCCAGTCAACCCTGAAACTGTGCGGGATCTCCTGCTCCAGCTGGAACCCTACAAATCAATGGGGCCTGATGGGATTCATCCGCAAATCCTCAAAAAGCTGGATGATGTAATTGTAAAACATCTCTTGATTTTTGAGGGGCCTTGGGAATCCGGAGAGATCCCGGTTGACTGTAAGCTGGAGAATGTTGTCCCAATTTTCAAGAAGGGCAAGAAGGATGACACCAGAAACTAAAGGTCTACATTTCAGTGCCTGGTAAAGTTATGGAGAAGATTATTCTGGGAAATATTGAGAAAACACCAAAATACAATGCAGCGATTGGTCACAGCCAACATGGTTTCATGAGAGGAAAGTCCTGCTTATCAAACCCAATTTCCTTCTATGACAAGGTAACCCATCTAGTTGATCAAGGGAAGTCAGTTGATGTAATATTTTTGAATTTCAGAAAAGCTTTCAATACTGTCTTTCGCAATATCCTTCTGGACAAAATGTCCAGCACACACCTGGATAAACACAGCATGTGGTGGGTGAGCAATTGGCTCATGG
>VYXB01003357.1:262982-384540 GCA_013397135.1 Pachyramphus minor | reverse complement strand
ATATTAGAAAAAGGTTCTTCACCCAGAGGGTGGTTGGGCACTGGAACAGGCTCCTCATGGAAGTGGTCACAGCACCAAGCCTGACAGAGTTCAAGAAGTGTTTGGACAATACTCTCAGGCACACAGTGTGACTCTTGGGGATGGGCCTGTGCAGGGTCAGGAGTTGGACTCTGTGATCCCTGTGGATCCCTTCCAACTGACCATATTCTGTGATTCTGTGATTCTGTGAAAATGAAGAAACTGGACCAACTCACTAAGGAAAAATCTGGTCAAAGAGAGAAAAAATATTCTATTTATTATAGTAATGACAGGATAGGAAACCATATTAACGATTTTTTTGCAGTTCTCTACTTCCCCCTGTAAAAGCTTACTTTCAAATACTGATTTTCAACTATTATCAACCTAAGTTTCTAATTATTCTTACTAAATACATGTGAATTAGCAAGCTAAGCATTCTGAGAAGGATGCAGTGTGTTGTCATTCTTAATGTGCATATATTCCAGTTGCCCTAACTATTATTTGACTACTTCATTCTATTTCTTTTTTTGGGTGTTCTCAAAACAGAGAACTACAAGATATGTTTGTTATGTTTGGCACTACACATATTACTCAGTCTTAAGAAACCTCAGAGTAATATACCAGAGCCTGGAAAGAGCCTTGTTTCACTTTTTTTTCACTCTTGATTTGTTAATCTCATTTAATAAAGAACTTTTCAAATGCAATGACTTTAAATCCACCAGCTGCTAGGAGGACCTCCAGGTGCCTACCTTATCCTTGAACTGGAAGATTTGCCTTTGCTAAATTCCCATGAAACTTCTAATGAAGTATTTTGGTTCAGAAGGTGGTCAAAAGTGGTTGGTATGTTTATAACAAGTGAACACACCCCAGTTCTAGTAAACAGAAACTATTTGTTACACATGCTCATCTCCCTAGCACCTGTGGATGCTGCTACCAAAGCAGATGGCCCAGAGGAGGATGAAAAGAAGATGGAAGAAGGAAAGAAGGAACCAGATGGACAATTCAAGATAGTATTCATCTGATCCTTCACAGTTCTATTTTTCTGTTTCCTCCCTTCTGTCTCTCTGTCTGTTCCAGAGTGAAAATTGGTTGCCCTTCTTCAAGACATTTTACAAGCGAACTAAATGAACACATTAATTCTGCCTCTACAGGGCTCAAAATAGTGAGCAAAAAAGTGTTCATTTGTAATAGCAGAAGCGCTAAAGAAAACATATGTCTATGCAAAAAAATGGCTTTTTCATTACAGTTCAAAAATGTTTCTGAATTTATCTTCCTTAATTCCTGACTGCTCCTGCATTTTATCTCTGTTTTTCAACCTCCTTACTCCATCCCTGAAACCTGTTCTAATACACATGTAAACCATTACTAAAAAGCATATAATTAGACTTAAATCAATAGCTGGATATCTGGATTGTGCAGTGGCAGAAGTCAGGCAATTCCACAGAAATAGCCCCTGAGGAATATCCTCTGCTGCTCTACAAGGTTTTAGATTTTACTTTCTGCATCTTGACTGATTAATACAAAATGTACCTTGGCATTTTTGCTGCTTATAATGCAAAAGGTTTGCAACATTCAGCAAGATACACTTACATTTGCCCAATATTTCTTAAGCAAACACTACCTTAAGTTTTCTGAATTACAGTAGCATATTTTTATTATTTTTCCCCTGCTGGTAAAAGCAGTAGCTGTTTAATGTTTTTTAATGAGAATTAAAAATCTGTTTATTTGATTTAATCAGCTCATTGAGCATTCTCTTTGTTCCTCTAATCCCTTGAATGGGGATGTCAAGGCATGTGATAGCACACAGCCATGACAATAATCTCAGGAGGTTATCCATTGCTGCCATTTATAATAACTAATGCATTTTAGTCCTAAAGAGACTGCTATACTCATTACAGGGGAAATCTACTCCTCCCCATGCATAAGAGGAGCAGCAGCCGCAGCTGGCTTTGGGCAAGAAATTATGGAGGCCTTCAGGGTACAGAACCCATTTATAAAATGGGAGCTGGCTCTGTAGCCCTCCACAAAGGCCCAGCCACTCCATTACCTTTTTTTCTTCAGCCTCTAGACTAAAGAGCAAAACGTAGTTACTTCTTACTCAGTTTACCTTCAGAGCTTCCTTCTGTTATACCACATTCAGAAGCTGCCAGGGACACACCACTCTATTCTGCCACTGAGTATGAGCATTATGGGACTCACTGGAAAAAGAACCTTCCACATCCAGTTAGGGACAGCTTTCAGCATACACCTGCACATGGCACATATAACATTAGACTCGAATGAATGGCTGTAGGCATAAAAGACATGCCCATTTTTACCTCTGAAATGAGCACCTTCAATTAGGCATCACTGCAAAAGAAACTGTTTTCAAAGGTGTTCAGCACTAGCAAAGGCCTATGGAATCTCAATCAGGACAAACTTCTTTTAGTTGTTTCAATATAATTTTAGTTTCTTGCACTCAAAACTGAATATTGTTGGCCCCAATCGCTACATGCACATATCTATGAGCTAGGTTAGAGTGAAATATTTTGCAACAGAAAAGAATTTTTTTCCTCTGGAGATAAAAATGTAGGCTTTCTACTTATTATTATGTATACTCAAATGTTTTTTAAGCACTCAGTTTCCTCCCACTCCTGTTTCCAATGCACTACAATCGTTTTTCCTGATACTCACTCTGAACTCTGAAGTTGTTCTTCATGATGAACAAAAGAAGTCTGCAAGATACTTCAAAGGATTGTGCAATGCTGACTAGCATACATTTGAATGATGTGTCCATCCAACAAGACAGATAAAATAAGGCAACAAGGTTATCATGAGTGCTCAGTCAATCTATTTCCAGAGAACTACACGATCGTTTCAAATAAGGCAATTTTTGCCTATTTTCTTAACTTTCTAAGATAGAGAAAGTTGAACCGTTATCCCTTCACCCTCAAAGAGAGAAGATGACTTGGTTTTCCCACTAAATTGCAGCTCCAAACCTTCCAAGCACAAAGAAAAACTAGATTGCAAATGCTAGTGTAGGAGGACCATAAAGTTCTTCAGGGTTTATCACTGTCAGGTTTGAATTGCATTTTGTTATTTTCTTTCAAATCCGACAGTTACTTGCATATGTAACAATTTTGTTTTCTTTTACATTTTATCTTATGTGGGGCTTGTGGTTGCCTTTACCTACATAACTGAAAATGCTTCTGGGATTTCTACTGAAGCTTCAGTCGCTGCCATTATTTGAGTGTGCATATTTATGTTTAAGCTTTATGGCTTCAGAAACACTGTGAATATCAATCCCAAAACTCCCCTCTCAAAAAAGCAGCCCAATATAATCTCTGTGAAACGACTACGTCTTACTAATTGTAGCTTGAGGTAGCAGGACAAGTTCTGTTCAGCTATATGTAGAGGAATAATAAATTCCTTCAATTCAGCAGTTACCCAAGAGCCTTTCAGTGACACTGAAATCAGAACACAACCATAAATAGCAGCAGATGAAAAAGCACAGTATATGCAGTGATGCTTACCTGTTTGTCCTAGAGGTGACATCTAAAAGAGGTATTATTACAGAACTGAAGAATTAAGTTTGAAGAAACATAGTATACAAATTCCCATTGACTTCTCCTAGAGGCAAATTTAAGGCTGCAAAATCATATTGCCTTTTTTTAATGTGATAGGTGGATCTTTTTAAGCCTTCATTTCCTAACTACATGATAGCATATACATATACTACATATAGCCCAAAGCAGCAACAAAGGATATCATAAATTATTTTAGAAGAAAGGATAATTTCCATGCCACATTTTTTGAGTGCCACATTTTAATGGCTGCCCAGACTGATGACTTGGATATCATGTCCAGTCCAAGGAAAAAGTCTTTGAAGAGTGCATCACTCTGCACAGGTAATTGCACTGACTAGCAACAACTGCATCTCCCCATTAGAGATGATTCAGGAATTCACTCACTCCATAAGAGAGGCAGGTTTGAAATCAGCTTGGGACCCTGATTGACTCCACTAACTAAAGTCAAGTCATCTGGTAAAATATTCAGGGCTTCTTAAGCAACAGAGAAAAATTATGAAAGCAATTAAAGAAAGCTCAAGTGTCAATTTAACCATGATGTAGGCTAGAAAGAATGGAGTTATTTCATAGATACCTATTGTATGCCCTCAAAAAACCCCACATGCAAGAGAAATTGTTAGGCAAAAAATTAACATGGGTAAAAGTGACAAACACCAGGTTTGCCTTGTTCAGTGAAGTGTGCAGAGAGAAGGAGCTTCTTCTCCAGCTGTAATGAACTCAGTGCAACCATATTAACAAGCCACTTGCTTCTATTCTGATTTATCTTTACCATCAATTAGATAACTTTTATTTGTGCCTTGGGGCTGCGCTGTGTTGGCACTTGCTGTGCACTGTTACTCCTGTGAATTTATTAGCCAAAGATGTAATTTAATCAGTGATTTCAATTTACTACCAACAAATCACATTTACTGTCATTATTTCTGATAATAATGTTTTTCAACAATGTGGTGCTTTGTTGTTTTTAACTTTTAAACAGTGTCTTCTGTATTGCTGGTCTGGTCACATTAGGCCTCAACTTGCATAAAAGAGGTATAACTCTTTACTCCTCCATGACACACCACACATGCCAAAAATATAATCAACTTTTAAACTAATGCCTCAGGACCCTTGCTCAGGACTAATGCTCTTGTACCTTTGCCTGCTGTATTCCCATATATACTAAACAGCACTCAGATACAAAAAACTGAATCAGAGTGTCATATATGCACTGATGATGAAATTACTTTGATATCTCAGCTACAGTTCTGTTGCTTTCTGGATACTGATCCCAATGGTCTCAATGAAAAACCTCAGATCAACTAAACCTGTGTGAGTAGGGTAAGGGTGAGACAAAAAATAGTGGAGCTACTGCTCAGGCACCTTTTATCATTATTTTACAATATTAATATCCCTTGTGAATCACTGGCACTTCTAGGACAGGAGGTGAAGTAGCCAAGGGGTAGATACCATAATAAATATACCCTCTGATCTCCATGGATATTCAAATTCATTATGCCAAAGAGCCCCTCAAGTGGCTTGCACCTTGTAATACCTGCAGCAGGAAAGACTTTGTGAAGCAAAGCACCTACCGATGTTGCTAAGAGCCTACCATGGGGGATGAACTACAAAAGGTGTGGAGCGTCCCAAAGTCATAACAAAAGAAGTCTTTCAGGCTATGAAAAAATGGAATCAGACCTCCTCAGAGATTTTCTTGGTCTGTGTTTGCTGCTTAAGGGTAATTGCCAACCGTAAGGCCTTAATTCCTTGGTTACCTGTTTTTTTGTGGCATGGGGAAACAAGGATGATTATGATTTCTTAGATACGCCAAACAACAAAACCAACGGAAGACTGAAGTGCTTCCTCCATATAAATGCGACATTTATAACTTTAAAATGCAGGTCAATCTCAATATCTGACAGTTTTACATATAAGCTCAAGGCACTGAAAAAAAAAGCGCTGCAACAATGGTCTTCAAAAGAAAACAAAGGAAAAAGATGAGATGAATGGTGAAGTATGAAGAAGTAATGAATTAATTAGCACTTAAAAGGTGTACTCACTTGTTAAAAATAGGTTCTCTCATTCCAACCATTCATGATCCTCTTTATTTGATATTAAAATTAAACCAGTGATTACAGATTATTATTTTTAGATAATTTGCTATGTTTATAAACTCTATAATTCAGATGTCAAATATCAGGCTGTTACTGAACAGTATTTTGTGTTTTATTGGTTGTGTTGTGTAAACATAGATTTTTACTGTGGTTGCTGATATGGTTAATGGGTCTCAAAATATATGAGAAATAATCTTCTGTATTTTAAGTAGTGGTGTCTATTTGTTCTACAATTTAGTTCTTCATATCCGTATTTATAATTAGCAAGAATTATGGAAAAAAAAGAAAATCTAATCCATTAGACAACATTGAACCAGAACATGCTTTTCCTGAGGTTCAAAATGCTTCTTAATGTGGTGCAAATAGGTGACAATCAAATATCCTCATTCTTCAAATGAGACAGATGTTTAAATTCACTTGAGGAAGGTGCACATTTCTTGTAAATGAGGTTTAAAATGTAAAAGTTACCCCACCTACTGCATGTCTTCACCCTTCCAAGTACATGCACTCAGACCCCAATAACTTCAAAAGGCTCAGTCTTATTGCTTTAAATAACCTGTGTCAAACCCTGAGATGCAACAACCTGCCTTTTTGGCAGGTCAATATGGACAGATTGTAGGCAGACTGTCCTGCCTGGCATACCCACACTTTATCCAAATACAACAGATATGTTAAAGGAAATAATATGGTCAGGGGTCGGTTTTACTAAGTATTATAATCAATTTATACACAAACAGACTCAAAAAAGGACTACTACATCGGCACAGTCTTTCATGAGAATCAGGAGCTGCAGCCAAGCAATTTTGAGCAGCTAGAAATCCAGGCTACTGTCTTTACCTGTTTTTGTCAATGACTTTGGTTATCTGCCTGCTGTCATCACAAACCTGTAGCAAATTCCCAAAATGAATTAAGCTTAGTCGCAGGTTAACATTTTGTACAAAAATAGAGTTAAATAATCTTTCAGTTTCATGGATACAATCCCATGGAAGAGGCTAAAATGAACTAAAGCCGATGGGCTAAGAACAAAAAACCTTAAAAGCCCTCACAGGAGAAATGATACTTTCTGAAGCTTACACCTTAGTTCACAGCACACGAAATTGTGTGATGGACTTGTGCCTGTTTTGCTACAATTTTAATTCTTTACTTGACCTTTTTTTTCACCTGTAACACATCAAGAATAAAGTTCTATACAATATAT
Source organism: Pachyramphus minor (assembly GCA_013397135.1). NCBI lineage: Eukaryota > Metazoa > Chordata > Aves > Passeriformes > Tyrannidae > Pachyramphus > Pachyramphus minor. The sequence goes on along the minus strand of VYXB01003357.1, from coordinate 377,668 downwards.
TTAATTTGTGCTAGCATTCCTCTTCTTATGGAAAAACAAAATAATTTTTTCTAGTGTTTCTAACAGTCTTTCTATATTTCTAGTCTTTCTATATTTAAAAAAGGAACACTGAATTAAACAAGCAAGCAAAAAAGAACAAAACCAAACCAAACCAAAAACAAAAAACCCCACCAAACCAAAAAGCAAACAAACAAAAAAACCGCACACAAAACCCCAGCAATAAATAAAACAGCCTTAGAGCTTTCCAGATGTCCAGATGGGACTCTCAGCTGGGCAGTGAAATTTTCCTGCATTATGTGCTTTCAGAAGTCAGAAGACAGAGGTGTACCACCACACAGTATAGCTGGAATAATCTCAGTGCTAACAAATAATAAATTAGGTATTACAGATATCAGAGGTACATTATCACAAAAGTAACCTGTGTACTTCATAACTGTAATAAAAAGAACATCCAAAGAGATAATTTAAGTCTGGAACTCTCAGAGGAGTGAAAACAAATTATATTCCATTCTCAGAAAAATCTGGCCAAGAGAATCCACTGTTGATTAGAGGTCCTATGTATTTACGATTTGCATACACATCATTATGTGTTACCTGAGGGAGTTACTAATGCTAGTAACATCCACAAAGTGCAGACTAGTAAAAGGTTATCCCCTTCAATACTCAAAAAATAAAAATGTTTTAATCAGAAGTCTTCAAAATGCATAGATAACCCAACAACTCAGCAGCTAAATAAGTCATGACTTCTACCTGTATTCTGCCTCAATTTATAATTTTCTAACACAATTACTGAAATAACAATAGAGTGCAAGGCAGCATAAACCTTTTGACAGCATGAAGAACTCTTATCTCCCAAAGAGGACACTGCCTGGAAGTTTCACTAAAGACAATGGGAACTGGACTGTTCTAAGACAGTGATCCTTGGATGGTTAAAATACACAGGCATCTTTGGAAAGCAAAGTGAAAAAAGCTCAAATGGTTTTCTGGTGAGAGAAATGAGAGGGAATGAAGGGAGGCATCTGTTCAAAGGAAGACCAGGCACAGTCTAAATGCACAGTCTGCCAGAAATAGAGACTATGTAAAGACAGCATACTTGCTTCTAGCTTACCTTTTTTTTTGTTATATATATATATATGTTACTGCATAATTAAAAACTGGGCAAAGTAGTTCCCTAGAAGGGTATCCGAAAACTTGGACTCCCAAAGGGTGATATCTACAAAACAATAAATGCTAATTTTACAAAGTTCTTTGTAAAAGATATAGAAAGATATATGAAAAGGAAGCTTGGCCTAATTCACCACTTAGGCAGTTAAGGAGTGCTTCTTTCAGCATTCCTCTGTGACCTGTGTCAACTCCATTATTCTTAATAAGATAAGGATGCCTTGATACATGTTTCATTTTCTGTAATAGTCAAAACTGGTGATGCTGGAAAAGCTTTCAGGCACATGACCTTTCTCTACATAACTGCAAGTCGGCTCTTGTTTACAAGTGCTGGTATTGTGCTATGCTGGTCTCATTATCTACATTATCTGCAGCATAAGTTAAATTATAGATTCATTTTTTATTTCTTAATGAAAATTCTGTTTGTATGATACCACAAAAACCTCTCTAGCCAAAAAAGGAAAAGCATTTTTTAATTTTCAAATCTATTACTAGTAGTACTTCATATTTCTGCCATAAGTCATTTGCTGGTACCCAAGTGCTATACAAACAGTAATTAATTAGCTTTCTCAACAGGCTGGCAAGGTACCATGGCTATTATTTTCATCATACCAAGAGATTAAATGACTTGTTCAAGGACGCAGAAACAAATCAGATTCAGATGGAAAGTTTGAATCCTAGGTTCCTGCTTTTATTGATGACCAACACTTCCTCTCCTTTTGTTGGAGACAAATCATCGTAAAAATATTAATGAGTGATCTGTTAAACATCTAATAGTGCATTACACAGACTATTGGTATCAATGTGCATAAATACATGGTCTCCAAGCATTTCATCTTCACTTCAAGACAAATAGCTTCAATAATAATGAAAAAGGAGATGTAACAGAAAAAGATCAGAGGTTAATTGTTATCACATTAGACTCTAAAAATATGCTCCCCTTTAACACCTCATGACAGATGCCAGAAAAACAGACAGAATCTGTCACAAGGGGAGAAAAGATGCTAATTTGCAGATATGCCAGCTATACTCTACAGTAATAAAGTCAGTTCTTGTTGTTTCTTAATAACAAGCTGTCATATGGTGGGATTACAGTGTGGTTTGACACCAAACTACTTCTCATGGAGAGCCAAAGTGTTATGACGACACTCATCTCCTTCACTCCTCTGGGATATTTCAATTCCATTACTTACAAAATGGAACTCAATTTCCTACATAGTACAAATGAGCTTTGAAACCCTTAACGTAATTCTGTGGGGTGAGTGGGAAAGAGGAAAACCACTTCATAAGCAAACAAAGTCACATTATAATGTCTCACAAATACACTCCCTACTCTACCTGGTACCCTCCCCTCTTTTTCCCCTTGCCCCAGGGCATGACAAATACTGTGCAGCATATTGCCTTATGAATCTTCTTCAAGTACCCAATTATCCTGGTGCACCAGACTTGTCATTACCATGACAGCTGTGTGTGGTATGCAGTACATGCTGTCAGAGGTGAGAGATTGTACACAGGCATCCTGCAATTCCATTACAAGGTGGAAAGTGAAAGGGAAGTAAGACAAACACAAACACTATCACCCCACCACCCCCCAACAAACAACTTTGCTAAAGATGCTGATTAAAAGCAGAAGTTAAGATCATTTTTTAAAGTTGCCAGACATTCTGGTGCTGTCTCTGCCTTTAGCAGTATTTTTTGTCATGATAACCAATGAGGTGCTGTAATTACATTTCTAGCACTTTTAAACATAGTTGAATAAAACAGTCCATCAGCCTGAAGTTCCTCTAGAAGAATTAAGCTTCATATTTTCTTTCCTCTGACCAACTGTCTTCTTTTTAACAAGTAAATACATCATCCCCACTCACATACAGAGACTCACCCACAAAATCCCGAGGGATGTCACCACAGTAATTGAGATGTGCTTGCTCAAATAGGCTTCCAGGTGTACAAAGGGGCACAGAAGTGATATAAGACACTTGCCCACTTGGTGAACAATACTGGCTGAGCACAGACATCTGAGCCAGGACACATGTGGCAAACTGAATAGTGATGGATCAAAGCTGGCACTCACACGGTGGGAGGTAACTGATGTTAGCCCTCTGAGCATATGTTCATGCAAGGTGACATATGCCCTCAGTTCCTACTAATATCAATGCAAACCATACCCTGCAAGCATCATGGTCAATATCTCACTGGATCAGGCCTTTAAGGACAAACATGCAACACAGTTCGTGAGAATGTGCTGGGGATTTTCTAATTACACAGTGTTTGGCACTTATGTTCTGCATCTCACTTCCTCCTTTCTGAATTATCCTCAGCAAGCCCCTGCCAATTCTTTATGTGATCATGCAGTTCATTACAGCTGTAAATATAAACATTCTTTTTCCACAACCTATCATTATTAGGAAACCAGATGGGAAAAAGTATCCAGAATAACAGGACAGTGAGATTTCTTCTTCTCTTAGTAACAGATTTTCTATTTTTAAGCAATGAAAAATAAGCTTGTAGAAAACAATAATTACGGACAGCTAAGGATTCTTTCTAAAGACAAGCAGGGAGAAAAGGCTGCATAATAACTCATAATTCAAAATTAATTTCATCTACATCAATAGAGGCAAATGGAAGCAACCTGAAACCTCTGGTCAAATATTCTAACACCAGCACTTGAGGAGATATATCTTCACAGTCTGAAATGGAGGAGAAGGGTAGCAGCTGCAGTGAGAGAAGGGAAGAAAACGGAGAACTCCCACCTCTCTCCTTTGCAAAGTGGGAATAAGGTGTTTATTACTCAGCATCAGCTGCTTGTTGTTCACAGGATGACATAACACATGAAGTTTCTGAACAAGATCTAGAGTTAATACCCTGTGCAGACAGCACACTTATGTCTCTAGGGGACCTGGGAGGCTGAGGTTATAGACAGTCAGTGCAGCCGTTCACTCTGTGCTGCATGTAACTAAGGAACAAACTTTGATTCCTTGAAAGAGCTGTAGAAAACCCTGTGCTCTGAAATTAGTGTCCTGTCATGAAACCTGATAGTGTTTTTCTCTTGTTTGGAAAACAACACTCCTTACTGAACAATAAGCAATCAGATAGGCAGCCTCCCTCTCAGAGTTAATAACAGAGAACATATAAAAAAAGTGTAAACAGTGTATAAGCACTGAAAGGTAACAATTCAGTAAAATGTTAAAAAATAGGAATTTAAACACTCTTCAATATGAAGCATTTAATCCTTCATAACTTTTTCCCACTACAAAGGCCCAGGAGCATCATTCTATCGTGTTCTTAACAGCATACTCTCACCGATGTCAGCAATGGACTTAAGCCTGTTTGAAAAAAGATCTTTGGAGATGGTGCAGGAATTACGACAGTGAGATAAGGGAGTGGGGGAGGGTGGAAAAGATAAGTAACAACAGTAGCAATAGGAGAGTAAGCTCTAAAAAGCTAAACTTAATAATTATATATTATGTTGTAACAGCAGCTCTGACAATAAACAAACCCAGCAGTTAATCTGAAAAATAAAAAATATGCATAATTTGTACCAGTTATGAAAAGTGCAGCTGTTTTATGGCAGAAGGTTATGGATTTCCATATGACTTAGATTATTAGAATTTCTTTTAAAATCTACAGCAAACTAACGATGAAGTATAATTCTCACCTCTTTGATAATGACATTTTTCTACATTACATGCATGGCTTTCATTTTAAATTACGCAAGCACATTTTTTTCACAAAAAAGAATAGGACTTCCAAAAATTTACAACACATGGTTTATCACACATTCCTGAAGTAAATATCCTCTTGGGAAGCTGCAAGGTCAGAGGCATAGAATACACACACATGATCATGTAACTAGTAAGACAGAGCTATAAATATCTTAATTAATTTTATTACTAATCTTCCTCCTAAGCTCCCTTCAATTTGTTGAAGATAGCAATCTTGTTCACCTTGCTGAAGCTTTGTAAGTGGGAGAACTACACAGCTGGAGGATGGGATAACTTCTCATTCATAGGGAAATGCTTCACGATACCTGGCCAGCATCTATGTGAAGGCTGCAGGAAGGCAGGGAACACTAGTCTTCAGCTTTTTAAGGGTATTTAGTGTGACTAAGTTCTGGCTCACCTTAGCTCTGTAAAATTATTCTTATGCTTAAAACTTTTTTTCTTTTTTTTAACCCTCTTGGCATTTTGGTACTTCTGAATTTTAAATCATCTGCAACTCTGCCTGTAAAAAAATAATTTTGATAGCCTGGGATTAATAGTCTTGAACAATGTTGGGCATTTTACTAAACACATGCAAATATCTTCCTAATGTGCTGTGTAAGAAACGAGAGGTGCTAAATACAACTTCCATTCTGAGAAGCAACACTGAAATTAGGGCATATATGTCTGAGTCTTTCTGAAAGGCAAAAACAATGTACTATATCTTGATAAACAGAATGAGAAATTCAGAAATTACTTGGAGATAAGAAGATCAATTTCCTTGAAAGAAAGAGGAAATTATTCACTGAATATTTATTCCCTTGCATCTCTGCACATACTTATACACCCAACAACAGAAATTAAAGATACCACTACTCTGGAAGATGAAGATCTGAAGTTACGAGAACTTATGGGACCATTCACAGTCTACGAACCACTGATATAAGCAGGCTTCCACATGTACACCAATGAAGATCTATCACAACTCACTTTCAGGAAGTTTTCTTATGTTAATTCTAATTAAAATCAAGCCTTTGATTTTTGAAGGCAAGTATATTTTCTCAAACGTGCCCTTCCATTACTATTCCCATCATACAAATTACTAATGAAATTGTTGAGATCTGAAGTTAAAGTATACTTTAAATTATTTAATAAAAAAAAAGCAAATCAGCATGGATATTATTGTTTTGAAGATATTATTGTCTTTTTGTTTTGAAGAAGGAAGAAAAAAAGGCATATATGATTAAAATTACAAAAAAAAATCTAAAATAGCATTTCCCCATTATCTCAGTACTCTTTTTCTTACCTTAAGTTAGGTGCAATTATTATTGCTGAAAATATTAAAAATAACCAAAAAACCACCACTAGTAGAGGTTAGTGAAAGAGGACAAAAAATTGTAACCGAGATGTTTTATTTCAGTAAAACTGACAATGTTAGTTATGTAGGGCTTATGTAGAGAATTAGTTTGAGCCTTTCAAAATTCTTCTGTATAACATGCAATGCTGGCAGAACACGGTGCTACTGGGTGCGAGATGTCAGTTGTTCCAGGGGATCTTATAATTTGACAATAAATGGCTACTTTTTGCCAACTTCCAATTTCTTTTCTTTTAATCTGCTGTTATGTTTTATTTCAACATTAAACCTCCACTACATAAAAACACCCAACTGACACCTGTAGGTCACGTTCAGGAGACTGGGAAATAGTCTGAGGAGTGTTTGTAGAAGCAAATATTCTAATAAGCTTAATATGCATAAGTGATAAACTCTGGTTGATTTATCAAACTGCCAGAAAAGGCCCCTCTATACCTAGACTCCATTAAGTGCTCTGTAAATTGTAAAAGTCTTCTCCCATAAAAAGCACAAAAGAGATGCATTAAAATCTGAAGATGATGCATACATGACCCGAATGTCTTTAAGAAATCAGCAATAGTTGGGGGGATCTAACATAGCCAAATTCCTAAAGTACCTACTGTGACAGAGGACTAACAAGTGGAGAGCCTTCACCACCATCATATGCCACTGAGCCCAGAGAAAGAAAGAACACTGTAAACTACTTGTATTATGTGACCATGAGGGAATGTTTAAAACAAGGGTTTGGGTCAATGGGTTAGGACTCAGACAGAGCTTCTGCCTAAGTGTTCAGCATAAGATGATTAAAATTACGGCAGCATGTGCCTTCCAATTGACGTAGCCATCCTGTACCTGCAGAAATACAAAGGTTTTGTTCACTAAACCCATGGCAAAACTTACTGGAGGGTCAAAGCCTTACAAGGAATATTTTATATACCTGTAGAGGAAACACTGCTGCTACCACTGATTGGGATAACATCAGGCAGTGAACCAGTCTTCATTCTTTTATCATATCATTGTAGTAATTTGAATAGGTAGAAGTTTAAAAAAATAAAATTCAGCAGCATATTAGAAAGATTTGAATGTAAGTCTTCTGGAAAATTGCCTTCATGCATAGACAGTCTTGTAATTTCCAGTTTTTCTGTTCTTCTCTTATGCGCATTTTAATAATGTGGTATATTTGTACTGCCATGAGACAAAAACCTTTATTAGAAGAAATACTTGTTAGTAGTAAAGCCAGGGTGAGAGTTATCTTCCTTCTTTAACTATTTTGCAGAGCAACAGCGCCTTGGTTTCTCCCATGCCTAGACTCTCTGTGGAATGGCTGCTAAACTTATGTAGGAACAGACCTACCAACTTTCTTAGAATCATAGAATCAGATGGGTTGGAAAAGACCTCTGAGATCATCAAGTCCAACCCCTGATCCACTACCACTGCAGTTACTAGACTATGGCACTAAGTGCCACATGCAGTCTCATCTTAAACACCTCCAGGGATGGAGAATCCACCACTCCCTGGGCAGCCCATTCCAGTGCCTGACTATACCTCTCTCTGTAAAGAATTTCTTTCTAATATCTAACCTAAACCTCCCCTGGTAGAGCTTGAGACCGTGCCCTCTTGTCTCACTGCTGGTTGCCTGGGAGAAGAGACCAACCCCAACCTGGCTACAACCTCCTTTCAGGTAGTTGTAGAGAGTAGATTTTCTTGATCTTCTCCTGCCCATCACAGACTCCATCTCAAACCCCACATTGCACAGGTTTGTCTGAAAAGATGGCCTGTTCCATCTTTCGCATAAAGTCTACATATAAAGTCCCCAAAATATTTCAATCCTCTAATATGGGATTATAACACAGACCCTTATCAACATGATCAAATCAGGAAGTGGGGAAGAAAATGAAGATTTTTTTCTATCTGCAATAGTAGTTCATTCTCAAGACTTCACCTATGTTATCAACATTTGATTTTGAAGTTTTTTAGTATAACCTTCTAAGAAAAGATAGTCTGCACTTGGTTTCTATCAGTCTGACATTTAAGAACACTCACAGGGCAAAAAAAAATGCAACTTCATTTGGTGCAATTGATAGGCAATGAAAATAAAAATAATTTATGAACTTTGAATTCAATCCCCACAAATTGCTAAGATGACCGACATAAAACAGAACATAGCTTTTTAAAATTTTTTTTTCTACCCCACTTACAGTAAATAGTAGAAGTCTCTTTAGCATTTAAGGAATGCTAAGACTGTCCGGGAAACTGTTCTCAATTTATATTCTACTGCCGTTTAAAAAAGCTGAGGTGGAAGTAGAAGATGAATTCCCCATATCAAAGGAATTACATCCAAGAAATTGCAAAACAAATTATGACATGTAGCATGCATTGCCCAATTGCTTTTCAGTCACAGCTTGGGGCCAAGCATTGCTTGTATATTTTTTTCACACTTACAGCTGGACACACTTATCCATGGTAAACTACCTTCCTAATGAAATATGCCTAACAATATAATATATAGATCTTCTCAGAAATCAAAATAGAGACACTACAAAAGTGTGAGACACATTATGGCCAGAGACAAACTTTCTCTTCTTCAAGGGCTCGCACAATAGAGGTGTGCACAGCAATTACTTCTGGCCACATAAGAGTAGACGGGCTGCACATGTCCTCTCCAAATTTGGGAAGGGAAGACAAGAAGCCTTCTAGCAGCACTTGCTTCAACACAGAGCTACACTAGGAAGCACACAGAGCTGCAGTATGGTGCAGCAGTCTCCAAGATCCGAGGCAGATGTATGAGCTTCCCTCCCTTGTGTATGGGGTCACAGACAGAAAGGAAGGTCAGTGCCATCCTTCAAGCCTATCATCCTAGACTGGGAGAAAACAGTTTGCAGGTGATGTAGAAATGGTGCTGTGGAGGTCCTGTCTCAGTGCCCTTGCAGACACTGTGTGTGCCTCAACTACGGCTCTGAGTAATGTTGTTTCTGGTATGAAGCTCCCCTTCAGGGTCTACTACTCTCTTCTCTCCAATCCTGTTCTGTTCATGCATGCTCCTACTTCACTGGAGTCTGTAATTTAAAGGTATATTTTAAGACATATTATCTGAGTGTAGAAGAATATGGCAACTGTTCAGCTTTCCCAAAAACATTTTTCACATATCAGAACTTAAACTCAGTTATGCACTGGGAGTTTTGTGTAGCTTCTACTCTTTTGCAAGAAATAAACCATGAATTTGCAAATTGCTAATTCTTACGGGTTTTTGTCAGTTAATAATTTTAAGGATATCACAAAAAAGATAGCATAAAAATGGGGATTGTTACTGTGAAAAGAACCTGAAGTTTTCAAGGCATCTTTATTGATTGTTGCTGAGTACTCAACTCTTTCAAAATTCTTTGAAAATTCAAACACAAGTCATTGGCCATCTCACAGAAAGCTATGTTGGAAAGCTCTCATAGCTAAAAATCTCCAAAGATGTTAATTTAAAAAAAAAAAAACAAACACATATGCACAGTGATACATGAGTTCTAGTCCACGTGTGTGCTCTGAAAAGGGATAACAGTGAGGAGGTCTCTTTAGCCAAGCAACATTCTCTATCTGACCAATATTCTCTAAAAATAACTCAGAATAGAGAGACAGCAGTAGCCTAGAAGTACTACTTTGTTACATCTACAGTAGTAAATTTTACTGTGCTATGGAATGTTCCTGGGTACTAAGCCTTAGTGGTCTGTATTATTAATTCACTAGAATTAATGCTTGTGGGCTGTGATGATCATTGTGCTCCCTAACAATTTCCTGCCACAGGTCAAGGGTTAGTATACACTGGAGACTGTTTCTAATAGGCAGTCTGCCTACAGCCATGCTGGCCCTGCTTTGGAAAACATGAAAAGTGTGAAAATGTACTCCGAGTGCATGGATATGCCACAACAGTTCTGGCATGTTTAATTTAGTAATGACAGTGTATGTCAGTTATAGCAGAACTCAGAGGTTGATGCAAATACATTCAGAGCAAGCTATTAATAGATACTATGTTCAGCAAAAGAGAAATGTTTTAATTTTTTTAAGTACATGTTTAGCTTTAGTAATGAACCATTACTAAAGAAGAAAAAAGTACCAAAAATGTGCTTAAAATTTAAAGCGCATTAAACTATGTTTCTGGACTCATCCAGTGAAGGTTTATTTCCAAATGTATTTAAGTTACTGTGAGAAAACATCATTTCAGGATAAAGATCTTTGCTAACAGCAAGGGGGTTCCTATAGTAGCAATCTTTGTATATTGCTGATGCACAACCCAAGAAAAAGTGCATTGCACTTCTGTGGAATAAACCTACTGTAACACAGTATTTGCAATGAACTTAAGCTCACTACTTTCTGAGCACTGAGGAAAATAACCAGTATAAAAATGGAGATTCAACACTGTCACTACCAGATGTATAGTGTCTGCATTGTTTTTACTTGTTTAGGATATAAAGGGACTTTTGTTCTTCAGAAGAAAAGAGAATTGGCAGCATTCCACCAAATGCTCTTATATGCTGCACCTCGGGGGGCCAGTCAGTAACTTTATTTTGCTTTTATTTTGTCTTTACATAAGGGTTTCCATATGCTTTACCAACATATCCATATGCCTTTTCTTCATGCCTCCAAATAAAAATAAATGGGGTTTTCTATTTTTTAACTAACAAAGATTTTGTTAACATTTATCTGATGTGAAATGAAAACATGAAATAGAAATTAAAAAAAAAATATAACCAGTTTTATTTTCATCTCTTTAAGCCCTAAAATGAGTAATCTTTTGCTACTGTTCCGAACACTCAGAAGTCAGTCCTAATACTTAAAGTGTAGTACATGATCATGTGTCTTAGAGAACTTGGGACAGAGCCTTCTAAAGAGCATCTCCTCAAAACATATAGTTACATCCCTTTTCCAAGACAAAAAAAATTCTGAAAAAGCATGCACATCAGAAAATTTTGGTATACAAATTTGTTTGAATGTCTGTCTTTAGACATACTGTTTTTGCTAAAACTTTGAAAGCAATAGACTTAAAGTTACCAATAACTACTGTATTGTAATTTATTACATTGAAGTGTGCTTTTTTCCAGGCATCTGATATGCTTTCTTTTTTTTCATTAGATTTGCAGACCACTACTACATAAAAAGATAGAACAGAATATTCACATGTAAATTCCTTTCTCTTGCAAGGTCTCTCTTTACTACAGCCTCTTACTTAAGTCCATTGAAATAATACTAGTTTGTACACAGAGGAGGAACTGTCAAGTGTTTATCAAAATACACAAGTAATTGGAGATTTTAGAATTTAATACGGAGAATAAAGATGGAATTCTGGAGAGACAGACCTTCTTTTATGGAATAATATTTCATTGTATAATTGAGGTTTATGTTTTCTGCATCTCTAACATCCTTTCTAATATACCACCTCCTCCTTTGTATCCTTTGTGTTCCTTTTTTTCTTTTATAATCCCTATATATACAACTTTTAACTGTTTTATTACCCTGTGACATTTTATGTGTTTTTATATATATGTATGTGTGTGTGTGTGTGTGTGTGTGTATATATATATATATGTATAGCCAGTGAAAGAGCTACATACTTTGTAAAAAAAAAAAAAAAAAAAAAAGATTTCCTTACTCTTATATGGTGAATGACTGCAGCTGGTCAACCATACATTTAACAGCACTAACTCCTGTAGGCAGAGAAGTTAAAATACTAAGGGTTTTTCTCTTGAATGATAATAGTATCTGATCTTTCCTATTATAGAAGAGCTCTTATGTTACACATTGCTGTTTCAGTCTGTCTGCATTTCGAATGTTTTCTTTTCAAAGGTTAAAACCCCTGCATATAACATTTTCTTTGTAAAAAAAAGCAAAATATATAAGTACATAGAGTAGAACTTAGTATGACAGATACTTATTTTTCTCAGAAGATACAGCCACTTCCTTCTGAGTTTTCCCTTCCCATGTTGTCCTTTCCAAGATACTTCCATGGAAAGGGAACAAAAACCCCAGAAAGACATCGCCACTGAGTGACATGGTTTCATAAACTGAAAGCTGGATTACGTAATCAGGCAGCTACATAGATATAAGAAAAAACCAACTCAGTTAATAATAGTTACAGATCTTCACTGTGCAAGTTTGAAAGAAAGCATCATCCCAAGGAAGCACCTGCAAAACTACATTATTATTGAAATGAAAACACAGTGTATCTGCACAAATGCTTTAAGCTTCATTTCTCCTTACAAGGTCGCTGATGGATGCTGGCAAACTCTCTACAACTTTATCAAAATGAACATCTGACCATACATGTTCATGTTCTGACTGCCCATAAGTCGATACAGCTCCTGCCCACCAGTTTTATTTGCAGTAACTGCCAGTGACTCCCAGGAAGACTGTGATTTCCATCACAATGGAAAGTTATCTCTCTTTCTTCCCTCCATCTTAAAGGATGTTTTCTATTAGTCCCGTTCCACTGGCCACTAATTCCTGTAAAAAACCTAGCATTTTCTGGTCACCATGAACAAGTGCAATGAGAAATCTAATGCTGCTAGTGCCATTACAATAGCAAAGGAGTTATCTTGCCTCTTCCATTACTCTACCTTACTGGTTATGCTTGTGAAACAATGCAAACTTTTCTCCTTACAGCGGCAATCCATAAACATCCAAGACAGACAGAGAATTGCAGCACATTTCACTATGAGAGCTCAGAAACAAGAGGTACTCTGCAATAACAGGAGGAATTAAAAGCCTGCCTGAAAGCCTAGAGTAGAAGAGAGCATATTTCACTCTAGTCTGACATTCAGCCCCCATGTTATTTGGATGGTAACATAAAATGAAATTAAAATAAATGTCTTTCATAAAGCTCAAGGCTAAGAAAAGAATCACAAAAAAGACAGGGTGGCAAATCATAATTTTTGTTATGCAGTGACACTGGTTAAAATCATCTGGGCCTGGCTTTCCATATATTCCTACAATGGCAACAATTTTACAGTATCTGTAAGTTCTATCTGATTGCTAATTGATTTTGCAGGATTTTTTTCTTACTTTTCTTTTTTTAATAACATGCACAATTAACATGCAACAGAATAATTTTTGTCACAGATTTCATATCCTGCAAGTTAAGCAAGCAGGGAAAAACGTATATAATGAGAAAACAAACCCTTCATAATTTTTAAATATTCTTCTGATATTCTGAAGAAGAAATAGTCTCTCAAATTTCAGAGAAGCTAAGAGGTGAAATACATATTGATGTAAGTAGTATCTTCACCAGAAGTACTGCCTCATAGTTAAATGCTTGCCCAAAGAAAACCCTCCTGAAGTAATCTGGTTAGAAAACTCTCCTGATAAGAGCAAGCTGTGGCTTTGAAACCCAATAGTCTACTAGGATGCTTCTGAAAAACTCTCTTTAAGTCTTGATTCTCCACACTCAAACAAAAACCAAAATCCTCTAAAAAAATCATCTGCAAGCAACAAGAAAAATAAGTTTTCTAATTTCTATGCTGCTGTGATTTGTGTCAGTTCTCCTGTTTGCTTAGCCCTTTGCTCCTCAGATAAGGGTGCTTCTTGCTTCACATGGAAGACAGCTGAAATATTTCAGAAGTTGACGTGAGGTACTAAAATTATTTTGAGTTTCCTATAGCCCTTTCTTCAGCCAGAGAGCCAACATTTCAGTTGAACACAGTTTCTCTCTATCTTGCTGACTTCTGAGACCTGAAATGAACCTTTTTCTGTCAGTAAAATTCTTGTGACTTGGCTTCAAGGAGTTTTTAACCCAGTTCATGGTGAATTGAATTTTCTCTCTCTAAACTCCTATGTTTTCCACAGTGCACACGTTTCTGTTCTGTACTGTTGATAACCTTCACACAGGGGAAAATTTGCCTTTGTCCTATAGCTTGGAAAACTGAAGTGAAAGACATTGTGCATCAAATCTTATTTTTCAGTGTCTAATAACAAAATATATGGATATTATACAACACTGCCATAACATTATCTACACCTTTCCCTATAAACATTTTATTTCCACTTTTCCAATTCTTTTTGCAAGATGACAAATCAACTGATTTTCAACATCACTTATACTTCCAACCTCAGAATTCATTTTCACTTTGCTCTTTCTTCTACCATGCAATTGAGATGCTACTTCATTCTTAACATCTCCAAGATTCTGCTTGTATTTCCTACAGACAAGTCTATTGCTCAGACTCTCATTATATCCTACCTTGAGAACAGATAAATCCTGTTCTTTGACTTGTCAAAAGACCGCCCTCACCATGAGAAACACTGCTGCAAAGCCATCTTCCTTACCTGTCGATTTGATCATGTCAAGCCTCTCCCTCTTTGAAGCCTTCCATTTCTATCACATCAAATTTAAGCTTGTCATCACCTTCAAAGCTTTAAATTGCCTGTCATTGCCCCCTGTTCCCTTGACCAGTTTTCCTTATGCTGTGAGTTCCCTAGAGAAAAGAACATCCTCCTTGAACACTTGTAAAGTGATTAGTTGTATGACAGAGGTTATTACCACAAATTAATCACAAACAATAAAAGAACACATCAAACCTCATTTTTTATTTCCCTGCTAACCTTGCAAGCTAATTCCTACAGCTCAGACAGTAGTGAGATAAATTTCACCTTCCAGATGACATCTGAAAAATTTCTAAATTATTGGCCTCAAAAACTCCCTTCCCAGAGTACCAGAGAAAATTGCAACATGAAGTGAGAAGCCAAGCAATGTGCAAAATGCACAGAAATGTTTTCAATGACAAAACTGAGTACAAAAAAACCAAAAAATTCTCCTCAAAGGAGTCTTACACAACAACAAACAAATGCTCTTTTGCTTCTAAATAAAATCCTATGAAATGGTTTATGATTTTCTATGCACATCACATCACACCATAAACTAATTGCTTTCCTACATCTTCCTCTGCAGAGTAGCCCTCTTTCTCAGGTGTGTCAAACTTGGAAGAAAATTTCACACCCACTTTCACTGTTTTATAAGATCATTCTGCATAGACATAGAGCTACTTTATGTCCTTTCTCATTTACTTCAACATAAAACTCATATTTGAGTAATCCATATGTGGTAGTGCTACACTTTTATGATGCTTCATTGACTGGAAGAAAATACTTCAAAACTGAAAAAGCTACAAACCTCGTTGCTTTATCTTCACCATTTTTGATTTCCAGCTTCCCCACAGCTTGCTACAGATATAAGGTACAACTTTTTTACAAACTAGATTCCTTAACCTAAAATGCCAAAAAAAATAAGAGACAATTATACCTCGTCATCCAACTCTTCTCCAAAGCTATGTCATTCTGAATTTGAGAAAAGGGCTAATTAGCTGAAAGATCCCATATCTGCTCTGAAGAACTTCCCTCTTTATGTGTATTCCAGCTTTCTGTGGGTTAATTAAGACAAGCTAGATTTCCATTGAGCTAACTTCAGTATGTCAACATTTGTAATGGATTCAATCTCTTTTTCTGTAGCTGCCTTTACATCAAATGCATGCTATGTTTTGATCAATTCCCTGCTTGCTTGTGACAGATTTAAACGGTCATGACAGCTCAGCACAACAGGATGATTCAAGATTTTAAGAATTCCAGCAAGTGCCACTGGGAAACCTCCTTAGGCAACCACACTGCCCTGCAGCCTTCACATATTCCTGTGACAGTGAGATTACCTGTTGCTCTTACCACCACTCCCTCCTCTCCTTTTATTACTTAACTATTTCATTCACACACTGAAATTACCCTGCAGCATTTATAGTGCATCAAAAAATATATCGTTCATGCAAATATTTCAGGCAAGGCAGATGGATCCAAACAGGAAAACATGCAATAAAACCTATTGTGTTTTTTTCTGCAGCAGCTGTATTTCCAAAATCCTACCAAAATTTCACAAAAACTGTAAAAAATCTGGTGGATGCACCCAGTTCTCTACTACTGTCTTCTGTGCACCTTTGTTTCCTGATCTTGACTTTATCTGCTTCTCTGGTTACCGTTCTGGGACATTATCAGTGAAGCAGATCTGAAATACACTGCTACTGCAGAAGGAGCTCCTGATGTTGCTAACACTACTGCTGTTGTCTGCCTTTGATTCCAGTCATTTCACATACCCTTCATCTTCATTTGCGCCATATCAAGTACTCGTCAAATTTTGCCCTGGGTAGAGTTATTCCTCAGAAAAGAACTCTGAGCAAGAGAGCTAGAGAACTTTCCGCTGAATTAGCAACTTAAACAAATTAAATGAAAAGTCAGTGGAAGCCAAAGCTGTGGCAGAGGAGATGGGTAGAACTGTGTGGTTAGCAGGAGAAAGGAGGAACAAGGGAGGACTCCTCGCTACACCTCGCAATGAGTTCAGCTGTAACATGTAACTGCACCTCGGAGCTGAGGCTCTACTGCAGGCTAAACAAACCAGCTACTGCCCACTTGGACCAGTGTTTCACTGGCTTGGTGTGGTGAAATGCAGGTTTGGTTAATACCACAATGGTCACACGTGAGTGGGACACGTGCAACAAAGGAAGGAGGAGAGTGTGACTATGCAGCCAGCAGTGAGACAAACTCCTGTTAGGTGCCTGCAAGAACTTCAGCTACTTTTCTGATAGAGGAACTTGTCTCATCTGCATTCGTACAATACAACTTCAAACTCAACAAGGCTATTAGGTGCAATCACACTGGAAAAACAATAAAACAGATAAAATAAGATGTCAAATTGAACATGTCGCTTGTAATGTTTGCTAAACTAGCCTAGTAAGTGATAGTATCGGATACCTCACAGATTTTGATAGAAAATACCTCAGTATATTTGACAGATATTCAAAATGACTGAGTCCAGCAAGAAGTGCTTTCATTTTGGAAGATCTACGAGTATCAGGAAGAGAGCCATAAATCCTTTATTTTTTGTTTCCAGACTGTCTTTTCTAAGACAAGTAGAAAAGATGTATCCATTTAAATATACTACACAAATGTAGCAATGCGTGGGACCTCACTTAGCAAACTGATGCTCTTTCTGCGACAATTTGTAACCCCTTTTAAAGGCTCTTCAAAGCTTAAATAAAATCTGACAGTTTTCTTCCTGCCATATGTAGAGGTAATGAATCTATCAAGTCTCTTGAGGCAGTCAGCAATTATCTCTGACATTAGATACAACACACTTGCATTTACTTACACACACCATAATTTTAACTATGGGCAAGAATAATTAAAACTTTCGAAGCTACCACAAAGTAAGGACAGAACAGCTGGTGAAATGAAAGAGCACTGCAAATAGATTTTAAAACTGCGATGTGCTGAATTTCTCCTGATTGCAGTCATGGCAGTTAAGGATGTCCACCGAAAGATGTTCCGTGTGGCAGTTTGGCCCATCCCACTGCTGAACAGTTACTTCACCTGCAGATCCACTGGCTCTTAATAATTCAATTTTCTTCAAGTCTGACACATACCTCCTCTGAATATTTTGGTGCCACTCTGAACTCAGTCTTTACCCTGACTGCAGGTTCTTGTTGTTCCAAGTTTTACCAATTCTACCTGAAGAGGGGAATTATTTAATCACAGTCACTATACTTTAAATTCTAATTCAAGCCATAATAATAAAGGTACTGGCATTGCCTACTCTTGTCTAATCTCACTGTCTCCTGAATCTGAAATTTTTTAATGTTCTAGGGCAGGTAGAATGTCTTTTGTTCTCCAGTTATATTCCCACAGGGATGGTTAACAAACCCCTGAATGCACTCTCTCTGTCACATAGAAAGGCTGAGAAGTGTCAGATATTATTAGTTATTCATTGATGCTTTTTCAGAAAATTCCCTGTCCCTGCCAATTGGGCCAACTTTAGGGACAAGTCAAATTCAAGATCACCTTGCTATGGGATTCAGGAATAAGTTGTTAAATGTTCCTCTCAGAAGGTAAACTATCTGGAGCACACTGTCCTGTGCATGCTTAGATTTGTTCTTGCTGTAATACAAGATGGAGATCTTAATGTAAGATGGAGTGACAGTTCGACACAGATGTATCTTACTGTCATTATTGGAAATTGGTAGTTTCAGGCCTATGTGAGTTATAGTTAGACAATGATTTCTGCTATGCAACCCCATGAAAATCTTTCCTTCTTTTCCTTTTCATCTTCATCTAGGCTATCAAGTCCTCAAGTCTACATCACAAGGGAAACTTGGACTGCTGTCTCCTCATTCCTCTCAGAGAAGATGTTTACTACAGATAAGCAGATATTTGTTTCCAAATGACTCTATATACTGGCCAGACTTGCTTAGGGGGTAGCATATATGGTGCTTGTATAGGTCAGCAACTACCTGTGGGCAAACAGAAAGCTGAGAATAAAACACAGCTGTTGATGTGCCCACTCCTGCTCACATCAACTCTGGTGTCCTTTAGCGGTGGTACAAGTCAAACACTACACCTCTTCCCCAGCGATGCTCAATCCTACAATAAAGGAATGTATGCAAATAGGAGAGTAAAGTCCATTTTTAGTAGTGCTCTCATCTCCATATGGAAACATTGCCTTTGGACACACAGGGTCTGTTGCGTAGGACAGATACAGGTCAGGAGCTGTGACTGGGGGGAGCAGAAGTGTAGTAAAAAAAAAGGGGGGAAAAAAGCAAGAAATGAATTCTACAATGACTACTTCCATGAGACAGCACGTCTATACTACAGCTGAGAAACATAGCTCTATTTTAAATTCCTTTAATTTCCCTCACCCACTCCCTGTAACAGATGAACACTTAAGAGACCATTGAAGTTAGAGTTTCCTGGTGCTGAACATAAAGCCTGCTTGGGCTATGCTCACTTTGGAAAATCCCTGTTGTCAGCACCATGGGAATTTTTCAGGCTTGCTTGAAAAATGCTGCTTTTAGTTTCAAGTCTACAAGACAGAAGCCTCCCTGACCATTCCACAGTTAGAGTTATAAACTCACCATATGTTTGAAATAGAAATGTATAAATTATCATTTGCCTGGTAAGTTTACTAAGCCTTCAGAATGGTTAAGGTTAAAATTTATTTTGATCACTTCTACAGCTTTCTATTGTGAGAGCATGATGAAAATTAACAGATTTGATGTATACTATGAAAGTGCACGTTAACTTCTGTACCTGACACAGCAACTGGAAGGAGAAGCAGAACGGTAATTAACAAACTACCTGGATGTTGTGGCAGTGTTAATTAGATACTGCAAAAGCTGATTTAGCTCCGCAACAATTTTCACTGAGGTAGTCACTTCAAGCACTTCTTAAGGGGTTTTTCTGTCAATCATACAAAAATATTCCTGTTTTGCTTCCCCCCCCTTTTTTTTTTAAGCTGTCATAACATACTTAAAAACTTGGCACACAAAGGAATAAAGATCAAACTATGCCTCCTCTCATTTTATCTGCAATCAAAACAAACTCAATACTTGAAAAGTCAGGATTATTTAACTTGTGCAGAATGTGTCCCAGCATACCCATATTTAATTGTAGAATGATTTAACATACTGGGCCACAGGGCAAAACAAAAGTTCAGTCACTGTTTTCACTCTATTCCTCAGAGGTGATCCATGTAAAAACCAGAAGTTTTTAAGAAATCTACATACCTTCCACTGGTACAGAAAAGGAGGCAGGTCTAAGAAAGCAAGACGTTTCTGTAGAATAAAACTGTCAGGCTTGTAGTTCTAGTGTACCAAGCATGCAAGATATTTCATGTCCACAAATTGTTGCACTTGTAGCCAGCATTTTAGAATGGATTAGGTGGGCGGATGGTTAAATGACAACAAGTACTGTATATCTTTAGCCCTCAAGGAAGAGAGTACTTCAGATTCCCTTAACACGTCTTTTTTTCCTCCTTCTTTTAGGTAATAAATTTTTCCAGGAAAAGGTCAGTCCAGTGTGACAGAAAATCATTCCGATTTGAAGGTTGTTAGGACCACGAAAGTAACACATCCTGCTATATTCAGCCAGTATGGATTTGTGCAGAAACCCGCACAACACAAAAATACAGGAAGAGGTGGGGGGGAGGGGAAACAAAAAGAAAAATCCAAAAAGCCCCCCAAAATACAAAAAAACCCCCAACAACAATAACAAAAACCAAACAAAAACCCAAAACCAAAAAAAAAAAACTCCAAAAAATGAAAACCACCAAAACTAACCAACCACATAAAAAAACACCCAAAAGTAAGAACCAAAATCCTTGCAAAGGAAGTTGAACCAAAACCACAACCAACAAGGGGAGGAAAGAGACAATGGTACTTGATACTGAATACAAAGCCTCCTACTCTATTCTAGGTCAATTTTCTACCATTTTTCCAAATGAAAATAACTGCTTTAGATCATTTTGGAACAAGTTTGGGTAAATGCATTTTTGGTCGGCGATAAACCTTTCAAAAAGCACGAAGGGCCCAACTGTGAGATGACTTGAATTTCTTTCCTAAAATGTGTTGACCAAAAGAGGTGAGCTAATGCAGAGGGGAGATAAGCAGTGCCAGGTTTAAAGCTTATGATAATGCAGTGATCTAGCTCCAAGACACGTACAATAAAGCTTCTTCGAAGACTTATTTCATTGCATTCTTTACCAAACAAGGAAATCTCTTCTAATCTGCAAGTAAAGGAAATGACAAGTGTGAACAAAAAAATGAACTGGTTACAGACTATTCAACCTTAGATTATATTATTCTGAACTGTTAATTAAACTCTTTTTATAGCTCTCTCCTGAGTCTGC
Source organism: Pachyramphus minor (assembly GCA_013397135.1). NCBI lineage: Eukaryota > Metazoa > Chordata > Aves > Passeriformes > Tyrannidae > Pachyramphus > Pachyramphus minor. The sequence goes on along the minus strand of VYXB01003357.1, from coordinate 356,766 downwards.
CTGGGGCTATACCTTTAAATTACCTTTTAATGGGAAATTGATGTGAACAGCATGCAGCCACAAGACCAGGGAAATGTGTCCCCATTCTTAGGATGTCTGCTGTGCACATCAATGGACATGAGGGGTTCATGTAGAACTGCTACCTCTATTCTTGGCTGAGTGAAGAGACAGCCAATTAATTGGCTGTCAGGAAATGCATACAGCCCTGTAACCCTTGGATGGAAAATGAGAAAGAGCATACAAATCAGAGAAAAGAATACAATATAAGCAGGTCAACGATCACAGAAAGTGTGAAAAGGAAAAATAGCTACTGGAAATACATGAACACAGCAGTGGCTCATACTTTCAATTCACCGTATTTATACTGACGTAAGCTTGGCCAACAAGTTCATACAATGACATATACCACACTGTGATATATTCTGGACTATTTCCAAAGGCTTGATTTACACTTAAAAGATAACCCCTGTAGCACATGTCAGATGAATGGTGTAAACGAGATTATTGATATGATAAACCATTGCAAAAGAAAACTGAGGGAAATAACAATGGCTTTATGTTATAGTTTAAAGTTAGGAATGTAGGGTAATGCTAAAGATTTTATGGGGTTTGTTACATTATTATGTCTGCTTTGTTTTACAGAAAATACAGGTCTGATACAGGCAGTAGCTTTAGAATCTTAAAGGTCTTTTCAAAGACAGGACTTTCCGCTAGGTCTAGCCTGAGAAAACTCAGATGAAATACAAAGAAATAAAATGAAAGGAATGACTTTATATCCACAAAAAAGGCAAACTGCAAACTGTGTCAAATAGGTCGCTAACAGAATGAAACAAAATCAAGTTAAGTTCTGTCCTGTGATGGTTTTGGCTGGGGTAGAGTTAATTTTCTTCACAGTGGCTAGTATGGAGCTGTGTTTTGGATTTGTGCTGAACACAGGGTTGATAATATAGAGATGTTTCTGTTATTGCTGAGCAGTACTCACACCAAGCAAAGGCCTTTTCTGCTTTTTGTGCTTCCACACTGGCAAAGAAGTTGAGGTTGCAAGGGAGGCTGGGAGGGGACACAGCCGGGACAGGTGAGACAAACTGACCAAAGAGATATTCCAGAACACATGACATCATGCTCAGTATATAAAGCTGGAGGGAAGATGGAGGAAGGTGGGGGAGTGTTTAGAGTGATGGCATTTGTCTTCCCACATCACCATTATGTGTAGTAAGTCCCTGCTCTCCTGGGGAAGGCTGAGCACCTGCCTGTCCATGGGAACCAGTGAATTAATTGTTTCTTTTCCTTTGCTTGTGCACAGCTTTTGCTTTCCCTATTAAACTGTCTTTATCTCAACCCACAAGTTCCTCAGCTTTTACCATTCCAGTTCTCTCACCAATCCTGCTGGTGGGGGAGTGCATGAGTGGATGTGTGGGGCTTGGTTGATGGCTGGGGTTAAACCACAACATGCCTTCATGTTGCATCATCAAAAAATCATCTTTCACAGAGTGTACAAATATATTCAGGGGAAGTCAGACTTGGAACAACGGGACTGGTAGAAAAAATTAAGAATTCTACAATCTAAAGAAAGACAACAGCCATTGGTTTTGAACAAAAGAAAAACTACATGAAAAAAATCACTATATGACACTTAAATGGTCGAGGTCTTGACTGAACTTCACCAGTGATATAAATCAGAATAGGTAGGATGGGACCTGAGTTCATGACAGAATTACAGGTCAGATCAGTGTCCCACTGTTCAGACATCCCTGGACTGGGGAAGTAAAAATAAAGAGTAATTACTGAAATAGTAATTTTTAAAATTCATATTTAGCCATATTAAATTGTCCTATCTTTACCTGATAAACTATAGTATAAAGACCAAAAGCCAATGTTTTTTTCCGGAGTTTCAGGACAGACTTTACCTTTCACTAATAAAACCAAAACTATAAACTAAAAAATTTTGTTAAAGTTTGAATCCATAGAAGTTGATGTTTAGACAAATAGTAAGCATCAGTGCAGCATCATGCTGTGCACTTCTGTTCTTAGTCATTTCTAAACAATCACAATTTTAACTAAGAAGCACAAAGCTAATCACAAGCAGCACAGCAGAAACAGGCAAGCCAGAGTGAGCATCTTGGTTCTGCAACAGCAATCATTATAAGAAAACATTAAGGGTGGATTACAATGGATTGCTTCATTAAATATTCCTCAAATAACACCCATATCTTTGGTTTTGAATGCGTAACAGCTTATCATGAGATAAGCAAAGGAGATAATTCAACTTTTCATAAGCAAAACCTTATCCTTCTTTCTTTCCTCCTTAAGCAGAGCCAGCAGGAGGGGGAGTAATGATTTGCTATACCAACAGGTTATTGAGGTAATTACTATAGTCTTAGAGGGAAGAAGCAGCAAGGAGGGAATGGTAGGAATGGGTCACATCCTGCTGACTCAACAAAGCTCGAAGAAAAAACCTTTATTTGAAGGAGGAAGGGAAATGTTCATGACGGATAAATTCCTTCCAGAAAAGGAATGCGATATTCACATGCACATGGCATTCTCATCAATGACCATTTCCATACTGTATTTCAGGATGTTGACATGCTACCTGATCTTTAAAATTCCTGAATATGATTCTGTTGAACCATATTTGTCTCCACTGACCTTATACTGCAATTGCCAAGAAACAGAATTACTCTTGAGAGAACATCAGCAAAGGCAATCATATAGCACACAATAAAAAGTTAGGGGCTGATTTCCCCTCCTAGGAAAGATGTGTTCTTGAGAAGGTCACTGACCACCCAAAAAAAATCACAATAAAATGTAGACAACTGGCTAAAGGCTTAGCCTACCTTGTAATTTTGAAGCAGGTAACTGGAACATTTTACAATGCAAAATCTACAATGCACAGTTGGAAACAAAAGAGTAAGTATGTAGCATTTAGACTTCCAAGTGGTTAAAGGCAACAGAAGCATCAAATAGGATGCAAACATTTCTTGTCACAATTTAAGAGCAGTAATGTAAGATGGGTCCTTTTCATGGAGGGGTTATCCAAGTACAGTCTAACCCTTAAACAACACGCTTTTGCTGTTTAACTATCATGCTCACTAATGCTGATAAAGTGCCACCAACAAGGAGAAATCTTTACAGCAGGCAAACAGCTTTGCCTTTGGCAACGCTGAGAAAGTAACTTTTAATAGTCAATCAGTTATAATTGTAGCAAGTTACTGGATTAAATTTCTTTAAACTCAGCTCTAATAACAAACTACCTTAGAATGTAATCAAGCAGTTATTTAGTTTCAGTTCTATTTCTTACACTGCTTATTGGTAGTACGTGTTGAAAAGAAAGACGGCTAAAACACATGGACTCATTCGCTCTCCCTGGAAAATATGAAGAAGATTCAAGTATCCAGAAGAGAAGAAAGGCTGCTGCTGGGTGCTATTTCAAATTGTACTGTATCACTCTTCCATTCAGCTGCAGAAATGCAAGCTACAGAATGAAAAATATTACTGATATTCCCAGTGTACCAAAGCAGAACATGCATTTTACTTGTATACATTTTTCTTGGGTTTGAATGGTGATGTCCACAGAGCCTTTACAATAAATTTTCCATTTGTTTTCCTTACAGAGAGAAAGATTAAGGGAAGGAAAAAGAGGGGGAAGGGACACACAGACTGCCTACAAAAATAACAGAAAAATCCCCCAAACTAAAAGCTTGCCATTTCAGATAGCTTACAGTCAGGATAAATAACAAGTACAAGAATATTCACTCATCACCATACTCGTGAAATATTTTTTTTAAAAAACCCCTACCTCTTCCCTCAAATCCCCTTAAAATCCTCTGCTGTCACATCTACAAAGACTTGATAATAGTGTAGGCAATGCATTATTGCAGTACTATTCATAACCTTGGATTTTACAATTTAGTATCAAATATTGTTAGGAATATACCTTGATTCATACACATTTTTGCTCTACACATACTATTTCTAATACAATATATTTTTAAGCATGATTTACAGATAGACACACAATTGTGGAACGCATATTTTTTTTAATAACATTTAAAAACTTTAGAATGCATACAGTGTTGAAAGGTTGCCTTTAGAAAGGACTGAGTGCTGGGATGAATGCAGCTACAGCCTTACAAGCAAGCAGTATGTGCAACTTCGGGCACGTCACATGGCACACAAATATATTCCATTCTCCTCACTCCTTTTCCCAGACGCCAGCATAGATGCTCTTACTAAACAGTATGTTTGGCTCTCTGGATAGTTCAGGCATTTCTTCTTTTTACACAGTGATGTCATATACTGGTTTAAAACAAACACTTTACATAGACTTGATAGGCTATAAAAACTTTAATTAAAAGGATAACTTTCTTTATCCTAGTACGTTATCCGACTCTTTCTGCTACACACAAGGTTAAAGACGCAGGAAGCATGCAATACTAAAGGTTTTATCTTCATTTCATATTACTCATTCTAAGGTTGATACCTGAGCGACTCAAGAAACTGGATAGCAAAGCCCAAGAAAGCTTTTGCCATTACAAGAAAATAGTCTTAGGCACTAGAGGGAGCATCTGCCTTTACAGTCACTGAACAAAAGTTTCCATGTGCCTACAACATATTCTGTATGATGAGTAAAAATGATTTGTGTATAAGGTGCAAGTCCCATGCTTCTCAAGAAAAACAAACAAATAAAAGGAATACCGATATTACATAACTATAATGTTAAATAAATGCACCTTCTTATCTATTTAACTTACTCAACCATAATTTTAAATTATTTTCTTGAAGTTCAGACTCTGAAAGTAAACTTTTTTGCACAATTCCCTAAATAGTGTACCACGGCTTGCACTGTTCAGGAAATGAAAGCAATGACATTTTATTTTAAGGACACAGCTTCAGACTTCTGCAGACTTCAGACATCCACATCTTGGCTATCTGCCTAGATTCACCATGAGAGAAGGGCATTTCTTGGCTGTGATTCACCTGACCAGCTCTAGGCATCTGTCAGAGGATGAATGTGTGAATCATATTGTCCAAGTACCGCTTCAATGAACTGCAAAAGTAGCTGAATAAACATGTGGATGTGTACACCACAGATAATTAGGTCATAGGAACACCACTCAAAAACATAAACAGAACATGCTAAGCAAAAATATGCATGACAATACTAATGACTGTAAATCGGGGGAGGATTGTACAGTGGATCACACTGGCTGATTACCTGGAGTGCACTGCCACCATAACCTTGTTGTACATTTTCCAGCATTCTAAAACTCTTCATTCTTGCTACATGTACCAGATTCAGTTAAGAAAGTGAAAGGAAGAGACAAAGAAAAATCTCTTTTTACAGCCTGTAAGAAATAAGACAAACACCCACCAAGCTTGCATACAGATCCATTTGAAATACTAATGCATTTTTTTCCCCTTAGAGCAATGGGAAACAAAAACTATCTTCCACCTATACTTCTCCTTAATGCCTCTGCCTTGCTATGAATTCCCTTGCTGACTAGCAGGTTCTGTCTGTACTGAAGCTGCTAAGAGTGAGTCATAACTCAGTTTATCTTATGCAGTTTAGTAGCCATGGTTTTAATAGCAAGCATTATGCTCCCTCCCAGACTGTGTGCCAGGTGAACTAGGAAATTCTATTTTCAGATCCATCAAATAGGTACTGCTGCAGCCTAGGATATTAAATTATGTAATTTTAGCTTGCGTGGTTTCTTATTGTTGTCTACAATCATCAGCCACGTAAGATAGGCTGTAAATTATGGGAAGAAATATTATCTCTACTTATGTTCTCTAACCAAAGTACAGCGACTGAGGTTCTCTGGAATTTTCTTTAGAAAGCTTCTTCTTGCCCTTGGCATGAAGGTCCTTGCTCATTTCTGGATGACAAGGGTGATGCAGCACATAGGCAAAACTGCCTTGGTGTCCATAGTTATCCTCCCAAATTTACAAAGCAAAGAGAACTCCAAACAGGACTCCAAACAGTATAAGAAACCAACAGCCTCCAAAATCTGCTAAGAATGTTTAAAGCTGGAAGATCTTGCAAATCCACTAGTTTGGACCCTGATAAAGCTGAATATAAATTATTTTATCAAAAGGATTCTGAGCAGTCGTAAATTTCAGATTTCTTTGAAAACATTTCTCTTTGCACTTCAAACATTTTTGCAGTAGTGTAGCAAAGTCTCCAGAAAACAAATATAACCATTTATCATTAAAGTAATAATAAAAATAATATAGAAAAATCACACATATACAAAAAAATTTAAAGGTAAACTGTTGAAGATGTAGGAGATATACAAGGTTTCAGAATATAAATATATATAAAATATATAAAAATATATAAAAAAAAATATATATGGTGCTGCAGTAACAAGGCAGCTGGAGATTCCCCATTGGCACTGAAGTTTGTTAGTCACAAAGACTGTGTCTGAACTGCAGGGTACCCGACCTGAGCATGTGTGATACAGGAAAATAAATGAAAAAAAAGGGACAACAGGAGTAGGAGGAATTACTGTGTGGTCTAGACTTGTCCCAACATGAAAGTGAGACATTACAAGACTCATAATTTAGAAATGAGCAGAGGTGAAGAAATAGGCTTTCATCTTTTTCACTTTCTCCACTCACTCAGCATGAGCTTCAGCACAAACAAAAGTGCCCAGTTCCCTCATGTTAGGTACACAATATATTCCTCATTGTGCAAGAGAAAGATCATGTTTTTAAAGCACTATGTGGACTCAGATTCACCTGTCAGAAGATGTGTATTCTGAGCAACTAAGACCCACAGTAATTTAAACCTTTGATTTACTCCTGTGCATGTGGGAGACGTTGTTGGCCACTGAACAAAGCCTTGAGGCAGAGATGATAACACTACAAGGATGAATCAACTGAAGAATCAGATAGCCCCTGTTTTTTCCTTGTGGAAGTGAACAAAAGTTACAGTAATAAGTAATATTATACTATGAGGTCAAAACATTTTAAGTCCAGGAAATTACTCCTTCCCATTCCTATCTGCTTTTAAAAAGCAGGCACAAATCCTTCAATAACAACTTCCTAAGAACTTGAATACTTTGTCCTCCAATCATTTTTTGTCTGACTATAAAATATCCTAATTTTAAGAAAGCAGCTACAAAGGCATGTATGAAAAGTGATTGGTTCTGCTCCACAAGCTCAATTCTGTTTAATTGGGACCACAAACATCAACAGCTATATTATAGTGCAGCAGTATATATATATACCTTATATTCTGTGCCGGGTGAACTAAAAAACACAGGAGAGCACACTAGTCTAGGAGAAAGAGGAAGCAAAAGTCTTCTGTATGTCTCCAAGATGTATTGAACTGTTTAAATGATGCTTTGTAGCTCATATCAGCTCCTTCCCCAAGTTACCAGCAGAGCTTCTACCCCCCAAAATAGCCAGAGCAATGTTTGTTTGGTCCACAGCCTTCCCTCAAACACAGTGGATCATGGTGTGAATCAGAAGGCTACAGATTACATACATCACTTCCACTCCTCCATTCTTTGGGCTTTGAGGAAAAATGAGAAAAAAAAGAAAAAAAAAAAGTACTTTGGGGAAATTGAATTCCTGCCATGTTTCAAAAGCAATGCCTCAGTAGTTATACAGGCAAACTCTAATTTTTATTTTATTTTATTTCTTTTTTAATTTAACAGTGAAATCTGCTAGGGATGTATCTCTTCAGAAAAAGGTTACAGATACTGTTACTTTTTTGCAAGCTCTGCAAGTTACATAGTAAAGCCTTATGAACCATTTTCCATACAAACTGCAAAACACTTGCTGTATTAGAAGCAATCCATAAATATGTATTACTGGTTTATAAATATGTATTGTGCTACAGATGAAGAAAACAACTGAATAGAAGACCTCATAATTGGTACAATTCTTTATTTAACATTTTTTTAAAAAAACATAATTCCATAGAGAATTACTTTTCATGTAAGCATGGAAAGCTAATATAAAGAAATAGTTTCTAGTTTTTGTACTTGAATGTAGCATTTGTGGGTTTGGGTTTTTTGGGGTTGGGTTTGGGGGTTTGGGTTTTTTTGCTTTGGCTTCAGGGGTTTTTTGTCTTGTTGGGATTTTGTTTGTGTATTTGTTTTTAGTTCTGTTTAGTTCAAACTGAGGCAAGCAAAAAGCAGCTATTGCTTTGTGTATACCACCCACATGTTGCATCTCTCATTTTCTATTGCACTGAAAGAAACAAATGGAGAAACATGACTAATTATGCAAGTTCTTCTATCAAGCAACCTAAACAGCTATTTGAAGTCTGACTATACTTTGAAATTCATAAATACAACAGAAAAAAATTAGTTGGTTGAACTTCTCTTAGAAAAGTATGCCATTTTGCAAATTTATTCTGTTCATATAAAATGTTCCCATTTTAGGAAGATATCTACAGATCAGCCAGAAACTGCACACCCCTCAAATGCTGTGCAGAGTCACTGGTGAAAGAATTCCCAGCTGTTCAGCACTGAGTTGAGGTGAGCTGTTGGAAGAGGTCCATTTGTTTAGGCTATGGAATCCTGGATGTTAACTGAAAACACGAGCAGCCTGAATCAACACAGAGGAAACAAAAACCTGAAGCCCAACACTAGCCATCTAGAAATCTAAATTTACTAACTTTTTGCTTTAGTGGAGAATTAGAAGGCAAAAGAATAGATTGTGTATAACTTTTAAAGTAAAATTCAACAGTGATAATGTCAGTAAATGGCAACAATTTCTTATTTTAAAAATAGAATAAACAAGATTATAACAAATGAAGGATGCTCATTATTCACTGGGAAGATTACCTGCATCTCAGTTTGGCTATTAGACATTATAAAACAGTATATTTTGCTATACTAAAAATGGTACCTTATAGACATTTAAGATCTCTAACCAATCATTACCACATATGTCAGAGGTGACTTTGCCAAAGGTCAAAGTGTAAGACTAAGAACCATAATATAAGCACGGTATATAGATGGGGATTTAGTTTGAATCACCTTCATGCCCAAGAACACGCTCTTCAAACTCTTTGATATAACTTGTAAAGGTCATTATACCACCATTTCTAGGGTTAAGCCTGAAGAATCTCCAGCTCATAAGGAGTTTTGAGCAAATGTGATGCTGCATCCTGAGTAATCCCACTCAAAGTGAGCTACTCTACTCCAGAAATAAAACTTTAAAAAAGCTAATTTCAATTGCAGGAGGAGCTTGTGAGTGGTCCTAATATCCTCATGCATCTTGCATCCAGGTAGCTTTACATATGAAAACCAACATTTCATAGAAAGACATTTTCAATATTTCCATAGCATTTCTGATTCCTTCATTATTTTCCCACACATAAATTTACTCCAGACTAGGGAGCTCTTTAGAAAATCAAGACAAAGACCAGGTAGGCTACAAAGAAGGGTCATCACCAAGGACATCACAAAAAGTGACATGGTCACAGATTGTATCTTCCATGTAAGGCAACACAGGAGCATAAAGAAAACAGGCAGTAAGGGTCGGGACTCTGTCTTTCTATGGAACCAGCTATTCTTCTGTGACAGAGGAAGATTTGTGTCTTGGGCTATATATCTTAAATTTTCAGGAGAAAAACAGCACTGCCATCTGAATGTAACATATCACTACTGTTGAATATTATGCAATTTAAATGAAAACAAGAGTAGACTTTGCAGTTCAGTAAATTGAGGTTCTAAATTAATGAACATGAAATGATGAGAGGAGAATATAAATGAAAGGCCTTAGCACAAATTCCCACAAATTAAGATCCAAGGATTTGAGAAACAATTTCCAAAAACACTTGATTGTTTCACTGCTATCCTTCAGTAAGGAATAGAAATCTAGTGCTATCTTGCAATCCATGCTGTAGATCTTTATTGAAACTAAGTGTTATATTACAAAATGAAAATATAATTTACTGGGAGTTTATGAGTAAGAAATTATTTTACACTTTCCAATCTCCCTCCCACCCAAACACCATAAATGTCTCATTGTTCTCCTGAGAGCACGTCTCTGGTGAATTATAAAGACCGTGCTTATGGCAGCATTTTGAGATGGTTAGTAGTTATTTATATGTAAAACTGTTAAAAACTAGGGGAACAAATAATTTTTAAACCTCCCTCATGCATTCAGTAATTGTACCGAGGGAGTCTGACAGCCTGATGAATACCTGGTCAAAGTTTTGTCCAATGCATACTGTTTAGGTGACTGGGTAGGTAACACAGTAATAACACTATGATAATTACAAGGAAAAAAGGCTTTAAAAAGCCCTACAGGAAATTCAGACATGTTTAAACATGTCCCTCAGCCAGCAAGCAGAACCAAGGGTTCTAATATTCAAATGTCTGGTCAGACTCACAGAACACAAGAAGGGCAAGCATGCTATGTTGCATTTAACATACCTCAGTTTCACATTAAAATGGGATGCAAAAGTTGTCTCCAACATCCCAGGAGATTTTCTTGTTTATCTGTTGGGACTGACTGTCACTTCATTTTTTGATTCCTTTTGAATCAAAGCATTCCCATTTGATTCCTGTTTGGGGCTGATGTTCATGCCACTCAAATACATGTTAACATAGCCTGCAGCTCTTACGTATTCAAACCCTAATTAGAATATCAGAGTAGAAGGCAAGATATCACATCACAGGAGCACATGTACTATGGTGACCAGAGAACTCATGTTAATCACCATTTAAGGATGACCTCTATGGTCCGAACAAAGCCTCTAGATTTTGTCCCATCTGGAGTAAAGGGGTTTTACCATTTCTCTCTTCTAAGCCGTGGCTTTATGGACTTACTTAACCATTCTCAGACTCAATAGGAAGGTACAAGTCAGACAACCTGGCATTAGCCCCATCAGAAAGTAGTTGCTGATCATATAATCTGCTATAAGGGAAGGAAATCCCTCAACTGATGATGTTGCATATCATTAAAAAAATCCAAAACAACCCAAACAAACAACCTCCCAAGCAACCAACTAAACAGAACCCAACAAAAACTGGAGCACAAACAAAAAGAGTTCCACATTCATCTTTCTCCAATAAGGTAAAAATCCTCAAAAGCTAGGGGGAAAAAATGGGGCCAAACTCCAAGTATGCAAGCTTCATGGGTTGTGAAAACAATTGGGGTGCCACAGAACAGGAACTACATTGTCTTCTGCAAAATAAAAAAAAGCCACAAAGTCCCACAGTTTGGACTCTGAACCCATTTCCACTGAGAAAAGCCAGAAAAGCCACCACAGTTAGTAGTGCAGCTCCATTAGCTCACTGTAAGCAGCCTCCTTGGCTGCCTGCTTCTCTCAAACATGAAAAGAATTGTATGATTTCAACAATCAAAAAGGCCTTTGAAAGCCACGCCGATTCCCCTAGTAAATGAGGCAATAAAACATGATGCCTCCGTCTCCTCTGATATTACTTATATTTGAGAACAATTTGTTCTTAAGTTGTTTTTCTATGACTAACTTCTTGAAATCAATATTCCTATGTTTTAGTATGAATTACCTCTAGAGACTGTGAACTGTGTTCACTGACTTGCCCAAGAAGGAACAAGAGACAAAAAGAAGCTTAAAATCAAAATTAATTCACTTGAGGTGTTGGAAGTCCTGTCAACATTACGATGTAAGGTTTTTCAATTTAATAGAATGGCTATACACATAAAGCCATACAAATGCATTTTTCCTTTTTCCCATATTTTACAATATTTTTAATGTGTCACAAATAAACATAAAATTATTCTTCTTGGACATTCAGTATGTCTGATAATCTTTTTAGAGTACCTGGCTATTAAGTGTGGAAACTCACTTTCCAGCTTGTACAACACTGAAAAAAACACTTAACACCGTATATTATTTACTTTTGTATTTGGGAACTAAAAGGAAAAATATTAATAATAATATTCAGAATAGCTATTCAGTACTTTGGAAATGCAAAACAGAAGTGGTCTAAAATCTGACCTTGTCACACAGGGGTGAAAAACATGTCTATACTTACTGCTCTGCTGGCAAAGCCACCCCTTGTGTGCATGCCAAAGAAAATTAAATAATATTCATTTGGAAGCCATTCAGGGTTTAGTTTCACATGATTATAATGAATTAAATGCAGTCAGGATTCACAGCATCAAAGTACTCAATCAAAATAAAACAATGAGAAAATAGGCAAGCAAGCTTGATGATTTAAATATGAACAATTATATCACAGAGAAAATAATTTTCAGTGGCACAGCTGGGGAAAAATAGGTAAACCCACTACATCATACATTTCGCCTTCTGGTATTTTTGCACCTACCATAGAATGGACACCATTTGTTTGAAAATACATAATACTACATTAAAAAGCGAAACAGACTTGATTGACAGAGAGGGACAGGGATTAAAATCCCCAAGGTTTACTAGCCTAAAGGCAGCCATGACAAACTGCTGCCAGTTGCCCAAAGCCTGCACAGCTACTCAAGCACAGAATCCTCAAAATAGTCATATGTGGCTGAGGACAATCCCTGCTGTGCAGAGCTGAATTTCAAACTGGGCTCAAGAGAAGGGAAAACATCAACACAATCACACACCAGTCACTCACATCTTACATTCATTATCAGGTTTTTCAAAGGAATCCCCAAGGCAGCTATATTTCACTGAATTGAAGGTTTAAAATAAAAGGGAAACAAACCCAAAACAACTCCCTCTACTCAAAACTGTATTTACACTAGTTTATAAATGTGCAATAAAACATATGAAATAAAGTAGCTCAAGTAGACTTTAAGCCAAAAATATCTTTTGGAAAGTGAAAAAAAAATACTAAGAGTGTAGGTAGCAAGAATAACACTGCTACCAGGCAACTGAATGCCATCCAGTATATAGATTCTTAGCCAAATACTATATACTTTTAAGAACCTTACTTTCCAGGAAAACCTGAAAAGAAATTGCAATTTGCTATACAAAAAGCATAGCTAATCATCTTGTCCTTTCCTCTGTGAAAATTCTATGTATCACTGCAAGTAAATATAAAGTATCAGCAGTAGGATGTGGTATGTTAATGTGTTTTAATTTTCATTACTTCAGCAGAACTGATGTATGAAGAAATTTAAAGTCTGTGCATTAGATGGATTATGAGAGTCTAGGATGAATAAAATACGCAATTAGAACACTGTTTAAATTAAGAAGAAAATTTCCAGCAAGGAGGGCACATTACATTCATGTGAATGGCAATCGACTGATTCTTTTTGTGCTTTCTGGTGTCAGACTGAAATCTGCTTTACTAGGATACTCTGAAAAGAAAAGGGTGGGAAGAGAATAATAAAGACTTCAGAAGGATTTATGTATATTTTACTGATCTGGGTATAATGTACTTCAAGAAAGCCAGTACTAGACAAAAATAAGGCAACATTTACCAGTAGCTCGTGCAGAGAGTAAGCAATCAAAACACGCACATGCCTTACTGATATGTTACATGTGCAGACGAGAACATCAAATACAGTCTGGGAGTTGTTGGTTGTGTTACTCTTTGTTTTACTGCAAGACAACTGTAGTCCTTGTACAGCACTGCCCTAGTGAGAATCCTTCTTCCACATCGCCCTTTTTCACTAGTGATAAGTATTTAATAAAAACTCCCAAGATTAAACAGATCAGGGCAGTCAGTGAGACTGACTGCAGCCAGCAAAGTCATTGTCATTACCCCATTCTATGAATTACCCCTCACTCTCACAAAGGAAATATGGCAACCGGCAACCCTTGGTTGTGTCAGGCACAGATGGGAAAGCTCCCTCTGTCTGCTAATTGTCTGGGAAGAAAACTCATTAAATAGCGTTTTTCACCTGTCACAGTCCAAGAGCAAACTCAGCAGCCTTCCTGGCTGCCCACCTGTAGGGGAAGGCATAGCTGATGCTACACTGGATTCTCTCTTGCTACTAAACAAATGCCCCATTGCTCAACAGACAAGAGCAACAGACCATACCTCTAACAATTAAGCTCCTGTAGACCTCAATGTCATATGCACCATTAAGTTTTACCACTACCCCCAAAAATATTATAATTCCCAATTTTCATAGGCAGTAAACAATGAATAATCTAGAGGAAGAGTTCTGCATTTTTTAGGGTTTTTTCCCCTTTCTTTTAAAGCACTATCACCACAATGAAGCTTTATGAAAAGACATTTTGATTAAAAAACATAAGAAAATGCATGAATTGTTTTCAAATTACTTATGTTTTCATAAAGCAGGCCCATCACTATTATTTGCACTTATTAGGAAAAAAAATAAAAATAATAGTGAGAGATTTTATTTCTGATTTTATCCAATTTTATTATTCTACTTAATTTAATAGCAGCATAATTTTATAAAGGTAAAAGAACTAAATGCATATACAACATTAATGTAAATCCATGCCAGACCAGAAAATCTTTAAATTCTGTATTACACTGGTATAAAACAGAACACGATTTGGCTTTTGGCATTTACTAGAATAGTTAAAATAGTTTCTAGACACTTTTGCTACTTCACTGTGTTGTGAAATGGACTTAGAGAGCAACATGTTTAATTGTTCTACCTAAAAATTCTTACACACTTGTAATGTTGGGTTCAAACAGAGTGGATATTGAGACTCTATAATAGAAGAATATACCACTGCAATGATGTGTACTCATATATAGACAACAAAGAAAGAAAGAAAAAAACCAACCAACCAGCCAAAGAAACAAAAAAGCCCCAAACAAACAAACAAAACCTCAGAACCAGAGTTATAAATCTTACAAGAGATAATACATGTAGTTATTTTACAGTACAACAGCAATAAACAATAATGCACAGTTCTCAAAGAGGGATCAGTGGTGAAAGAACAGTGAAGATTTTTAGTGAAGGGCTTTGTGCAAGCTCAAAAGCAAAAGGATGCCCCTCCCCAAGATACAGTTTTAAAGGGAATTCCATCATTTTCCTGTCAACCAGATTAGCAAAGTGGGAGAGTGAACATATATCAAATCTATAATCAAAATTTCTCCCACTGCTGCTCTTACCTGACCTCTCCCATGACAAAGAAAACCCCACTAATGCTTATCTGTACTTCCTATCATGGCTGGGCTCTCCTGCACACAGACCTGTCCCTGTACATTAATGAACAGGGTTGCAGGAAGAAGAATTTTACTTCAAAGGAGTCCTGCTTTCCAGAGCTGCGTAGCTACCAGTCTGTTTTAATTTTAAGATTTGCATGCCAACTCTAAACCACAAAAGAATTTTCTCTCACAATCACTGGAGATAGATATTTCAGAGCGTTGACACTGAACTGAGAGAACAGTTAAGAAAAACAGTCCCAAAATAAATCTTACTACAAGGAACAGTGCCATGTGGCATGGGTTCTAAAAGAAGTAGTCCTGATACCTCAGTCATTTTTTCTAATTTAGCACGTTTTTAAGTTGCTCTCCTTATCCTTTCACTGAGTACTTATTTAAGGCAACATGCCAAAAATACGGCTAAATGAGTAAGATGACTTACTTTCTGCCTTAGCCATGGATCAAGATTTCACTGTTGTAGAAAACAGAAGGAAGAACAAAAGGACAGTTCTTCCTTTTAGTAAAATATTATCCATAGGGAAGGAGCGGAGATGGGTTTGGATACACAAAAATCCAATAAAATGAAAAGTGAGAGCAGTGCAGGTCAGCCCAACAGCCAGTCTATTATCCATACATTTCATGATGAAGGACAGTTTGAAGGTGGGACATGAAGGAGAGTTGAACTCTAGCCAAGCATGGAAAATTGCATGCAAGACTGCAAATGGATCAGTGGTCAGGCTGACAGAGCAGCACAGTCAATGCAACAGGTCATGAAAAGTTCATACTACACAGCAACTCAAAATGAGGTAAGACAAGCAAGCTCCCTTGAGGATAAAGGAGGATCAGTGCCTACATAAGAGCCAGGATGAACACTAAGTTTTTTCTCCTTTTTTTCTGCCAGCTTCAAGAGCTGCTGCTAAAGTGATGAGTAGAAAACAAATGAGTAAAATATGAAGAGATAGTCTCCAAAATGTCATTTTCACACTTTACTCTTTGCTTACATGGTAGAATCCAACACTAATCTGCTTTTCTTCCTTTTTTTTTTTTTTAATTTCTTTCCATGAGACGTGAAGGTAACAATCATCAGGCTAGACCAAATTTGTTGCACAGACTAAATTTGCCTATTTTTCTATTTTATGTCCTACTTTAACTGACAGTTATCCAAAGAAAACTATTGTTCAAGCTCTTTGGTTTCACTGGGCTTTATAAAGACTACCACAATGTTATAAAGCATCCAAAAGAACACACACAAACCCTCATATTGTGAAAAGTTATTTAGTCAGTGCCATCCTATTTGAAATGGATTTTTTGTTCCTTGCTTCAGATGGAGTAGTCCTATTATGCTCTCATACGTCATCCATGTTTGGTGAACACAATGCTGTCAAACTATAATGGAGAAAGAATATTTTTTTCCATAATGTGTTGTGTTTGTATGAAGAACTGAGCCAAGGATCTACTAAGTTATATCATTTCCTTCAGTGAAACTAATTTACAAGGAAAATGAATCATGGGAAAGGCAAAGAAGACATCAACTATTTTATATCCACCCTGTTCCTTCCTGTATCTGTGCCTGGAAAAACCAAGCAACATAAGCACAATAGACTAAACTCAGACCTGCTATAATGCCATTGAAATCAACAATGTTACGGCAGCATGAATGAAAATGGCATAGTATCAACTTAATTTTTAGCAATGCTGAAGCTAAACCTAGCATGTAAAGGTTTGCCGATTACTAGTCAACATGAAGTTAACTTTTCTGCTAAAAGCACAGTGTGCTGCATACATTCTAACTGGAAATTTGCAAGTAAGCAGGAGGCATATCGTTTACTTGGAGCTAAGTTAATGCTTCAGGAGAGCAACAGAAAACTGCTCTAACAAGCTGCATGAAGGATAAGCAGAAACAGCAGCAACATATTGCCACAATCAAACAAAATCCCACTTTGTTTGCTACAGCCAGAACACCGACTTTAGGATAGGAGGGACACTGTCATAGCTATGATTAAGTAATTTTTTATCATAAGCCCCTATGTCAGGTACTTGCAAGCATTTTCTTATGAAGGTCACCCTTTGGGACAAAGTTTCTATGCTTGATTGGTTCCCATGATTTCTGAGGGTAATCTGTCATTCTTGCAAAATTGCATATAAAAAAAAAAACCCCAAATGACAAGAAAACCTCAAACAAAACAAAAAACCCCACAGCAAAAAACCAAGCATAAAAGTTATCTATCACCGGATTTATCATAGGATTAAAGGACTATACAGATGCTTTTTTTCTCCCCAGTTCAGTATCTGAAATGTCAAATTATTTTAAATCTGAAATTTACCAACTATTTGATCCTTATTACAAAGATGAAACACTATCAAAAGCCCACATTAATGCCTCTGGAATTCATTTTTTTCTGCACAATGTCTCACTACTTAAATGCATGCTGGCACTAAATTCAGTGGTTCTCCGAAGTTCACAAGAATGTATGGATAGAGAGGGTAAAAAAACCTGCTGCTGCTGCAAAAAAGTGAAGCATGTAGGCCTGAATCAGAAGTTATGCTGATGGACAAATGATGAAAGTCTTTTTACTTATTTTGGAATTACTTAAACATTTTATGAGTGCGTTCTTGTGACCAGCAGCAACCAGACTAGTTTTGGGTTTGTTCAATTTTTCTTACGTAAGTGAAAAGAACATGATTTCCCAGTCCCCAATCCACTGCTCACACATTCCCCTGTGCAGCATATGGAAATAAACTCCCTTCCCATGTAAATCATGCCCACTTGTATGTCACCTGCCTTCCATGTGGTATAAAACTAAATTCCTATTTGAAATAGCTCTGAAAATCTTATTCAAGTACCTCCATTATTTAATATGTGCTCATAGGGCTGTAGCAAGGTGTAATATTGCACATCCCTGGATTGCCCTGCCTGAACAGTGTCACATGACAAACATCTTTCTCTTGTCTCAGCCGTAGCAACTGTGCTTGCCACTGCCATCCACAGCTTAAAATCACAAAATATACAGAAATTTCTATTCCACCTTTTAAAATTATATCCTTATTGTTGAAAATTCATTTTAGATTGTTTAGAATGTTTAGGTATATATGTTTAGAAGAATGTTTAGGTATAAAGAATATTATGGAGATCTGTCAACCATTGTCAAACTGTAAAAAAGTTTTAAACTAACAGATAAGGAGGAAATAGAGATGGATTGGGTACAATATGAAAATGAAAGGCAAAGGACAAGACAATTACTTATTCCAAAATATGGATGTATATTTAATAGCATTACAGAAAAAAATCTTTCATAACATAGTAGGAACAACAGACCATTCACACAGTGCTCCTAGGTATCCAAAGAGCTCTTGAATCAATCACACTTTCCTTGGCAACAGATGGGCCAAACAGAAGTTAATGGTCTATTGCACTGTGTGTTGAGCTGACGCTCCACAGACTAACTCCTGATAATGCCTCACTGACCTAGACGTGTCACACTGTGCCTCAATTTCCCAGTCTTCAAAATGAAGGCCAACTGCAGTAACCTTATTGATGTGCCTTAGGATTTACCTGGGACAAGCACTACAAATGCTGGGATCTGGGTGATGTTGCAATTAGCAGTATGCCACATGTTTTCGATCACACAAGCTTAACTACTTAGGATTAAAATACAGCTTTGTTCAGCGCAGTTCTGCAAATAAAACTGCTCTGGTCCTTATTAAGTACATAAAGTGGCTTTTTTTCCTAAGTTTGCAGTCAATGCAGGACACAAGGAAACAGAACGCAGTTGTACAACCTGAGAAACAGGGTAAGAGACTGACTCAGTTTGTATTCTGTTCCTCCTCACGCTCCAGTAGGGTATAAAGTGTACTATGTGTGTGTTGTTGAAATATATGTTCCCTAGTGCTCCTCTAATGTATTGTGTGGAGGAAAGCACTTTACAAACCCATCTGAAAATATGTGCAGTATTACCCAATTCCTTAGGTGGAGGGCTAAGTTCTTTTGTAGGTCCAGATTCTATTCTGGTTTTCCTACCAGCAACTCATGTAAGTGACAGCTGTAAAAGGACATCTCAATTCCCATGAAGCCTTTTCTCAGCCCAGTCCTAGAAAACACATCTGAGCCATGTGCTAAATCTATAACAAGGGCTGTAGTCCATCACTCTGCTTACTATGATACCATAGAATTTAGTCATTGTACTTGAAGCAAAGGATTGAATCTACATAAGATCATAACTAAAAAGAGCGAGCAAACCTTGACTAAGGAAAATTGAAAAAATGGAAGAAAGAAATATAAAAGTGAGGAATCAACAGGAGTAGTTCTGGTTTCAGATTTTTTCATGGATTACCACTAAAAAAAAAAAAGTAGAAAAAACATGGTTTTAAAAATTGATTTCATAAATGTAATGTGGCAAGGTAAATACTATATTGGCAAATAAAAAAGTCTACAGCTTAGTTACAATAACAGCAGATATACTCCCTTCAAGTCTTTGATAAAACAGTGTTTGAGCTACAACAGCACAATTCCAAAGTTTAACACTATGTGCCCAGAAACTTATCATCAGCACACACACAAGGAAGTGAAAGCAGGCAGTCAACATTTACTAAAGGGAAATAAATAACACTATCTAAAGTGACTTCAAATACACACAATATTTAGGAAAAAAAATAAGTAGTAGCTAATCAATGCTTACAAACAAATTCAGCTGGAAATCTTGATGTTTAATTTTACCCATACAACATTTGCATACATGCACACACAAAATAATGACTAGTACTGACCGCAAGTACTTTGTTTTCTTCAACTTGTTCAGTAACATGCAGTACCATCTTAATCATACCTAAGGTATGTTGGCAGCAGTGCAAACACAAGTGGGAGTTGCAATTACATTTTCTTCGACAAAATCGCCTTTTAAAGGTTTTGAAAGGAAAAGTCCCGAAGCAGCTTATTATGCATGAAAACATTTATTTTCAACAGAAAACAAGTTCCCTTTTATTTAGAAGCCATTAAGGAACAAAACTTACTAATTGTTCAGAGGTTTAAACTTAAAAACTCCCTTAAATACCTTTTCATGATGATTTTTGCTGCATTATGAGCAGTAAGTTCACTTGACTGAAATGAAGCATATACATATGTTGAGGTGGTAACAAGAGTGCATATATTTTATTGTCCCACACACATTGAAGTAGTTAAGTATTCTTCACTAGATTTTTTTTCCCAGAAGAACACACACAGAGCGAACATTTACCTCTCTGAACGCCTTTCTATACCATTTAACAATGGCTGACAGAATGATGCATTTTTCATACTTATTGTACTTATCTTTGTTAAGTTTAGGACGCCAGCATTATTTAACACTATACAGAATATTATCATGTAGTGTATTAGGTGTAAAGCCAGCATGTACCTCCTTGAAGGTGACAGAAAAATAACTATTAAAGTTACATTAATTTTAGTCTAAAATAATCATCCAGCAAAATAATCATGACACACATAAGTCATTAATCCTAATCAGCCTTATTGTTAAATTCTTCCATATTGGACCGAACCACAGTGTTTAAGAGGTATTTTCTACACTATAATGCCCTGCTATGTAGACTTTTTAGTTCTAAAACCACAAAAGGCCCCATTGACTTCAGTTCAAGCATAAGCATCTGCACTTCTCTGTATTGTTAAATACTCCACACCAACAGATACAGAGTATTACTATAAATTCCCATTGATCTGGGAGAGAGTCCCCCCATTGTATCTCAGCAGCACCGTTATGCAAAAAACATGCAAAACCCCATAAAGAATTCCAACAGGATTCTCTTCTGATTTTGAACATACACAAAAAAAGAAGTGAAGGATTTTGAAAAGGAGCCCTTATACACTTGCTTGGCTTTTGATGATGGATCAAGTTAAGCAATTTTTATTTCTTCTCCCTCTCCCCCACCCTCCAAAAAGGCAAGGAGGTGGTCTGTTTAAAATATAGCTACTTAAAACAGGCTGTTGCTTCCTTGCCCTCCAAGACCACCCAGATTTTCAAAACTGAATCATCTCTGCACTAGACAGATTAGACTACTACCACAGCTCTCTGTGCAAAAACCTGCTACTCTGCAGTATATTTATCACTATTTACCACCATTGCATAAACAGAGCACACTGTGCTGGCTGAATGCACACACATAAGAGACAGTAAAGAATAGGGTGGGAGAACATGAAGTCTTAGGCATTTGGGGAGAGGAGAACCATGACTAAAGTCCTCTTCAAAGCTTAGCAAATTATGTCTAAAAATAGGCTTTCTTTTAGAGACTGTATGTAAAGCCCTTCATTTTCTTCACACATTCGGAGTTTTAAGTCTTGTATCTTTAAGGTGGGTGTTTAATTAAAATTTTAAAATAAAATGGAAATTATCATGTAATAATCTAATCCCAAATTCTAGCATTTGGGTGGGGGGAGGGGGGGGGAGAGAAGTCCCTAGAGGGGACATTCCAGTTTGTCCTGGAGATTAGAGCAGTACATTAGACATTACAAAACACAGGTTCTAATTATGGATTACATTAGCTGCTTCCCCTCTCAGATTATGACGTTTCAGTTTCCCACCCAGATACTGATATATTGCTACTGGTCTCCACTGTGCTTTGAAATCCACAAATGAGAAGTAGAAGGTATAAAAAGAACTATGCTATTATGAAAATGAAGTTGGGATATCACACAAGGCATAGATACTGCTTAGGGGCAGTTTTTCCAGTTAGCTTTGGCCAGCTTAAAAAAAATGAGAGTGACAAGGCATGAACTTCTTTGAAGACAAGAAAGAAAAATCACACTGGGGAGTTGCTCAATACTGTTGCCTACCCAGACAGCTAGATTTGGGTGACCTGAAACAGATCCTAGGCAAGAAAATAAAGCAAAATTATACACATGGAAACATGTCAGGAACTTGTCCTTGGGTCATCAAAGCACCACACTGATACCACTGTTGTACTGTATTTTATCACATTTAGAATAATCAATTTTTCCTGTGATCTGCTGTACATATTCTTTACTAAACATGAACTTGCCACCCAACACTGTATGTAACTAGCACAGAAGCTATCCTATAGATCATAGCAGCTGCTCGGCAGTGAAGTGGGGCAGACAAAGGACTGCCTAAGAGGATGATCAAGAAAGGGAACTTCTTTCTGCTATGATATGTATCAAGGAGCATCTGAAGACACAGTTATGTTTGAACTGAAGACATGCCATTATTAAATCTAATGAACTAGTATCAACACAGTTAGACTGGATATCGTAAAAAGGAGGAAAAGTGTCCACTAGACTACTATCAGTAATAACATTTAGAGTCTATCTGGATGTGGACTGTATTTTAAATATCATTAAAATATGCATTTTTTAAAACAGGAAAAAATCAGATAGAAAATTATGGCTCTGTTGCTACTGGTATTTAATATGACACATAAGCAGAATGCTGCAGTTTAGATGATGAGTTTGTATTCTTAATTTTTCATTCTGGATCTCTGAAAAATGAGACGAGTTGGAATGTGCAGCTTCTCTTGGAAACAAGGTTGCTGTTTCTTTTTTTCCGTTACAGACAGCATAAACATGATAACACAGAAAAATAGGGCAGCTAAATTGTGATGGGGTGGTGTGAAGGTGGGGAGTTTTCTCAGATGTACACAGGGACAGGATGAGTGACACCGACACAGGTTGTAACACAGGAAATTCCAATGAGGCATTAGGAAATCACTTTTCACAATGAAATAGTTAAGCACTGGAGCAGGGGTCCAGTCAGATTGTTGAATGCTCATCTTTGGAGATACTTAAAACTGGGTTGGATAAGGCCCAGGACAGCCTGCTATAATTGGTCCTACTTGTAGTGGAGGGCTGGACTGCGATGTCCAGAGGTCCCTCCCAACGTCGATTACTCTGATTCTAAACCACCTTGAAATATCTTGCCTTTCAAATGACCGTTACTATTTTTAAGACATTTAAAATCACTACAGTTAACAACACGGTGCTATTGTCAGCATTTCCCCAGCAGGTGTATTTCTGTTTCTGAGGCAGGCAAATAGCCCATGCACCAGAGACCTAGGAGGCAGCCTTGAACATCTTAAGCTTGCTTGAAAAAAAAGTAATTTCTTTCTTGCAGTCTTGACATGCTTCCTTTCTTCTCCATCCCTATTCACAGCTGTGGCTTATAGCTAGTTTTCTGCCTGTAAAATAATCAGTGGCATTAGTTCTTTGTGATAACTACATCACACTTTTGCCAAAATCCCACTTTTAATGAGATTCGATGTTGCCTGCTTCTAGCCTGGGCTTTGAATCCCTCCCCATGCTGACAAGACAAAAAAACCCCCTAATTGTGCCTCTGTAACTGAAGTTTCACTGCCCAGAAATTAGGAAATTAGTTATTTATTGGGATGGCATCTTCGCAAAAAACAGATGCTTCAAAATATATTAGCAAATACCTAAAAGGAGGTGGTTGTTAGGCTTTCTACCACTCTGATGGCTACACTGGCTTATATTAACTCTCTCTCAAAAAAAAATCACATTTAAAATCTATGCAAAATTTAAAAACAGTATAGTTTCTGGGCTGGACAGTTATTCTTCTTCTATTTCAGTACCAACATATCTCCACAGAAGTTAAATATCAAATGGCAATATTAAATGCAAAAGGTCAAATGGCAACAGGGATTTTATAAATGTTGAAAATATTTTTAAGTGCCAATGTTCCTGCAGTGCTTTGCAAGCTCTCCATTTTCTCCTAACTTGGAAATAAGGAAAGAACAACCTCACAGGCATCTTGACAACTGCATCAGACTAGGCTTTGGACTGAGTAATTAATTAGCCACCATTATAGCAATTGTTATTATGCTATATGTTCACCAGCAACTGAGCTTTTTCAAACTTTAGGGCCACAAGAAGAGCTGTGATCTTACAAATATCAAACCTATTTGCATGAATGAGGAGACATAAAAGGAGCAAAATGGAAAACAGGGAGATTTTTGATCTATGAGAAAATGCCCAAGTGGAGCACTGGCTGTTGCTCTTAAAATATTTTAAGGCTAGAGCATATAAAAATATATCTATATATTTATGATACTAACTTTGTCAATTGAAGGTTAGAAATTTTTCATGTCATTCATAGTGATTTATTCTGATGTCTAAGAAATACAGCCTTACCGTATTTATGCCTCCATTCATAACTTCCAACATGAAAAGCTTACGTAACACAATATTAATACTAGACTGAGATGAAAGAGGGTTTTCTCACACAAAATTTCTTCTTTTTTCTAACTATGAATAATATGTCAAAAATCCAAACATGGCCTCAAGCCAGAAGTAACCCTAAATCAATCAAAATGTTTTATTTAGATGGTTGCAATTCTTTTGTTTTATTGTAAATTATTATAGCTTTTGAAATAAACACCAAAGAGAACTATTTAATTTAAATAGTGTTAAATTAGAATGTCACAACAATTTCAAAATTCCATCAAAAACATTTCAAACCTGGAAATTCCTGACCACTTCCTAGTAAGGTTGAAGCCAGGAAAATTCTGGTGTAACTTGCTGCTTAGTCTGGCCTTTGTGTGCACAACATGAAGCATTTCTATTATGGAACTGCAGTGAAGAGATAGCATTCCAAAGTCATCCGTTTTAGAAATTGGAATGAACTGTGAGTACATTTTATAAACTATATTTACATAAATTGTCACTAAATCAGAAGACTTTAAATAAGGAATAAAAGAAAAAAACCAGAAACTGCCTGCATGTAGCTATGAGAAGTAATACTACAGCATCTTATGCTTTGATTTTTAATTCATTGCTTTTATTGGAACAAAAAGTATTTGCAAAGTGAGTGAAAAGCTAATGAGCTTCTGCTGTATGCTCTGGGTAGTGAGTCAATCTCACACTCTAAACCATCCACAGGCGTCATGAAATAAAAAAAGGGATGGTGTAGATCTGTGGCTTAGCACTGAATGAATTATTCTGTCCCTGGATCAACCACATTTAATCTTCAGATGTGTTACAGCTGGTCTCAAGATTTACTAACAATTCTTTAGATGTAAGGGATTTAAGAGCGTTGCTATGTTTTCAAGAAGACTGCAGAAAGTAAAATCTTTGCCTGTTCAACCACTATATGAAATGTGGACATGCTTAGTACGTGCCCTGGGACAAAATTCTTGCAGTTCTCAGATGAGGAAATAGCCTGGGCTAACACCAACCATGATGTTCAAGTGTTTAGGTAGGCTGAAAATACTGATTTTACAAAGGAAGTTTATAGGTTATTTTCCCTTGGACAGGCAATACAAGTTGATATCTGGTGAGATAGCCCTTGCACAGCTGAGCTACCTGCTGCCTAGATATCACTACCCAACTTCGAGGACTGTCCTTACAAACCTGAGTACCTGTGCATTACTTTCTGCAATCACAGGAAAAGGAGATACCTCATCAAAGGACAGCTCCAGAAACCAGAAACCTGTCAGGGAGATGCCACAGTTAGCCAATGGAGACCATAAATTCTAGTGGGGAGCCTAATGGTACATCTTCAACCCAACTTTCCTTGTAGCACAAGCAGCAAGGCGCCCATTTGAACTGCTTTGAACACAGTCAGAGAGTTAGATACATAAACTTTACCAATCTGATCTGTTTTTTTAATGGTTTGAGGTAAGTCTCATATGTTTTTGCATGCAAAAAATCAGTTTCAACTGAGAACTGTCCCTCAGCCCAGATGAGTATCATCTGCAAGGCAGCACACTTTCCTGAGTTGGGGTTAACACATTCCCAGATGGAAGAGAGAAACTATCTTCAATCTCTCACATTCTTGCTGAGTCCTCTAAAAGGAGATGGGAAGGCTTCATGCTTTGGGGTGGTTCCTTCCCCCATCTTTTCATTACTGTTGTTATTTTTCAGTGTTACAAAATGATACCAATAATCATGTGGATACGACACTTTAATGCCTAGGCAGAAACAGAGCTTTCAGCTCAGAAAATTTTAATAATGAAAAGCTGCATATACTAATTGACTTTTGACATATCATGGTTTGGCTTCTAAATTTCTTTTTCTACCCAGTTTTGGACCCACTAGGGCTTGGGTCTCATTATGATTGTAACACATGCAAACAGAAACAGAAGAAATGAGGCAGCAGAAAGCAGTTTGTCAGTGAATTTTGCAACTTTGGACAGAGTGAAAGATGCTCTGCAATGTCCAAGAACAAAGGACACCTTCTGTTGCATCCTGTCCCAGACATAATCTCTTACATATTTAAAGTTTTAATCATTATGTGTGTTCCTGTTCCCCAAACAGAAATGCCTTCACTTATAGCCTGACACTTATAGCCTGACACCCTGAAAGACTGGGAAATGGACATTCAGACATGCACAACTTTTGAAAGTATTGTAGTAGAATTAGAAGATTATTCACAGCTTAAACGTTCCTTAACAAGCCTCAAGTGACAACTAGGGTATACTAGGAGGTTTTACCAAATTCATATCATCTTAGTAACTAAATACTTAATGATTTATTTAACCTGAGCAAGAGTAAGGAGCAGCTTTTTAAGAAAGCAAAAAACCTGGAGAAAACAGCAATCTTTATACTTGACAGCTATGACATTTGCTTTAATTTTCTGCATTTTGTCAATGAAGTTGCTATTTTGTAAGCACATTTTAGTCCTAATTGGAATAGCTGAGAAATTAACTTTAGTTGTTCAAGCTACTAATAGTGAACTTTAGTCCCATCTAGTTTTATAGAAGAACAAGAGCAGCACTGATAGCTACAAAAATTTATTGCTGTGGAAACACATTGCTGGGGTGTTCACAGAGACTAAGATGCCATGCTCCTGCTACTTTGCCAGAAAGTTATTCTCTTATTAGAAACAAGCCACCTATTCCATATTTCTGGAACTGGTGGGGGTCTTTTTTGTGGGTCCTTTTTTTTGTTTTCTCCTCCTAGGTCATGTTTTGGAGAGAACTTTCCCCTCCTTTAATTACAGCAAGGATGAAACAGGTAGTTTAAATTGCCAAATAGCAATTTCAACAGAATTGCTGCTCATGTAAATTACCTACCCCCTGTGGCATGTTTACTAACCAATCAAAATATTTTCTTCAGACAAAGCATTGCAAGAAATTTAAATGAAAATAAGGACAGCTACAACACATAATAAGAGATTTGTGCACAGCATGGAAAAGATCTTATAAGTCAGAAAATTATGTTCATGCTTTACAGTGCAGAATTTTCAGAATAATATAGCATATTTACAATTTGCTTCAGTACAGTTATTTCCAACAACTTAATGAAAAAACTTCAGTAATATGTTGCTATTGGAATTGCAGGGAATAAAAAAA
Organism: Pachyramphus minor; assembly: GCA_013397135.1. Lineage (NCBI taxonomy): Eukaryota > Metazoa > Chordata > Aves > Passeriformes > Tyrannidae > Pachyramphus > Pachyramphus minor. The sequence goes on along the minus strand of VYXB01003357.1, from coordinate 329,431 downwards.
TTAATCTGAGCAAAGCATTTGAAAAAACATGCATATTCTATCAGGGCATATCTTTTATCACAGTCCTACTATAAAGAACACTTACTAAAATGTACCTTGCAACCCCGCCAGAAAATTCCATCTGATGATTTCTGGGGTCCATTGCAAGTGTAGGTGGAGTATAATACGGCTCTCTTCAAAAATTATGGGACAAGGCGCAAGCACCAGCTGAAGAGATTTGTAAATACCCTGCAAAATAACTTCACATCCCTTCAACAGATTGATGTTAAAGACCCTCATTTCTAGCAAACTCAAAAAGTCTTGCTCTTGGTTTTCTGTTTACTAAAGAAAGCACACTAAACTACACCTTTAGAAAATGACATCTATCCAAACCCACGGTACGATCTGCTTTGTGAATTGATAGTCCCAGCTATCTTTCCTGGTAGTTTTTTCCTTTGGCTTTATATATTGGCATCCTGAATCAAGATACAATAAAATTTCATCCCACTTCAAATTCTATTTTCCAGTACGTTGACATTTGGCAGAACTCACCTGCTGCCACAATGCAGGACTGCTGCTGTTCAAACTCTTCCTAGTGCAGGATCCTCTAATGTGTCCAGCTGAAGTAGATGATTGCCTACAGCAGCAGATTCCCAGGGGCAGGAAAATGGTCCTGCCCCTGCTACCTGCCTTCCTGTGCCAGATCTCTGAGGAGTGTCATGGCTGACAGTGATGCTGTTAAAGGGTGCAAGGCATAGCAGTGACTCCTCCCTGAGGCAGAAAGAGCCAGACCCACCCTCCTGGGCAGCCAGCTCACTTGTCTGTCTCTGCCTCCCTCCTCCAGAGAGGAAAAGTGCTGTTTTGCTTGGAAGGATGGATCCAGTCAGACCTGAAGAGACCTGCAGCCTTTGCAGGCCCTACGGCAGAGCCAACCTAATCACAGACCCCACAGCATCCCACTGGCCCAGGCACGGAGGAGTCTGTCAGGCTGTGCCTCCAGCTACCTGTGACCAGTCACTGACTGCACAGCTGGCTTAAAAGACACGCAGCATTCACACTGCTTCTGGAAAATAGGCATTTCTGTGTGAAATGTCCTGAAGCAATTTATCTTCTGATACTCCTTTTCATTGCTGCTTATTTTTCCTCCGACAGCTCCCTTCTAAACAGAAGTTGTACATTCGAACAGTAAATAGATCAACAACATACTGACGTACTTAGCTACCCAACCCAGGCTCACCACTGAACAATTTAAATTCATCACCCCTGTATCACATCTGTGCTATGAAAATGTACATCAAGGAAGAGTGCATTGCCACAAGTGCTTAATAGGCAAGAGGCAGAGGCTGGCTGTTCCAGCAGTTCCCAGCCACCTTCCTTACTCATCCAACCAGAGTGCATGTTCACCCATGCAGCTGCTCTGCCTCTTGCCCAGACAAGGCCAAATATTTTTGATACTTCAAAATGGAGAGGACATCATGGAACTAGTGGGGACAATGAAGAGGCAAATAAGAGGAACATGCCCCTGGGAACACTGAAAAGGAAAAAGGAGAGACCATATACACAAGGAAATGTGCCACGATCTGTCATGGTCCCTCCAGCAACCTGATCTGTACCATTTTGCATAAGAGCAATGGGAAAACTTGGAAGAATGAAACTGAAGAGACTAAAATTTTAAGTCTTTTTGCTTTGGTCAAACAAAAGAAGAAAAAGAACAGCTAGGATATAAGAGTAAAATAGCAACTGCAGAGAGAAGTTAGAATCAGGGTCCCTTATGCTGCAATACAATAAAAAGGAGTTGTGTGATGAAACTTAAGGCAGAGAAATGCAGAAATAAAAAAAAGTGATCAGTATTTTTACAAAAAAAAAAAAAACCCCAGCAAAACCCAAAAGGAGAGCAAGGATATACCTAAAGTATTGACAGCCATAACTTGTGTAGTTGTCAAGGATAATCAGATTTTGTGAACCTGACATAACATTTTAAATGGATATTAAAGTTTTATGGTTTTAAACCTGTCTTTAAATATCTGTAATCAGGATAAAAACAGTTGCAAGAAGAAATTATATGCCTACTGTGCCATTTTTACAACTGCAGTTATCTGATGATGTCAAATGCACTGTCAGAGCCAGGACACCAGCCAAGGCAGCAGTGGGAGCTGGTATTCCCACAAACAAAGGGCTCATTCCTCATCACTGAGGTTTCCCATAGCCATGTTTTTGCAAACTCAGTGATTCCTAAATAAATCAGGGTTCACAGACCAAACGGACAACTAGAAAAAATATTGTGCTGCTGGGATGGGATTTAAAAACAGCAGAAAATTGGAAACTACCAATCTGCATGCTGTATTTCATTAAGTATGCTGGATTTTGGTTAAAAGTTTAAACATGAAATTATGGCATACAAAATATAGAAAGATTTGGGATAAAAAACCCCAAACCCTTATGTCTTTAATTTAATCTTTTTTTCCTCCTCCCCTCCCCCCCTCAAACCATGGAAAATTTAAAAAAATTGCATATAACATATTTGGCTTAATTAACTATTACGACACCAGGAAAGCTTGAGCTATTCAGTTAAAACAAGAGCTGTATCATCCAATGTGAAAAATCAAGCCTGAGCTGAACTAAGAGATTCTACCTTGGAATGGTAAAAAGAAAAACAAAACTACTTTTCCCCATAGGTCCCAAGGTTTTTATTTTCTTATTATTACTATTTTGCATAGAAACTAACAATTACCTGAAGCTTCTTTTAAAATCTGCAATCTATTTCTGTATTATCTACAACTACAGAGAGAAAAACATAACCATTTCAGTACAGAAAGTTAATGAGAAATAAAATAAGCCCCGTCTTTTTTGTTTTCAATAGTTTAACATTTTTACTGAATCTTGGCTGAAACCTCTCCACCTCCACAGAAACAGAAAGTTAACTTAAGTCTGAATGTCTTGAATCCTGACCAGCTAGCACAGATGGCAGCATGGCTTAGAGCCCAGGGTCTAGTTTAAACTGAGTTAGCACTTGCCCTTTTTTTAGCGAGAATACAAATAAAAACACTGAGAATCCTCCAGTGTCCCCCCTGAAGCCCCTTTTTCCCCATAAGAAAGTCTAGTTTTCCACCTCCAGCTGGGATAACCTTAGGGCATCTCAGGACTTTGGAACATAGTTGCAAACACACTGTCAGTCCACACTGCTCATCAATCAGTATAATAGCATTTATTATCAGTATAATAGCATTTTAAAAAAGAGATAAGCTGAAGCTTAGGGTTACAAGCATAAACTTACAGTACCTGAAATCTGTGTTTCCTGGTCTCCATCACCTTGGATGAACCAGTTTGGCTATCTGCATATGAAACTGTTTCTCATTACCTCCGTGTGTAGGCATCTCTATTGCTAGGATCAGGATGTGGAGCTGATCAGACACAGCTATTACACCCTAAATTCACAGTCTGCTGTAGTAAGAAACATTTAGAAGGGGACCCAAGACTGAATTTTTCAGACATATTGAGGCCTCGGGTGGCTGACAACTGGGATATGAGTGACATCAGTCAGTAAGGGCCCCACAGCTCTGAAAATTTAAGTAGGGGGCCAGCTTTATCTCACATAGGCAAGATGGGTAAGTTGAAGCAGTGATGAGGAAGCAGAAACACTTGTCCACTTCTAGAAAATCCATGACTGCCTAGAGGCTTTACAAAATTGGCACCTGAATTTCCATTTAGGTCCATTCTTCACCTGCACAGCTCTGTGCAGTGTTTGTAGTGTTCAGCTTTACTGAAGAAACAAAAGCAAGGTGGATTGAGTCAGAATCTTTTCCCTCTTTACTCTCTTTTCACTAACACTGTTTGGGATTGTATATGTTTCTATTTCAAGTCCTCAAGTGGTGTTTGAAGGATAAGCTTAGAAAAACCTGACTACTTACATCACTACATTGATTTTAAGAGAGGAATGAAATCATACCAACAACAAATAAAAAAGTAAAACCTAAGAAAATACATAAAATCTCAACCATTTGTATTTCTAAAAGTGCTTATTAAAATAAATTATATACAGTAGCTTCTAGCTTTCATAAAAGTATTTACAAATTACTTTTCACCTTCTGTTCCTTTACCAGGTTTTAATCTTTAATTAAGTACAATGTCTTCGAGCCTTCAATAAACTTTTCCTTCCAGATGTCTGTCAGGCAGAGAAGTGTTATTCTCCCATGCTTCATAAATACGGTGCCTAGAAACTCATTATTAAAACCATTTTTGTGAATGCTCTGGTTCAAATTCATGACTTCTCCGAAACCATTTAATGAAACCAACATGTCCAATTGTCAAGAAAGTTATTCCAATGGGCATGAGCAACAGATCTTTCACAACTTGTTAGAAGATGTGCCAAGACTAGTTCCTTTCCTGTGTAATAGAAGCCACGAGAATCAAAGTTTCTGATCAACGTCCAACACCTCAGCACCTGCCAAAAGCTGACAAGCCCTTTTTTCCCTCTTTCCTCAAAACAGCTCTGTAATCACACTGGATTTTAATAGGATAACTATCTTTCGGACTCAGGCCGAACTCAGTTGTATTAAACTAGGATTAAACCATATGACAGTTGCTACATATATCATTACTTCATATATTTCTTTTTAAAGTGTGCTGAGATTACTACTACTACAGTCCAGCTCATTGGGGTTGTTTTAATACAAATAAATTTTTCCTATCAGGGACACTGTATTAAGTATGGAACAAGATATTCAAGGAGTAAGTAATAATTCTGCTATATTTGCTGGATGCCAGTCCAGAATACATATGCTGAATTTAATGAAGTTATTCTGTTTTGACCAGCATATGAAGAGATTTTAACAACTGGAAACAAATTCTCCTATACATTCTTTCACACTGTGGAGCATTGCTCCTAACCTTTTCGCAGCCACAACTCTTGGGACACCGTTCTGGCTACAAAATTCCAACACCAAGATTTAGGGACTGAAATAACAAACTGACTGTGCAGAAAACTAGTGCAGGTCTGGCAGAGTTTATCTTCTCATGTTTTGCATTGCAGCTTACAGAGAAGTGTATTTTCAGTGAGGCACACTCCACTGGTGTGGGATGTACCCTGAGGCCATGGGAAGTCTTCTTTAAAAGGTGAAAACAGTGTACAATTGTTCCTGAACAAGAAAGATCCAGCATTAACAGGGTCTCTTGCAGCCAAAAGAAAGGAGACTTAAATGTAATATTCTTTACAACCATTTCACACTCAAGTTAGAGCAGGGGGTGAGTAGGAAGAACACTGAGATCTATGTGCATGACTTTGCACAGCTATGCTGGTGCTGTGCTTCCCACAGAGCGGAGGCACAACCACACACATAGACTAAGAAAATCACACCTTCACTGAGGAACTTGTGTGGACAAGTGCCACTCCAGCCAGTCAATATCCTCCATTAGCAACACATTTTATTAAACCATTTCATGCCACTGAGATTCTTTAAAAACATAAGGTTTGTTCTCATAAAACTGTTAAAACTGCTTACCAGTTTTGGATGTATAGTTAACCTTTAGATATTATTTAGTTAGGTGTATCAGAAGTTCAATAGTAACATATAGCAGTCTGGACTTCTGAACTTCTTACCTCTTCTATTACTGATTTAGTGTACAGCCATAGCAATATCCCAGAGTTTATTGGTGTGTCACTTACCAGGAGAAAAAGTTAAACACTGACCAGAAAGATCTAATTTTCCTCCAAAAGAAGGACGGTAGCCATAATATGTAGCCCAAGATGATACATATAAACTGCTTTTATCCTCACAGCATAAAGTAACAGTTCCAGTTCTTCTGTTTGAGTCAAATCACTGTTAAATGTGTGTGCCAATGACCTAATTCTATTTTCTAAAGATGTATTACTTACGCAAGAGAGACCATAACAAACTCTTCACAACTATTCCCAGTCAATTGCAGAGTTATATATTTAAAATATGTGCAGTGCATAGTGAAACATCATAGTGAGAAAACATGCAGAACCCAATTTAGCAGAAGGATTATAACCAGTTAATACAGTCTCAGTTACATCTCAATTCAGCAAAAACAAATCTATCAGATTTCACGCCACATATTTATGGAAATTTTAGCACCTACAGAGAAATGAGTTAGCTTCCTGAGGCATTGATATTTTCAAATCTAAGATGTTACAGAGGCATAAAAATACTATCAATAAATTACAACATAAACCTCTTATTTAGCGTAATTTTTCTTTTAAACCTACCAGATGGGGAAAGAACCTATTTTCTCTCACAGTTCTCTCCACTCAGTTGTTACTTATATGTGCACAATATACTTCAACTAAATAGGATCTAACAACTTATAATAGTGGAATCATCACAGTTAATATTTTGAGAAAGTTTCTATAGGAAACAATTTTCACTGTATGCTTGGACTTCTATTAAGAATAGTTCCTGTGAGTCTAACGTTTTGTGTTGACTCAGCTGCAAAATCCTGACATGAGGCCTTACAACTTGCTATATTGCCTAAATTCTCACCAAGAACTAAATCACACTGAGTGTTACAGGTTTGCATATGACATACCATTCTTTTGAATTTTTAGTTTGGGGCAGACCTGGTAAAACTGTCACTGCAACCTAAAATAAAGATAATCAGACTTTTTATGCCTGCCTATGCCTGCCCATGAGTTGCTTCTTATGGGCAGGAACAATGGGAACATGCAACAGATTCCTCTGTATCTGGTGATACTCAGGTCTGTTTTGAGCAGTTCCAGTCAGTCCAGTGCAACCAGTGTGGTGCTGACCACACACAACCTCTCAGCAGTAGTGGTGTGAGAAAATGCTTGTGCACAAGTGGAACCACCAGTTTTTTCCTACCCATTATTGCCCTGACACTCTTCCAAGACAAGCTCATGATTTTTTCCTACTGATTTCAGTAACAGAAGAATTTTAATCCCTAAATATCTCATTATTTTAAAAAACCTTCACATAAAGGTAAAACACAAAAGCATCATAAAACCAGAAAAAGAGCTCTCTCTCTCTCTCTAATTGCAGAAACCTTGTAATAACAGAAAAAATTTGAAAAACAAAACCAAAACCAAACAAAGACCCCCAAGACTCTGAAAGTTACCATTTACAATAAAAAAGCTAATGAACATTGCAAAACTGAATGTATTTTATTCTACACATTATACCTAAAATGTAGTTGTTCACATCCTGGCACAATCCAACCAAGACAGGAAACGTCTGTGCTTTGCTGTTCTGCCAACAGTTACTTTATAGCTTGAGCAGGTTGCTTCCTATTAGCTTGAGCATTAATTTAGCTGAAAAAGCCAGCAGACCAAATTTTCTCTTGGTGAAGTGGTCTTTACTCACCTCACCACCACACATGGACTAGCCCAAGCATTGCTGCTTGGCCAGGGAGCAGGAAAAAAGCTAGTTCCCTTTGCACTGCTTAAATGGAGGCAGATTTTCTCACGTTATTGCCAAATGGGGGAAGTTAAAGTCTCAATAAGTGATCATGTGCTTGATAATGTTTGTACACACAATGATCACACTTTCTGTAACCTAATTAGGTTATTTAGGCATGTAACACCCATAAACGTGTTAGAAGACATCTATGCTTAGGTATTTATAAAAGAAATCATCTGCCACCATGCAAAAAACTATTCAGTTAGAAAAAATAGAGGAGAAGGGGAGCAGTTTTCCAAGTTATTGTCATTAAGAAACAAAAAGGTTAAAAAGAAGAGCTAAAATTTAGGTATGCTTTGTTACATACTTGCCTTGCAGCCAGACAGGAATCATTTACTAACTGAGTGGACAGTGTAATCCTATAATCCCTGTGCTGCAACCCAAAAATAAAAGTGCCAACAAAAGTATGTGGCTAACTCAGAATGGAGTTCTGCCAGTGCCTGGCCTTCGACAAGACCAGACTTTATTAGTGTTAGTGCTGGATCTTCCTAACTACTTCTTTGTTGTAGTTTACTATATAATGTTTGAAAAAGAATTATGAAAATAAAGGCTTTTTAAAATTCTCACATCAAATGTTAAAACCCCAGAAACACTCATTCATCAGAATTAAAGCTATCATTTTTTAATGGAGTTTCAAATAGGAAAACAAACTGATACTGTAATGAACAAGCAAATGGATAAAGATTTCCTGTTCTATAAAAAACAAGAGAAAAAGTAAAATGTGCATTGTGGAATTAAAAATAATTAAAACTGCTTTCCTGCATTTTTCTCCAATAGCATGACAAGAACAGCAAAAAAAAGGGTTGGAAAGAAATATTTTCCTCTTCCAGTTCTAGAGACCAATGTACCCTAAAAGCACCTCCACATCTTAAAGCAAAATAGCCAAATCCTAATACTTTGGGATCCTTATCTCTTGCTAGAAGACATACAAATTTATGGTAGACAGGAAATGTTTACTGTATCTCACATTGCATACTTCTGAGATTAGATGTGTGTGTGTGAAATACTTGTTCATGGTTACATTTTCCTTGAAACCTTACCATCCCATAAAGCAGCAGTAACACTGCACTCCATCTTTCCTCACACATACATATTAAACACTTCCAGAGGTAGGGACATGAGCTCATTAACAAACTGAAGACAAGTAAGATGAAGCATCCCGAAATTATTATTTTCCCATTGATTGTTTTGACATTACAAGATAAAAATCTGTGAAGAGACCTCCACATCAAAGCAGCGTCTGTAAGGCATTATGTAAAGACAATAAGTCTTTAGGGATCAGATTTTAGTCTGGTTCCCCAAGATGCCACCTATTTCAGTTTGTCCAATAAAAAAAGCTAAATAGCTAAGAAATTCAATCATCATTAGTGTATGCCTAAATTTTTAAGCTCTGAGAATTGATATACATGTAATGTTGATTATATGCTTAGTATCTAGCTGAATTATCATAAGTTTATCTGATGGTAATTAAGAATTCCCATGTACATGTTGAAGAAATCTATTTGCATGTTACATAAACCATAGTGCATTATGGCTTAATAAATATAACACCCATATATTATTTTTTTCTTTTCTAAAATGAATTATGCTTCTTTAAAAAGAAAAAAAGAAATTGTTTTTATCTTACATTGACAATGTCATAATATGACTGTTTAAAATATCAAGGAGTGCTTATATTTTGTTTTCTGGACATTCCAATTTCTTATTTCCTCTATTAAGAACAATCAATAATTCATTGCAAAAATGCGTGCCTCACATTTGCTTTCAGCAGTCATTCCATTGCCATTTCACTAATATAAAATGGCCATAATCCAGTCTTGACAAGTACCCATCTCATTAATGTCTTTTGAGTCATCAAGGATGGGATCCCTGTCAAATTCTAGATAAATTATGTCAAAGCACATTTTACACACAAAAGCATCATTCTCTCATACATTTCTGTATAAATGGGTTTATTATGGAAATCTGACATTAAAAAGCAGTGGACAACAACACAGGAAAAAAAGAGGGAACATAAAAGAGCAAGGGTTTTAGTGATATTTTGAAGAACCAAGGCGGGGGAGTGGGGGTGGGGGAGAGATTGGTTTTTTTGGGTTATTGGGGTTTTTTTAGGTTTGCTGAGGTTTTTATTTTTCCTCCAATCCCTGTTCTCCCCCGCATCACAAAAATATATGAACTCTCAGAATTACTATTTCTTTTTCCTCCCATTGCTGTTGTTCCACTGCCACCAAAAATCTTCAGTCCTGCTCTTTCCCTCTTCCTTTGCACACTCCTATATGATCACTTCCTACACAGCATTGCCTCAGGGCCAGCACAGGGTTCACCAAGAGCACATCAAGATAGGGGCTATGATTTCAGTTTCAGTGCTAGTTCTTTCAGCCAGGAGCAGCAACTGCAGTAAAATGAATCCAGCTTTAATGATGTAGCTCCAGGCTAAAGCATGTTAAGTATCTCGGGGCTGGGGAGGGGGTAGGTAATATGTGCACAGACCGGTCAGCACTACCAGAACTAAAAGGTTCACACACAAACTCAGAGAATTCAGGAAACCTTAAAAGAATTCACCAGGACTAACTTCAGTCAACCGAGTTTTCTCTCCCTTGACTTCCTCCAGAAGTAATGAAAGAAGAAAGCAACACAGCAGGAACCTAACTTTGATCCTTTGAATCAGCCCTGGAAGAACTTGTCTGCCATTGACTACAAAGATTAGCTTTTTTCAATACCTCCCTTTTGTCTCTATTTAGCCCATGCAAGCAGACTTTAAAAGTTTATAATTTGGCAAATGAATAATGAAAGACATACCCCTGACAAAAAGGCCACCTGCTCCTAAATTTCAAGGCAGTGTTCCCAATTATGGACTCAGTGGATAAAGTTAATTATTATTATTATTAGCTGTCGGAATTATTTAAAATATAAAACATTTTTATTTCTTCTCCTCATCTTATTTCCAGAAACTATGTAACAGTTTTGTCCAAAAATTTAAAAATACAAAAAATAAATATTCAGCTATAACAGAATGTCTAACACACATGTATATAAATGTAATGCTCAGGCCCACCAAGATTATGTCTTGACTGCCATAAGTCATTCCAGTGAGGTGCAAAAATGTCTCAAGTCAAGCAGTGGCAAATTACCATACCTCCAAACACGTCACACTGAGAAAAAAGCCACTACAGGAATTTAGTGAGGATTTTTACACACTGAATTATAATATCACACAACAGGGAAGAGTCATGTAGAACAATCCATCCCCAGCTATCACCACTAAGCACATACAATATTTTTTGACCCAGATCCTTATCTTTGAAAAGGAAACCAAAATACTCTGAAGGCTGAAAGCTCTGCTGAATGTCCATTCTCAAAAGTTCCCAAAAAACCCACATTCCTCCTGATCAAGAAAGCACCCCTACAAAGCCCCCAGACATACTCTTCCTCACTTCTCTCCTTGCCCCAAGAAAAGGGAACAGCATTGCAGCAACATACACTAGTTTAGCTGCTTTTCACCAGATGCTTTTTAGGTATGAATTTATAGCTTGTTTACTGCTGCTAGTACAAAAGGAGACAATAAATATATTCAGACCATACAAAGTTGTTACTCAATCCTTCATTTTAGCAGTTTCTATATTCAATGGTTTAACCAATGCATCGCACACCTTCTACTGTTTTTCTAAATTTATTAACTGATCACATTGTGAAATTTTCATTATACATGTCTCTTAAAAATATATTTTTAAAAGGTGTCATGACTAGTTAAGGCAAAGTAAGAGAACCACCACACAACTGTGAAGGAAATCTCAAATAGAGTTTTGAATCCTTTGCTATATGCCACTTGTATGCATAAAGTGAAACCAAGATATAATTTGATATTTTTGATAATTCTGGAAGAAACTTTCTTGCTTTTATCTGTGGTTGGCATTTGGAAAAGTTCATCAGGGACCTGACAGCAAAGTGGTAGTTTTAATGTATTTTATGTTTTTAAACAATTAAAATAGTAACATTGTTAATACATTCATATTTGCTGAAGGCTTCTAGGCATGTCTTTGAAATAAGGTTTTGAACATCTGTCAGATGAAGGAAATTGCGTACCTTTGTATTGTCTCGTCTGACTCATGTTTGCTAAGCATCTACTCCTCTCCTCACTAACAGTATAATTGGACTTCTCCCATTCAGGCTTTCTGATTCCCCATTGCCTCCATAACTCCCCTTTGCCTCCCTTTCTTACAAACAAGAAACAGAAAATATTATGTTCTTATATTTCACAAAGATAAGGAAAAAAAGAAAATCCAGTGAAATATGCTGATAATGAAAAAAATTGACTCTAAAGAATTGCTGGTTTTCCAGATATTGCTCCTTTTTAAGTTTACTAGGTTGCATCCACTGAATTTAGTGGCATTGCATGAGAAGAGAATATGGCTAAGAGTGGTTAGAAAGTATAGCAGTGGGTCAATATTTAGACTTCTCTGACAAGGACAATAAGAGTGTTGAATATTATAAACATTTTGCTGGGCTTCAGGGTTGCCAAATGCCAAGTTATTGTCTTCCTGTATATGGACTATAAACTTCTGAAAGCAGAGAGCGATCTAGGGCTTTAAAGCAGCTTATGACAGCCACTGAGTGCTCCATCCACTGGGCATTTAATTCCTCAGCTTTCTTTCACAATTTCCTAGCACAATGGATGCCATACATATAAAACCATGTTCCCATACACCAGATTTCTAAAGTTATTCTGCTGTCTCACTGCCTAATTAGATTTTTAAAAGCACCAAGTAATTTAACATTTATTGATTTCAGTGGAGGCATGCATTCACGTGATTACCTGCATCTCTAAGTACACTAACATCTATAATTTAACTGGACTTATAATGAGATCACCTAATTGGATACTCCAACTTTGTCATCGTTAGTGGTATGACTTCCAAAGGTGCTGAGTCTTTGCAAATCCAAGTGACTCAGAGCTTTGTAAGTGCTCAGCAGTTTTGAAAAGGCAGACACTAAGCATACCTGCCCTAATCAGAAGAAGAGGACTACCTTTGATCAAGTATGCCTGACACAGCATGCTTATTTAAAGTGCTGAAGAATCATGCACTGTATACTGAGAGGGCCTGCCTAAATAGGAGACTAAGGGGCCCTTCCACTTTCATCCAAAACTGACTTGACATTCCAGGAGCTGTGTTTCGGTAGGCTGGAAGAACAAAAAGTGATTCATATTTCAAAGATCCTTAGCACATACATCAAAACTCAAAAGGCTCAAACTGAATTGTCTTTACACACCTGACCTTGACAAACATAGTGTAGCCTCCACGGTGTCCTATTCTTTGAACAAACAGGGCCAAAGGTATGAACCCATTTCTGTGAAACCTACTTTGGAATTAATTTATGCCTGCTTGGAATTTGGCCGGCACACCACCATCTCCCAGTCTGTTATTCATGCAGCAGGAATCTACAATACTGGAGACAATCCTGATGAAATAAAAATGTATCTAAACACTACAAATAGCTAATGTCAAAGGAATGAAACAGAGCAGGGTAGTGAAAAATTCAAGCACACAGAAGAGCTTGACAGGGAGATAAAAACCATTTCTTGAAATAATCTCACTTTGAGATATACTTTTAACATATGCTATTCAGGGAGTTCTCAACCCCAGACAAGAATGGAGCTCAGTGCAACAAATTAGCTACTTTGTCCATCCTAGAAGGAAGTTTTTCATTAAGTGTTGCAAATAATAAAACTGTATTTCTTCAGCACTTAATGTAAAAATCTATAGTAGAGAATAGATATAAACAAGATGGGGAAAAGCTTCTGTCTTATTAAAGTAATCATTCTTAGTGCTGGTGTAAGGTGCAGAGTAATACTGAAATAATAGTTATGTAACTTTTTTTTTTTTTACTTAGACTAAAGATGTTGAAGTAAGTATTATAAATATAGCTTTGGTTAGGACACAGAAAGGGTAATATCAAGATACTAATGCAGCCAAGACTAAAAACAGACCTTTTGCTTTCACTGCCAGGAAACAATTTCAAAGTCACAAAACACAATCACATGCTACAAACTGTCTCATAGATCAGCAGATCTTAATTCTGTCTCTGACTCACTGTAGATGCAGGTTTTGGGCTGCACTGGTCCATGAATTTGAATCCATGAACACATTGAGGCCTAGGTTGGATAGCAGGATTTCTCAAATACTTTTATGCTGCAGACTACATCTTAACATAGTCTTACATTTCTTAAACACATATCTTTCCTTTCATAGGAGCATACAACTTTGCTTTTCCATTCACAAGCCATATAATATGTTTTCAATGATGATACAAATTGCTTACATAAGAGAGAAATATTGGCAATGTGGTTTTGTGTTCCTTTTAATGCAATTTGAAAACTGAAAATTAAGAGAACGGTTAAAAGCATATGATTAACTAGCTCTCTAAGGATCAAATACTCGCTACATATTTCCCAGACCACCAATAACTTGTGAACCACAGAGTGAAAACCTCTATGACACAGTGGAAATTCAAGATAAAAGTAGGCAAATAGTGAGTTTCACTCATTTTACTTTACTATTCAAACAATTCTTAGCACTGTTGCCTTAAATCTACAGTACATACAAGGACTAATATAATAGAAGTGACAGTGACATCCTAAAACTAGGGAATGAATTGAGCTTAGAAGTTAAAAAAAAAAAAAGAGGAAACCAAGGAGGGGAGTGGGCATGTGTGTGAGAGAGAAAGAAACCGTTTTCCAGTTTCTGATTAGCCAGATTCCAAAGATTCTTTAGTGAGAGGAAATATTTAGGATGCAACTATACAAAGTTCTCTACCCCTAAACAAATTACAGTGTGGTTGGTTACTCTTTTCTAGTAAATTCTTACATAGTTAAGGTTTTGTTCTCAAGGTAGTTTTTTGTTTTGTTTTGTTTTTTGAAGAGGGGGAATAGCTTATTCGTTGGGGGTTTTAAATATTTATTTTCAGTTACAGGAACACAATCATACCAGGTAAGTGAGAAGAAAAGAAATATCAAACACCAAACTAATACCTGTTCAGCTGCCACTAAAAGGTTTTCAATTAATGATGGCTCTGATTTGTCTTTTAAATCCCAGCACAAGCATTTAGAGGAACATGAACACTGAGAATTCTTAAAGATGAGCTAAATAAAGTTTTTGCCCTTGTAGACTGAGGCTTTTCCTAATTCAGGAGTGTTTTATAGAGCTAGGTTTTCTATTTTCTTCCTTTAATAGATTCAGGATTTATTTCCTTGGTTGTTACACATTCTTTCTGTTTTCCAGATAGTCCTGCTTGTTTAGTTAGCCACACGCAGACAGCAATTGATATAGTGCAACTGCAGGTTTCTGCACAACATAGTCCGGGCAATGAACACTTAACAGTTATCTCTAGCTCAGCCTATAGCTAGAAACAGAATTATACCCCTGCTCAGTCTTCATTTCCCAGAACTTAGCTGGAAATCAAGCCAATGTCATCTCAAAGCTCCCTAAAATATCCCTGTTAACACTAAAAAAAAAATGGACAGAAGCTGAAGGAACCTGATCAAGGTGTTTCCTACGTAAAGTCAGTTTTGCTCAGGTCTCCTCCTACAGAGTTTAATTCAAAGCAGTTGTTTCTTGTTCCCAATACTTTGCATAAGTTTGATGCCAGCTGGCAAAACCCAGCCTGTCACCTTACTAAAACTACTTTCCCAAACAGCAGAAGCCTCCAGCAAAATGTCACTACAGACAAGCTCCAATTGAGAACATATGCCCTCGGCTCCTCTGACATCGTCCTTTCACAGCACAGCAGCATGGCTGCACGGCACTTGGAACAGCAGCCAACTCTGCATATGTTCCAATAATACACCAACACTGGCAGTTGTGGGCTGGCAAGTTTTGGAGTCTCATGCACACCAACACAGGAATAGGTGTGGTTTGCATTATAGGATTGCAATTCAAATTAAGAAAATTTCCTTGAGACTTAAATTCCTCCTCCCTACCTTCTTTTGTACCTGATATATTAAAAGGGAGGGAATTTTAAGAGGAAGGAGGGAGAAGAGAAATAAGATAGGCCCTTGTCTCCAAGGAACACAATGTGCTAGCAAAAATACAGCCATGGTAGTTTAGCAATTACATTCTAGCCTGTTGTACAATAATTAGAACTGCTGAGGTCACTTATACCTTAGCTTCTACAGAGCAGAGAAGGAAGCATGAACATCAGTTTCATTACTTTTAGATTACTAAGATTTCACTAGTGAATAAACTGAGAACAGTTTTAGTTGTGAAACAAAAGATGCCAAATACCGAGTTTTAACATTTATCTTCGAAAAATCCACATTTTCCAAAAGAAATTACAAACCAAGAAGACCAGCACAACATGCACAGCATATCATATATTGCAGTGTGCAAAGAAACTTTTTTATTTCTCAAACCTGTGCACACAGTGTGTGGTCAAAACACTTCCCATTCCTGTCTAATAAGTGGTACCCATCAAATTAAACCAGACAGTATGACTTTGCCAGACTTGACCCAAATGACAGCCTGTTTTCAAGCTGCCCTGCAAGGCAGCATGCCACAGATAAGAATCTGGTAAGATCATGACTTACCAGCACAAGTAAATAGGTTTTTGAAATTGAAAGCAATTTAGCTATTTGCATGTTTTTATGGTAACATTCATTTCTGCTAGAGCTCTTTCTGGGTCATTGGACAGGAGGCATTTGAATAACATTCTCTCACATTTTAATCACACATTATCTATTTACAAGTATATCAGGTGAAAACAACCAATAAAAAGCAGATTTCTACTCAGAGGAAAAGATACAAGTCTTCCACTTTAATATTTCTGGCTCCTGTTTAATACACAACCAAACGAATGATTCTAGTTCTTGGTTTACAAAAATTCAACAACTAATATTGCCACTCAAGGGACAGTATCTCAGTAGACATCTGGAGAACCTACTGATTAATTAACAGATTCATTAATTAGACAGCTGTAGTGTTAGAAGAGAATTTAATTGTTTGGATTAATAACCCTACTAATTAGTCCTAAAGAAAATCATCATCAACCCATGGAGCTGAGAAAATTCTGACTTCCTAAATTCCCATCTGCGTGATTAACTTCACATTTCTAGAGCATGTTAGCTAACTACTGACAGACTTACAAGACTGCATGTGCCATACTTACAAGACTGCATGTGCCATAGGAACATCCAGAGCAAATCTAAAAGCTGTGATTTTTCTGGTATATAATGTAAGTACCACTGCATACAAATGCTATTAAAAATAACTTACCTATTTCTTGATTCTGAAGTATGGCACCAACACGGGAAAAAACCTGAGGCAGCCTATGAATATTACTTAATTTAAAATCATCAAGGTATATAAATGACACACAATGTCAAAGAGGACCTATGCAAAACCATGGCAGGGCTGCAGTGTTTTTCAATAATCTTGTCTTGTCTCAGCAAGAAGATGGACATATCCATTTATAGAAAAGAAATATTGAAATTATATGAGGTATTTCATACAAACCATAATCATCTACAATGTGTGACAGCCAGCTTAGAGTTCTGTTTAATAATGACCTAAAAACTTCGTTGCAGAATGTTCCCGTCAACATAGTTGAATCTGACAGTATGTCTGTCTAATACTAAATATGCTCAAAATTCTGATACTGCTTTTCCTCCTTTGTGTCTAAGTTATCAAATGTATAATGGGGATACGACATCAAGAAATATTGTTAAAATAAATTATTGACATTTGTGAAGCACAAAGATGTTTCACTGACATCCACCTTAAAAAGAACAGATAATTGACCCCTTTTGCATTAAATATAACTTAATTAAAATTGTACTAGGGAAATAGTGAGGAAAAAGTAACATTTTGCACATCAAATATCCCACGTGGTAAAGTTTATGAACAGTTGGAAAAAAAATAACTATAAAATAGCATAGACAGGGAAGAAGAGGAAAAAGGGTAAAGTAGGTAAAAATGCCCAGGTAGCCCCAACTTGATATTTGTCTAATACTAATAATCAAATATAGCCTAGAACACGTTAGAGCACTTCCTGTTCCCTGTGGAATTCTGCAAAGCTTGTCTGTACCATGACAAGAAAGTAAACAACCCCACATTCTAAGACAAAGGCATCCATCCACTGTACTACCAACCAATGCCTTTTCCTAACATTTTCCTAATTATTTATTTTATCTAATGATTATTTCATACAATATAAAGATACAGGTAGCAGAATAGAGAGGACCACAATACTGAGGACTTCCCCATTAAAACTAATTGTTGACTTAATTTAGCAACTTTCACAGTTCTCAGAACAACTACAAGCAAGCAAAGACGTCCTCTGGATAACCTGGAAAGAAGAAGAATTAATCAAAGAAAATGAGATGGGTCATGCACCGGAATGAAGGGGAAAAACACCCACATTATTTCAGGTTTCTTTTATACCATATTTATAAAAACAGTAAATGACTTTTTATACTGATAGAAAAAGAACAAAATTCTTTATGTGAATTTTAAGAAAATTAAGCAAAAAGAATTTAATTTGAAAAAATGTAAGAAAATCTACCAAAATACGTTCACAGGAATGTTGTGTTACAGGAACCCACCTTCCTGCCTTCTCTAAGTATTCCAAAAGTTAACAAAACCACTCCAGACAAAACCAAACATTAACGCCTATGGTAGGAAAATTTTTCTAAGCAGATTTATTTTCAGGGATAAAACCCACAAATTCCTATTACATGGTGTTAGGGAAAGACATATGTCTATTTGGATTGTGGTGACTGCAATCAATAAGTGTATTTCATCACTGCTGCTGCCAAAATAGACAGTACAGAAATGTGTTTGACAAGTGTAAAGAGAACCTGAATGATTTACTGTTTGCATTACATTAATAACCAAAGTGTCTGAAGGAAGATGAACCAAGCGGGATACACTGGTTAAAAATAAATCACCTATATTGCAACTTTTAGAAATAACCTTTATCCATAACTTACAATATGACTGTTTCACATTACTTTTTCTCCTGCATTTGACACCCTTTCCTCCTGATGCCTATTTAAGAAAGTATCACATATAGTCAATGATTCTGCTTACCTGACAAACACAAAAAAATCCTTAACATAACAGTTACAAAATCATATGTTTAAATTGCAAACATCAACTAAAAGTAGATTATTTTCTGAGCATAGAAGAGCCTTATTGAACAGAAAAGTAATTTAAAGGAAAATGTATTGAACCAAACTATTAAAATTAAGCCAACAGCACAGGACTGCTGTTGATGGCTTAAGCAGCCCCTCTAAGGTCCTCTAGCTTACCCTTTTTCCTTCTATTTTTTTGCATTTTGACATTTTACAAAATATATAATTCAAACTGGTATAGATTAAACAAATTAAGAGATCTTTTTCACCCCCTTCAACTGACTTATCGGGAGAGAAGATTTGACCTCTAGCTATTTTGAAGCATAATTGCATTCAGTCTTTAGTAACTGGTCACCATCAGCACATGACAGGCGATCTGTCAGTCAGTAGATTAAAGGTAAACTAAATGCTCTTGCTAGTATTGCAAATGATTTCTGTAATGATCTTAAACATATATAGAAAATATTGTTACTGCTGCAGTTGGAGCTATTGGAATACCTCTTGTAGCTGAAACTAATTATTATTAAAATGCTCTCTCCTTAAATTGAAAAAACATCATTATTCTGTATGGAGAGTAGCAAAGTGCAATAAACCCAATTTACCAATCTAACAAATGTGTATTTGTTTTAAGAGAGGCTAATTTTTATGATAGAATATGCAAAAAAAGGGAAATTATGTTTATATGGGGGAAAATCACGGTCACGTAAAATAAAAAAAATTAACAGACAGAATAATTTGAAAACACAAAATTGAAGATTGGAGTGGGAAGAGGGAGATCTGGGACAATGAGTTTTATACTTGTGCTTCACCATAATGGAAGTCTTGTGACACCAGTATATTTAAATGTGATTTTTCACTTCTTTGTTTAGATACTAGCAGTGGCACAAACAGGGTTTGAGGGTTTTTTTGTTATTTGTGTTTTTTTCTTTTTTTTAATATGCATGTCAGCCAAATAATTTAAAATGTCAAAATATAAATGTCAAAGTCAGCCCACCTTTTCTGTCAAGAACACACCGAGAATACGAGCATGTTGCTAACTTCTACAAGACTGTAAGAAGCCCTTTTTTTTTTTCTTGAGGCATATGGTTCAGTGACAACCCAATGAGCTTCCACTTTTTAATAATGTATTCTTTGTAACTTGGTGACAAGCTTAGAAAGCACAAAAGCAAAAATAACAGACAAAAGTAGTTCATGATAATACAGTGATAACACAGCTGTGGTGGCCTGGAAGAGCAAGTAAAGGGCTGCTGCACTGTCCTTGAGATCTATGGATAGCAGTGCCCTGAAACTAGTCAGGAAGGAGTTGAAGTAATTAAGAGTCACCATCAAGAGGACAAGTACCACCAATGTGAACATAGCATCAAAGTCTCCAGTATGTGTCTCTCATGAGACGGCAAAACTATGACATCTCCTCACCCCATCCAGCACAAGAGGAAGATTTACTTAAGAATCCTTTGTGCTGAGAAGAATGAAGTTGAGAACCAAGTCAGGTTTTTGTGCAGGCCTCTGCAGCAAATGCTTTCCACTGCCCAGAACTGGGCTAAATTATGCCTAATGCTGAACTAGCACTCCTATTCTTGAGAACACAACTATGGTTTTCTGGAATGAGCATGCAATGATTTCACAGTGTTGTTCACAACCATTTAGAGCCATCTATTAGACATACCTACATATGTGATACTTTTCCCACCCCCTTTCCTTCTCTTTTAAAGGAACTCACCGGCATGAAACAATCCCTGGTTCTCAAGAAGACTGAAGAGAATGGAACTGAAACACTATCAAGAAGTTATCCTTTCCCCCCCATTCATTTCACCCACCCCATGGCATGAATTCTCTGACTGTTTTCTGGGCAACAAGTCTGGCTCTGCTAAGAAATAACACATATTTCTCTGATTTCACTTCTTTATACATACTGCATCCTAGATATTTAACAACTACTACATGATGTTCAATAAAGTTTTGCAAGGAATGCCACTGCTCTCCAATAGATTCTTATCTTACAAGTCTGGTATCTTTCCATGGGACTTTATGTCAAGGTTAGTCAATGAAAAATAAGTAAAACTGCACCATAACAAACACATTTACACCTCCACAGTGCTCAGGGTTTATTTAATGTGCACATCAAGTATAACTACACTTTCACTGCCTGCTCCACCTTCAGATCACAAATGCATGGATATGTGTTAAAAACTACGATAAAAAGTAGTAATTATGATACTTTAATGTTTTCATTTCTCATTTTTGAGGTGCATGGCTCTGCAGTGTGCTGCATTATGGAGTACCTTATACTGGATCTTATAAATCAAATCAAGAAAATGTATATACCTCAGTGTAATATAGACAAAATTTCTTTTGGATACATCTCCACCATGTAAGAGACTGTCTTTTCATACTTACATTGTGCATTATTTAAAAGAACCAAGCAACCACAAAACCCCAAAAGCACCAACAAATATCTGCTACCACAACAGGTTGGCTTTTAGGAATTAAGCAGATATTCAAATAAGAGTCACTAATATACAACATTTGATTCATAATTCCCTTTTTAATAGTCTCAAGTTACCTGATTCTTGATAAATAAGTAGCAATAAAAATAAAGCAAAAAACATGGGAGAGAAAAGGTATTGCAATAAAAAAAAGTTCTGAAGCAACTATTCCATTTAAATTCAATTGCTCTGGATTTATTTCTATTCAACTGTGGACAGCATGAAAGCCACTGGAGTCCTCTACTTCTTGCCATAAATTTTAATCTCTGCATCTGCAAATCATCTTGCTTGCTGCTGAAAGTACAAGTAATGAGATTCACAGTACATGGGGAAAAAAGCATCTCCAAAGCCCTTGAATCAGCAAAGCTATTCTCTTTTTCAGGAGCTACTAAATGATAGAGTGAAAAGGAATAGAAGATAATTTCCTGAATATAATTCCAGCCAGTAGCTTTTTCACAACAACGGATTTGGGAGAACATTTATTTCCATTTGTGTAGTAGATAATACAAGTAAATATTTCACAATACTTGCACCAAAATATTATATTACTCCAATGCTGTGACACTTAAGCCATAATAATATGCTGTATCATAAGAGATTAGTGAGTGTTGCCATCTTAGGGTACTTTTTTCCCTCTCAGCAAATTATGGTTTTCCATTTGATGTCATCTGTTTGTAGGACAGCACACTGTTCTGGGATGGTAGCCCAGGATGGTCCAAGGTTTTCCTTCACTTCTCACGTTAGAGTTGTTCAGTGTTTTCTACACTTATACCTAGGATGCTGTTCGTGCAGCTCTGTACTGCCCAGAGTCAAAGGCTGCTTCTCAAATCCCAAATGCAAACAAACCCCAGACAAAAAAAAACCCCAACCCAGTGAAACACCTCATACATTCTTGCAGCTTCACTGTTTCTGGATTTTGTTTTGCTCTGTTTGTTTGATTGTTTTTCTCTCCCCTTCATTTTGTGTTTCTTGTGTTTTGGAAAAGCATGAGGTAAAAACTATTTTGTCAGGAATTTTTAAATCCCCTTAAAATTTTAATATCTTTCTTTCTCTTGCTCTGCCATTCCTTTTCCCCCTAAAGTAGGATGATGGCTGTACTTCATATTGTAGCATCCAGCAGAGGAAAGAATGGATTTATAGGAAATCATTCTATTTCTGTACTACAGATTCCCATCATATAATTTATTCTTAGGAGTATTAACTCACAGATTAAATAAGTAGATACACACAGTCAATCCTAGGTAAAACACCACATGTAAATTTTAGTTCTGAAATACTTAAAAGCCTAGTGTGCTCTTCATCCCTCTGAGCCATTTGTGATGACATGGGAAAGTAAATCCAAACTGGGAAGGATGACTGAAATCAAAGCAACGTGCCACCGTGTTAAGTGCTGCCAACAGTGGCTGTGAAAGCGTTTGTCTAGCAGTCACAGGATTTCTATGTACACAACCAAGGCATGTGCCCTCTCTCAACTGAGCTGGCTCAGACATCTGACTGACAGCTTGCTGCCTCTAAAGCCCTGGAAAACTATGTTTCCTGCCTTTGCAGATTTGGGCAAGTTCAACTCTGAGAAATCATGAGCTGCCCTTTGCCCTCTCCATCATCCAACTCCTTTCAACAGCCCACTTCAGGTAATTAAAAAGACAAAAGCTTGTTTTGCATTTCGAAAGGTTTTCTCGACTCCCAACACATACCACTTTATCTTCCCTGTAGCTTTGTGTCATTCAGACAGAAGGTTCGGATGTTTGGAAGCTACAAGGCCTCACTGACAAAAGCTTTTATTCCCAGATGAAATGGGATCTTTCTTTTTCTTCTTAATATATGTTTGTATTCATTAGCAAGATGACATTTTTCTACAAAACTGCATCTACAGAATGTAGCAGATCACATTCACAGCACTACCACCTTACAAGGAACTATGCTGACTCAGCACTGCTAGAGCCAATATCCACATACTGTGTGAAAGACATTATGGAATAAAGACAAAATTAGGTGATGGGCAACTCAGTTAACTCCAAGTTGGTTGGTTTTTTTTTTTTTTTCTTGTCATGGTTATTAGAGCTAGGAAAGGCATTTTGATTTAAGAAAATAGGCAGGAGGGTGATAGGAAAGCTGTTTCCTGAGCAAGGCGCTGCTAGACAGGATGTGGAGGTTGCTACAATTCTTCCTTGCTGTGAAATTAAATTAGTCTCAATGTAGAGCTGACTAACCGCTGCAACTGGTATCACTTAACTGTTAAGCAAGAGTCTAAAGTTAATATCCCACTGTACATTTTTTGTAAAGTTACTTCTAATTTTTATTCTTTATCCTTCCTTGACTTCAGCAGTTTTCTCCAACCCAGAAACAACTTCCAGATCAGTTTGCCTGATATCCTTCTGTCAGCTTCTCTGAGAAGCACATCTCTGCAGTGGCCAGAGTAGGGTTCTTCCTCACAGGGCAGAGGAATCTCTTTCTGACACTCCTTGTAGAGATGGAGCACTTTGCATAAGAGCTTTCAATGGGCCACCGGAATCCTTGCAGTTTCATAACGGCCAAATGAGGAGAAATATTTTTTGTGATGAAGGTTTTTGAATTTGTGTCCTGACACTAGAATAGTAAGTAGAACTTTTCCACTGTTAACAGCTGCAACCTCGAAATCTATGAGTGACTCAGCTCACTGGACCTCAGGCTACACAACTCTAGATCTCCCTCCTTTCTGTAGTTTTCTTTCCCCTGGTGCATGGAACAGTCATTCCCTCCAGAGGCCCCCTGTGACATCTGTTGAAACATCTGCCTCATTTTCTATTCTGTAAAATATTCATAATAAAATATTCAAAAACCCAACCCACACACACACACAAAAGTATCTGCAATTCTTTACAGTGAAAACATAATAAAAGCACACAGCACTTGAAGAACTTTTAACAGCTTATTCTCATCTTAAGTAACATAGTAATATGCTTTACAGGGAGAGGAGAGTACACTTAAACACCAGTATGCACATGACATATGTATCCTATGACATTTACTTTTCCCTATCAGTTCCAAAGAAAACATATACATACACATTACACAATGTGGAAATTGAAAAGTGGAAAAAGAAAGTGGAAAAAAGCATATATCTCATCATGATTCTACATTTGCAACACTGCCAAACTAAACATAATCAAGGGTAACTGAACAGTACTGCTTTCATCATAACCCAGCTTTCTTCCCTCACTTGTCCTTATTCCCATCGCATACAAGAATAAGAACTCAAGGATTTCTGTGCTCTACTTCATCCCTAAAAACAGTTAAACTAATCAGTATGCTTATTACACACTTATAAATCACTTCAGAAGTGATTCCTCTTTGTGAAATTTTAGAAATAATCCGCTGTTGGAAAATCATATCTATTGATGTGTTTTAATGTAAGAGTCATAACCAAATTTTCACAACTGAAAAAGTAAAGGGCTTGTTCCTATAAAAATCTTTTATAACCACGAATTTAGTATTTAGAAAAGATGTCGGGTTTGCAGTTTTTAAAACAATTTATTTATCCAGGAAAAGAAAGAAGAAAGGCATGTTTTTAAAATCAGTCCATTCTAGTACAGAAGAATCATGGCTAGGTTATGAAGAGAAGTTAATATTTATTTTTTTTAAAATGTGGATGAAAGTTACTGAAAATTTCTCTGACATCTCACATCCTTGTCATAGAGTTCCTCAACTGTGACCCTATCTACCAATAATGACAGAAGACAAAGTTGAACTTGCGACCTAAAGCTTAAAAAACTTTGTCTTATTGCTGTCCCTTGCTTCACCTGTGCATGTAAAGGGAAAACTGGAGCAGTATAATCTGGCATAAGAAGGTTAGAAAAAGAAACAGCTTCTCAGTAAAACAAAGAAATGTTTTAAAGATTTAAAAATTTTAATTAGACATTACTCTTTAGAAACCATTGTTCAAATGAAATTTAGCACAGTGGAGCTTAGGAAAACAATATCACCAGCAGCTAAACATGTTTTTATACTTCTCCAAATTACACTCTTATCTTTCTAGACCCGTCAAACTTTTAAGTTTGACCTGGACCACATAGGTTTCAGGGAACTTTTTAGGTACTCAAAGTAAATGCAATCCATTAAAAAAACACTCAGCATGTACTTTATTTGCATCACCTGAACAATTTTATGACCATCACACCAGGAGATATGCTCCAAATACTCTAGCTACCCAAGCAGTTGCTGTTCAAAACAATATGGATTTCTAGACTCTGAGCAGAATAACTTTGGTACAGACCCAATGTGAGGCTTACCAGAGCACAGCCGGCAGCAGAAGACAGTTTGATGCTACCTGGACGTGAGTCCGTGCAGATCCAGAAAGTCTATACCTTTGCAGTACCTCTTTTAGTTCATGTTACTTTACTAGTCAGCACTTCAAATCCTTCATCCTTCCATAAAATTACTGTGAGGAACATACAGTTCAAAGCAAGCAGTGCAAGGCAGACTCTTCTCCATGCTGATCAGCATTGTGCTATACAGAAAATTTAACAAGAAAAGCAAGAAACATAGTCTGCTGGGAAAACTCAGTCCTTTAAAAACAGCCCAAAGTGCTCTATTTTAAAAACCTAGCCACTATTATTACCATCTTTCTCCTGATTTTGAAAACAAGACATTTTGAGACAGTCTCAGGAAGAGCAAGTTACAGTCAGCATAAGAACATTAATCATAAGAATACAACTATGTACTATTGTGTCCTTTTAAGTGTACACACATGCTTTGTTTTCCCACCGAATCCCCAGTGAGACTCAATTGGAAGTTCTAGCTTTCTCTTCCAAAACAGTATTCCCTACTATATAGCATGTAGATTTTCAACTGTGAGAAGAAAAAGAGGGGAGAAGCAATTTTGGTATTTTTTTAAGTTCTGTTAAAAAAATCTTCAAGAATAAAACCTGATGAGCCATACCTTGTTTCTAATACATCTACCCTTATTAAATGAATATAGGTGTTAATCCTAAGCATATAATGAGATTATCAATCATTTAACACACATTTTCATTTTCTAAGTCAACACTCTATTAACTTCACTGAAACAAACTTGGAGTTTCTTCCTTCTTAAAGAAAGATTCAGATTTACCTATTACGCAACACAATATGTAAAGCCTCATAATACATGAAATAATAATTAGATTGCAAGGTTTCCTAATAGTTATTGTCAATAAATCTTTAAAACAATTTAGCAAGATTCTGAAGTCTTTAATGAAGGCAGATGCCAACTAAGACATTTTCACAAGTGGTAGATTGAAGACGAACATTTTGAAATACTGTGAGAAATAAGAAAGCACGTAGATTGTCATGTAAATAGCTGTATTTCAGAATGCTTTATACAGTAAAGGGCTGCCAAATGCACAGTTTGTCCCTTGAAATGCCATCTATTTAATAGTTCTCTTAGTTTGATGCATTTGATTTTTTTTTGCAATCATTTACTTAATACTGATGTACAGATCTCAAGGGTCTCTCTCTGTTCTGGGCTATTTGTATGCAGCACAAGAGAATTTTAAATTAAACTTCTGTTTTAAACATATCATTTTAATATACGTGCATGAATGTACATTGTATTTGTTTTGTGCTGCGGATTGATGTGACATTCCATTTGCTTTCTTTTTTATTGTATAAAAAGGCCCTTTTATCGAAGTTGTTGCCTTGATTTTTAATGAAGTGTGCAGTTTAAAAAGCAGTGGAATACAGGGTTTGCAAAGAGTCCAAGTCACTGTACAACTAGATTTTCTTCACTTGACATATTTCATATGTGTACACAAGGGAGAGGATTGAAGTAGAAAAGACTTTTTCTTATTTTTATCAGTTTAAGTAGGAAACATTCAGCCACTGCATTTAATATCATTCAGAATGACATTGCAGGCAACTGCAGTTGTCATGTTCATACCCAACTTTTTGAGATGGAGCTAAATTCAACCACACATTTTTTATTCAATTTTCTATGAAATTTGCTCTTATTTTTAAACTAAAAGAAAACAAATAACTATGATGAGCTTATTCAGGGGACTACAGCATTAGGGACACCCACGAGACTGTTTTTCAATATGTTTGCAATATTAGAGCTCAGTGGAAACACTGAGTAAAATGGTAGTATCCACTGAAGCAGACACGACTTGGTATGAAAACTTATGAGCCTGAATAAAATCTTCAGACAACAAATACAGAAATTACTTCTGAGAGAACAGATACAATTAGCAACATAATAATAAGCAGAGGAGCTAAAAGGGCAAGGTAAAATTATGGAAGAGTAAAGCATACAGTATCCATGCCATACAAATTGACCAGTGAGACACAGGGACAATCTACAGTAACACAAGACAATCCAATTTAACTGTTCTTTAACATACACCATGAACCTGAGAAAAGATCTAATATATCAATTCTCCTACACAACTGGTTTGGAAGAGCTGCTGCCTTTTGTGATAAACACTGGATATTAGGATGGCTGAACCTCCAACACAGACAAGTATCCCTTTCAAAGTGACAGGACAAAGATCTCCAGGAAAGTAAAACACTACAGGATATTTCACTTTTGCACTTACTTTATTTATTTATTTATGTATGTATATATGTATTTATTTATTTATTTAACAAGCTGTACTTTTAATTTCAGAGTCATGTACTTTACTTTCTACTTTTCCTACATTTGTAGGTTACTCAGTTTTTCCTCACCAAGCTACATCATGTAAAAGAGATTGCACAGCAGGGGAAGGTGTAAATGGCAAAGCAAAGCAGCACCTGCAACCCCTGTGCAGCGCTGTCCCCAAGGGCCACGTGGGGTGGCAGAGCCCACCCTGCCTACTGCCAGCAAATCTGTCTGCCTTGTGGTTGAGTTAATCTCAAAACTGGATAATCTGCCCTGGGTTAATCAAAAACAGACCTTAACAAGCCAAGACCTACAAATACCATTTTATTTCGTACAAAACCTGGGTAGAGAGGTACAAGGAGTTTAAACTTTTCTCTTAGTAATCTAACATCTGAACAAAAGTAACATATTCTTCTCCAGAAAACAAAGACGTAGATCCTCAACATCACCTGATGTTCTTTAATGACTATCATCTTTTAGCTAATATTTACAGACAGTATTACACTGAAACATTTGCTTAAAACGCAAATGTTTTCATTACTGTCAAAGTTTGTTCAAGTTTGTTGGGATTTGATTGGGTTTTTTCATTAAAACCACTGAAAATAATGTAAGCAATTGTTATTTGATTTTGATATAACAGCTTCATATATGCAGTCCAGTTCAGAAACGAAATGAACACAACCTCACAAACACAATATTAAGACATCGATACTTTTTTCCCCATGTTTGTGCTGGTTAAACATGCACCCTTAATTACAGAAATGCACACTGGCCCCAGGCAACCTGAAAAATGATTGATAATCACATTTACAATTTGTTCAAGGCTTCCCCTTTATAATTAACCTTCTTATAGCAAGTAGAATACATATTAGACACAATAGCGTGGTATTTAACTGCTGTTGGAGTTGTATGAGGCTAGACCTTGTATTATTTGAGTGACATAAGATTATGTAAACCAGTGCATTCTGAAAACCAACCTTTTAAACATTCATTTTAACATTTGATAAACGATACCTTTTTTTGTTAATAAATACAATGTCTCACACATCCTTGTTGGCTGGAGCTGACACATGCCTGAAGACTGTTGCCACCAGCCTATACCTGCTTTGCTCACACTTGGTCACAAGCACAACTTGCTTTCAATAAATATTTCTAAATTCTTCAAAGATAAGCTGTTATTCAATAGAGATAATGGCATCAAGTACAGTTCTACTGGAAAAATAGCTTTAAGTAAAAAAAAAAAAAAAAGGAAAAACCCAACATTTTTGCTGCCTGAAAAGAATAAACAAGAGATATAATAAAAGATACAGGTCCCTCAAAAAAACCAGATCAACAGGGAAATACTTTTAGGACAATATTTAAATGTAAACAAAGATCCCACACACTCTTATATAAGCACTCACATTGTTGAACTCGGCAGGTTTCCTTATTCTTAGAGGATTTTACTGAATTAAGCCATTAGTGCATGTACTAGTTGCTAAGAACGTTAAACACTTCAAAGCATGAAAACAAATACAGAAATCAGTGACACTGAATCAAAGGGATGGCTCCTTATTTTATCCTGTACACATCTGAAAGACTGTTTAATTTTTTAAATAATAAATGTTATCATTTTTATAAAAGTCATGATACAAAATACAACCATAAAAGATTTTTCCGGTGTTAAATTATGTTTAAAAGTTTATTTCCTTCCTAATGTTCCAGAGGAATGACTTTTTGGCAGAACTAGCTGGAAAGTAGAAACCAGATCTAGATGCAGAGTTTAACCCATTTATTTCTGATCTGAAATGAATGCTAATATTTATAAAATTTTGAAGTGTCCCCAAAGCTTTAAGTTACAGAAATAATCTTTTTATTCACTTTACCTAATTTGCCTTTTGACATTTATTCCCCTGAGATATTACAGGGAGATTATTTGAGAAACTAACTGAAAAGTCCAACTTTCCCTTTTTATTCAAATGCTTGAGTTATTTCTTCATATGACTCTCAATAGCCCTTTCCACTGGGAAAAATTATTCCTAGCCTGATTCTGCACTGCACATAAGTGTGCACTATTCACTGCAGCCCTGTAGTGTTTTGTCTTAAGTACTACAGAAACAGGGGTTGGAATTAAACATATCCATTTATTAAACACCCATGTAAAACGCTCTGTTCCATAACAAGCTGATCACTGACTAAGGCATGCCCAGGAACAAAGTGGAGGGAAAAAAAATTAACTAATATTGCTCAGTTTGGTGTCACACTCCACAAAACAAAAAAAAAGGAAGACGCCCAAGCCTTGAATAAAAAAAGAAATGTCATTAAAGCATCTGAAACATATTTAACTGAGATATACTCACAGGAGTATAAAAAACAAACAAAAACGAACTGACAAAAAAACCCAAACTCAAGCCACCAAAAAGCAATCCCCAAAATCATGGTCAAAACTTATGTTTTCTTCAGAAAAGCATGGCCTTTCTTGTGTGACATGCAAAAACTATAGCAATAACAGTTTTATACTAACTCCCATTTCAGAAAACAACTTCCACGGGATTAACAGTAGAAACATTTGAACTTTAGACATGAGTGAGAATTACTTTTTCTTCTAGTGGAGGAGCTCACTTGAATAAAACTAGGTTAACATTATTAGAGTTTATGGACCCTTATTCTACAAAACCACTTAATTGCCCGGTATATCAGTTTTATTAGCGCACTCCAGCTTTATCCATATCCTTTACTAGCTAATGTCATTCCCACAGTAGTGTATTTCATTGTAAGTTGCTTACAAATTTCCAAAAGTCAATGCATCCCTCTTCCTAACCAACTGTTCTTTCTACATTACAAAGGAGTAAATAATATAAATTGCAAAAAAATCTATTTTATAAGCAAGTAATAGATGAAATGAAGACAGAACATGAGGTTCTGCAGCTTTTCTTGGGACCATTTAACACAGGGATCTCCAAGTGCAGGCATATATTTTGGTATTAACTAAATATTAAGTCAGAGCTCTACTGTACAGCTTCATCATGCAAAGTTATCCCTTGTGTACTTGGAATTAAATGTTGGCATTTGCACAAGATGTCTTTTCTTCCTGTAGAAATAGAATTAAAGAGAAAATAGAAGTAGTGATGATAAGCTTTCACAGAGAAACTATAAGAAGATCAGTTAGATTGTTTATGGCATGTAACTATCCATGGCAAAGCTACTGTCATCTTCTTTACCTCAGAATAATCTGGGGAGAAGGAAATTAAGCTCTTTTCCCTCTATGTAGATTTAATTCGGACAATCTTGCTATGTCAGGAAGCTAAAAGTAAAATTCCTTTCTGATTTGCACCTTCAAGGAAGGACATAAAATGGGTTATTGCCTTCATAGCTGGTATAAATTATCTGCAGCCTTATTTGTTCTTTTTCACATTTTCCCACAACAACATGACTTACCAACAGCATTGCAAGCTCAGCAAGTGGGTTCACACACGCTGCTGCTGAACTTCAGTTTGCATTCCACTGTCAAATTTGGTTCTGTTGTTTTAACTAATAATATATTTAGTATTTACTATTTAGTATTTATAATGGCCAGACTTCGCGAACGAAGAACTGTGGAAGGTCTTTGTACGCCTTCCAGCCTGCGCATTGGATTTATTTTAGGTGGGACACAGTGCGCGCAGAACTGAGCCCACCCTTTAATCCTAAGGTTCATCTGCCGGGGCCAAGCGAGCTTGGACAGTGGCAGCGAGGTCCTCAGGACGTAGGTGGATTGCCTTACAGGGATAACGGGCTCCACCTGCCCGGGGAGTTTCCCCGACCGGGAATCGAACCCGGGCCTCGGCAGTTACAGTGCCGTATCCTTAACCACTAGACCACCAGGGGCTCCCTATTTAGTATTTACTAGTGGTTTTAGTACCGCTTGAGGATAGACAAAGCACATACCTCTCTGAAGGAGATGAAGATGTTTGAGGATAACACAAATAAGTAAACTATTAGAGTGAAACTGATTCTTGTCAGAAACTATCATCTTATAGTTCTATAAATGTAATGTGCATGTGTGGACAAGTGCGTGGACCAGTTTTTATANGACCACCAGGGGCTCCCTATTTAGTATTTACTAGTGGTTTTAGTACCGCTTGAGGATAGACAAAGCACATACCTCTCTGAAGGAGATGAAGATGTTTGAGGATAACACAAATAAGTAAACTATTAGAGTGAAACTGATTCTTGTCAGAAACTATCATCTTATAGTTCTATAAATGTAATGTGCATGTGTGGACAAGTGCGTGGACCAGTTTTTATACTAATAGTTACTGAACATTTCTATGTGGTTTGTACAATAAGAGTCACTATAAAACCCTCTGATTGTACAGGATCATGTAATTAAAAAGCTCAAGCTACTTAAATTGAAATAGTCAAATAAAAGGGGTATCACGCAAAATAATCCATTGCTACTGGCAGCTGTCTTCAAACAATACTCTATTACAGTTAAAGCCACACTAACTGAAAGAAAACAAATTATTCCTGTATTCATGATTCTCAGCAATTACTTCACACATTTCATGATCATTTCTCCATTTAATTACTTTCCTTGGGGATTACTTTATGCTACAATACTTTGTATTCTATTTAATTTCAAAGGATTTTGAAAGCCAGGCCTCTTTGATCATTAGGTTTTCTGTTTTTAGTCCTTCTGAAAGAGCCTTACGAAGGGCTCATTCCTTCTACCTTCCTCCCCGCCAAAGAAGAAAAATTACTTAAATACAAAGCCTTTTCTTCAAGAAAAATAAACAAGTATCATAAACATTCCTAACTGAGAAAAATATTTGTTTCTATGTTGTACTCAATTAAAACCAACTAAGTTAGTGAAGAACATAAAAAATCCACCATATATCCACCATACTGAAATCTGTCAAGGGAACACTGAGCATGCACTGAAAAATGCATATATAAGTTACATAAAATTATGTGATGCATAATTATGGCATATTTATCTATGACACTGTAATAAATAACCAGCTGTCAACATCCTGGAGTGGTTTTCCAAACACATTAGACATAAGATGCTTAAATATTTTTAACGTTTTCTGTTAACATGCTTCTTTGAACAAGCAGAATTTTTTTACGTAGGCACTGTATTATTATGAATGCCTGAGTAGGATTAAAAGGCTTTCTTGAAATACAGAGACCAAGAGGATTTCATCTGCTATGTGGGAAGGCAGCGCTGTTCATGGGCTTCTCAGGTTTACATTACATTCATTATCTTCAAGCACTGTTAGGTGTTGACAGTTCTAACTGCCTTCATTGGAACGACAGAACTGAACATGAGCAGAATTTACAATTTACTGCCCATCTGCCAAGACTGAAAGTCAGCTCTTCAGAAGTGCATGCAGCACCTTTCTGAGGGAGATGAGAATGGGGAGTCAGGGCCAAAACCAGGAGGGGCGTTGGGGAGAGCTCCCCCAGCACTCCCTGCAAGCTTCAACTGAGTGACCATGCTCACCTCACTGAAGGAGATCACCAACATCCCAGGAAACAACAAAAATCTGACTAAAAGGTTTACACACAGATTAAATGGCACAGAAGTCTGTGCCTCAATCTGCTATGCTGGAGGAGTCAGAATGAGCTCGTACTTTGACAGAGATTTCCAAGCCCAGAAGAGGGCCACACAGATGAATTAGAGGGATGGAATACCTCTTCTATGAGGAAAGGCTGAGGGAGTTGTGCTTGTTCAGCCTGGAGAAGAGAAGGCTCCAGGGTGACCTTATTGTGGCCTTTCTGTACTGCAAGGAGACCTACAAGAAAGCTGAAGAGGGACTTTCTACAAAGGCTTATAGTGACAGGACAAGGGGGAATGGCTTTAAACTGAAAGAGAGTAGGCTTAGATCAGACGCTAGGAAGAAATTCTCTACTGTGAGGCTGGTGAGGCACCAGAACAGGTTGCCCAGGGAAATTGTGGATACCTATTCCTGAAGTGCTCAAGGCCAGACAGCACAGGGCACTAAGGAAGGCACTAAGTCTAGTGAAAGGTGCTCCTGCCCAGGGCAGGGAGTTTGGAACTGGATGATCTTTAAGGTCCCTTCCAACCCAAAACATTCTATGATACTATGAAGAGTACAGAGACACAGATGAAGTTGGAGGAGAGTCCTTGGTCAGTGATATGAAGATGTTCTGCTCCAAAACCCAGGAACACATTTTCCTTATTTTACTTGTAAAAGCAATCAACACATTTTGAAGTATTTCTAGACTTTAGCTTTCCCCTCCCAACAGGAACATAAGTTTTGTCTACAGACCAAATAATTTTTTTCCAAAGCATACTTAGATGTATTAAAAGCATATTTTTATCCCACTTTTTTTTCATTATGCTATTCTTGTAGGTTTCATTAGGCAGACCAAGAGTTTTTAGAGATTGAAAAAAAAAGTCACACTTGAAATAATTGCCTGCTGATTCCAGTATGTTATCTAGGAGGCTGTTATTAATTGATTTTGTGTCCTACCAAATTATGTAGTGCCACCACAAAACCCTAGACAGATTACACAGAAAATTTCATTCATACATCTTCTCAAACTACTGTTTGTGGTATTTTTAAAACAAAAATGGATATTAAAATACTGAACTAAGGAAAACAATAAATACAGTGGAAGGAGTAGTTTGTTTAAATTGTATTTAAAAACAATTGTATTTAATTGTTTTAAATACAATTTTAAAAAGGCATTGTGTTGTTCCATACCAAAAAAACCCACTATTCATCCTTTACTAGTGAAATTCTTTGACAAAAAATAAACTTTAAAGTACATACAAAAAAAAGAATATTCTTTATGCTGTTGATATTGAGAGATGAAATTCCAATGATGACAAGCAAACTCCCTCGACAAATTTTACTGTTTGTTTACAGCACATGCATTATTTAGTTTTTTTAAACATAAAAGTGAAATATCAAAAAAATAAAGCCATTATGTTTGCTCTTAAAGATAATAATTTGAAAGGTCCTCCTGTCCCTTGAAAAAATATCTGACCCTATTCTATTCTGTTACCATCTTAGAAAGAAAAGTCCCACATAAATGTATACAAGTAGCTTTGAAGTCAAAAGAACAGGTCATAGCCTATTTTAAGCATTTAAGAAACTGATGGAGACCAAAAATATATCTTGCAAAGGCTTATACTAATGTTTACCTTTCCATATTATATATACTTCTGCTGCTGGGCTGCTCACTGCATGCATCAAGTTGGACATTCACATAAAATATCACCAAAATTTTGCAGTATCATATTTATCTTAAACACAAATACAAAGTTATGAGTGAAGAACAGTTTGGTGCTGAAGAAGCCACAAAAGCAAAGTTACCTTAGTAACTGAATCTACCACTTAGAAATTCATTAAAAAAATGGGACTAAAACCAGCAAGGCTTAGCGCTGCTGAAACAGGTAGCCACTTTTTAGCAATTACTAAAAAAAGTTTTGGGAGGATAATATTTAAATTTAAGCTATGGACCAAAACCTACTTTCATTCACTGAATCACAGAACGTGCCAAGTTCGAAGTGACCAACAGGGATCGAGTCCAACTCCTGGTCCTGCTCAGGACCATCCCCAAGAGTCACACCATGTGCCTGAGTATCATCCAAATGCTTCTTGAACTCTGTCAGGCTTGGTGCTGTGACCACTTTCCTGAGGAACCTGTTCCAGTGCCCAACCACCCTCTGGATGAAGAAGCTTTTTCTAATATCCAACCTAAACCTTCCCTGACATAACTTCAGACCATCCCCTCAGGTCCTATCCCTGGTCACCACAGAGAAGAGATCAGTGTCTATCCCTCCTCTTCCTCTCACAGTGAAATTGTAGACTGCAATGATTCAGTTTTCAGTAGCAGAGGATAGAAAAGAGAAAGGCAGGAGACATGAACAAGAGAGGTCTGAGCTCTTTAACCAAGGCAGAGCTTTATGCTTGAATTTGATGAACTAGACCAACTAAATTCCAAAATTTTGAGCAGCCATCAGGTCAAAGGGAAGATTTTCACACAAACCTAACAGATCACTTGTTGCAGAGATAAAATGTGGTTTACTGTTTGAGCTCTTCTTCACACCACTGAAGAAGATACTCATCAAATTTTTCCCACCATAGATCCTGGCATGATTTCCTGTGCTCTCTTCCAACTCTTCCCCTTCTGCAGCCCACCCCATGAAATTCTTCCAATTCCATGGCAAATTCACTTCTTTAAGAGTGTCTGGTGTGGAACCACACAGTCTTTCTGAAAATCCAACAATTTCCAGGTTGGTCACTTGACCCCTTTTTTGTAGACGGGAGCTGTAGGGGCAATCTGCACAGTGTCCATCAGAAATAGGACATTATTCACCTCAGTCAGCAGGTGTAATTTTGCACATCACAGCTGAGTCCCTTCAGGACCCTTTGGTGAATTTCATCTGGACCTGGTGAACTGTTAACCTCTTATCTGTTCAGTCTCACATTTTCTCCATATTTACATCACATTTGTCTAGTTTCCTGCAGGGACAGCAGGGTAATGAGTGTAAGAATTTGAAAGCAATCAGATATTTTTTTGTAGCTAGGTTATAATGACAAGGGAACTGCAATGTAAATAAGCTTGATGTTGGCGTTTTTCAATGATCAGTCCAAAGACTGATCTGACTTGGCATTTTGACCCTGAGATCAGCTCAGTTGGTTAGAGCATGGTGCTAAGAACAACAAAGTGGAAGATCTGATCCCCATAAGGGCCATTCACTTAAGAGTTCGACTTGATGATCCTTGTAGGTCCCTTCCAACTGAGAATATTCTGTGATTCTGTGAAATTTTGCCTGACATGAAAAAAAGAAGCAAGTGAAATTTCTGAATGTTACAGAGGGGGGGAAGGTTCATCAAAACACAGGAGGGTCAATCTCATACAGAAAAATGATCTCAAGGATTACTATAAGGAAAATGGACAGCTCTAACACTTGAGAGTGAAAGGTCTGTTTACATCCAAACACTAGAGAAGGAAAAACCTGAGCATGTACATCAAACACTAATTAACCATGAGTATCAGCAGGACAACCCTGCCCACAGGAAAAGCCAATATAATCCAGCAATGGATCAGCAAGATACATACAATGGAAATATTCCATTTCAGCTCTAAGAAATCTAATTTTTGCATATGGGGCATTTATGTTAAAGATAGGAGTAGAAGTTTAATCCCACTTTAGAATTACTTCCTTTGATCCATGCTGGAGGTCAAGAATAAGCAGTCTTAAAAAAAACCCCAACACACACACAAAAAAAGCACCCCCCCCCAAAAAAAAACACTAAACCCCCCAAAAAAAGAAAAAAACAAACCAAACAAACAAGCAAAACCAAACCAACAAACAAAAACAACAAAAAACCCCAAATAAACACTATGGAAGAGAGAAATCTCACTTTATACAATTAACCAAATCTTCCTTCTTTTTCTCATTCTTTCAAACCATGGAGATTGATGCTGTCATTAGAGAAAAGACAGCTTTGTCTGATTGAATTTAAAAATTATATTAGCATTGAAGATAATTAGGGATATTAATGATACTTAGAATGTATAATAAATATAACCTTGCAGAAAATTAGAATAATTAGTGTTTACAAAGAGCCATGAGCAGAAATGGACTATATATAGCACTACATGCACACACAAATGCTACCTCTTACTATTTCCAGTAACTGCCACCTATTCTTTTCAGGGGAAAAAAAAAAAGAAATTGCAGGGAAAACCTGTTGTCACAGGGAAGTATTTTTTTCTTGAAAAGAAAACAAGAGAATGGCACGGGAAAAATGTGGCGTATTTGCAGTACTTCAACTGATCTAATGAGCACATTCAGCTGACTTAATTTGCCACTATCCATAAGTTTCATCACACGTCAACTTATTTCCACTGTAAAACACTTCAGACATACTGATGAGGATCTCTACATAATCAAGTACTTTTATTTTTCAGTTCACTAAGTAGGCATCTAGGTAAAGAGATTACAGAATCTAAGACTATAGGAAAAAAAGAATTATCAAATGCAATATTAAAAAGTATTGCCAGCCTTAAGAGTATCACTGCTGAGATAATACAGATTAAAAAAAATTCCAAAGGCCTATATAAAAATGATTGTTCCCCATTAATAAGAAAAGTATTTTTATGAAAAGTGATTAATTTATTTCAAAATTAACTAAAGTTTTATTGAAAAAGAAAATAAATCTCTCTTAATTCAGCTAAAGTAAATACTAACTTAGATTTGTATATACTTTTCTTCTACAGAATATGACTGCACTGGCTAGAAAACCAAGAAACTTAATTATGAACTGACCCTTTCTTAATTCCTAGGAAAACCAAATTGCTTGAACATTAAATACTAACTTGAAGTTATTGAACTGAATAACTGACAATTACTAAGTAATGTTGCTTAAAAAACAAACAATGCTGTTTATCAGAAACAAAAGCCAACAGTAGCACAGAGAAAAGCAGCCTGTAATTATGTTTTACAGAACTACTGTCTTCTTATCTCCGGGGAGATATTACCAAGTTTTTGCTGACCTGAAAACATAAATATAACAAAGGTATTTTTGTCAATTATACTAATTTTTTCATGCTCAGGTTACTCTATCACTGAAAATAATTTGTATAACACTCTGAACTTCACATTTGCTAAGCGATGGAAAAAAATACTTTGTCATTGAGAGACGACAGGAACTGGGAGGCTGCCAACCAGCTCATCCAGCCGTGACTTCTACTCCTTCCTTGCCGGAAGGGGGAAACGGAAAAATTCTTGTATCTGTTTCTGTATACTCCAGGCAAGATAAAAAATTATGACACTTGGAACAATGGCAGCACCAGAACACCAAGTGCAGACTACATCCCATGACAAGCCACCAGGCTTCATTAGGAATTAGCCAAAAAGAAGATTCCCCAAACAAAACTACAGGGTTGCTGAACCAAGGACAGGAGTGTCCAAGGGAAATGGGGACCTTTTCCTAGCAGTCAGCAGAGCTTTGATGACAGGTTATCAACCTGAAAAATTTAGTCCCACTTTAGTCCCACACTTCATATTTTTTCAGTTTCATAGTTCACCTTTTATCTACTCAGATGGCAAGTCGATGAGACAGACTCCTCAATGTGTCTGTAAAGTAGAATAACAGTACAAGCTAACCTGGTATAAACATAATTATATGTTACAAATATCACAGAACTCATTACCAAACTAGAGACTGTTCAGCCTGACACTTCAGGTCATAGATTCTGTAGGCTAAATGGCAGCCTCGGTGATACCCAGGTATTAAATAACAAATTCAGCAGATCTCCATTAGCTTGCAGATCAGTTCTTTACCAGCAGTCTCTCAAACCACTCACTGTTGGCTGAACTTAGTGCACCTAAATTAGAAAGGATATGGAAATTATACAATATTTACTGCGACAAAACATTTCCCTACAATGAGTATACCTTGCCTAATCCTGGGGTTTCAGGGTTTGTTTTGTTTGGTTGGGTTTTTTTAAATGATACTTGACTTCCTCTCACATTGATCACTTAGTTCAAGGTCAGAACATCATGAATTTCCCCCCTGAAATTTTCTCATGAACAGCTGGTCTACTTAAAACTCCAATTCCTCCTTCCACAAAGCTCAAAAATTTCTTATCTTCTGAGAGCCACTGCTTCTGGTTGGAAAACCAACACACAAGGTACAGAACAGTCTTGTGCATATGATAGCATAAATTCTGTGCACTGATTAACTCTGTGAAGTCCTGGAACTGAAGCAGTATAAAGTTAACAAAAAAATGCATATAAAACCATATTACATAAACAAATACATATGAAACATTCAATTCAATTGGAGTTATGTATCTATTTTCCTGACTCCAGCTCCAGGAATTCAACCACTGTCCTTTCAATTGTATAAAGATGGAACACCCCAGTGCCCTTTAACTTAAAAGTAAATGATAACACTTATTAAAAAAAAAAAGTGATGTCCACTTCAGTAAACCTTCCTAGTATCAGGTTTTAACACTCATGAAAGAATTTGCATTCCCAAATGCTTTGCTTTTTAACATATATGGCAATGAGGAGTTCAACCAAGTCTGCTACCGTGAAGTTTGTGGGGCTTGGCTTTTTTTTTTTTTTTAGTATCAAAGTAAATGGCATCTATTTATCTCTGTTACAGCCGTTCTGCCATCCATGACACATCATATTTCTTGAATTCATCATCGAGAGATTACTTGTTTCATATGTTACCTCTTTACGCTGCTGTACATGCATTTCAATCACTAATATTTTACCACTAGGAAAGGAATCTTCTGATTTCAAGAAGCAGATGGAGACTAATGACAGAGCCCTCAGCAGGACACTGCAGCTCCTCGACACCAATCAGGGATTACATTTCCTCCCTTCCACTGCAGCAGGAAAGCACCAGCTGAGCAGTTCAGAGGAGATCTAAGTAGTTTAGGAAAAAACCTCAGAGCCAATAGCAACTGCCTACTGGACACAGCAGTTCACAGAGAACTGGATTAGTATGCAAAGGAGGAGGAAAATGCAAATTATTTATTAACTTGATCATCTGGGTTAAACTACTGGAGAGGAGGCAAAAGAGACAGAAAATTACAAAAATAGTATTAAGTAAAAATCCTCCTTTCCTATTGACAACGACTAAATTGATAAGTACAGCTGTTCAAATATCAGTGCTCTTAGACAATTGATACAACCCCTCTACTGCCCTATCTCCACTCAGAAGGCCGAAAGGACCCAGAAGCCAGCAGTTGTATGAATGCAACAAGAACAGTTCCGTGCCAACGGCGCATGATGCATTCTGTGTGCTAGTGGCAGCAGAGACCTAGTGTGGTGCGTATGAAGAAATAAAAGACAATGGAGAAACAAGTTGCTCTTGTTCATCACAGACTAACAGAGGACCTGGAAACAATCAGTTGCAACAAATCGTGATCACAAGGGGTTTAGGTTGTCAGCAGAGGAACAACCAGTCATTCAATGACAAGTTTATTTTGGAATATTGAAATGCAAACCGTAAGAGTATAAACAAATATACAGAATGTAGATGTGCTTTAGAAGATCCCAGTTATCTAAAGCAAGTCCAATAGTCAATTTTTTATCCAACAGCATTTAGCTATCACTATTCAAACATGCAACAAGGATAACAATATCAGTTTATATAACAGGCCATAGCTTTATTTATTCTCCATAATATGAAACAAACTCTCCCAAAAAGCAACTACACTCAGATACACACTAGGTTTTGTACTTGGGCATAGGATGGCTGTACTAACCTATACTTCCATCTCAGCCTTCTATGTGTTCCTTTTACTCTGCTACATTTCTTTCTTAGTTTCCAAAAGAGAAAGAATAAAATTGTAATGATGCTCCTGAGTAGCCTCCATCGCATCATATTCCTTACTTCCATATTCCACATTCCTTACTTGCAAGTCTCGCATCAACACTGACTAACTTTTTTTTTATTTCAAAGGAAAACGCGTATCACTTCTATTTTCCAGAAAAAAAATCTCACCATTTCCCTAGGGAGTAAAGACAAAACAAACCCTAAAACATAATCTATAATTTTTATTTAAATAAGTCTGTACATTAAATTAAAGTACTCTATTCTAGATTGACCATTTAAACCCTTTTTTAAAAACTGTTGTTCTTTACTGTGAAAAACTGAAACATTAAAAAAATGCTGTAGTATCAAACCCCACATACTTAATAAAAATACTGCTTCACCAAAATATTGTCAGAAAAAAATGCAACCAGCTCCACTATTCAATTAACAACTGGTTTTAAAATTTGGACAAAGGAAGTTGTGGGATTCTGAAGTTCTAGCGTTATAGTCAGGTGCAGAAAACTCTGCCTAGAAAACAAACAGAGGATGTAAACTCCAAAGAACTCATTTATATATTTGAGACAACTAGCAAGACAAATAACGTAGCTGCTCACAGCAATATACATTTTCCGCAGCAATAAACCCAACACAACATCTTCTCTAGTACTTGTAAAAGTATCCTGGTTTTACCAGTCTCCTTATTTACACCTAGGACAAGAGAATAATAAAGTTTTGGCCTGCTTTTTCAGCTAATGTATTGCCTCTCTTCACACTCCTGAGATGTCCTTGGCAACTAATGATTTACCTCACCTGTTCCAGGAACAAGCTGATTGTAATAAATTAATCTGGCTTTCAACACTACTTCTCCATCCATATGGCCCCTAGTATAAACTCATAATTTATCTACAAGGTTTTCTGAAACAAGTGGTGCTGGTGAAGGAAATACATGGTAAAACAACACTTCAATTTATTTACAATAGGCATAATTTACAATTAATAAATTCAGTATTGAAGCTTAGCTTGGTTCTAGGACTGATTAGTCACAAGTGTCTGAATCCAACTGAGCCTCTAAAATTGCACCTTTTAGAATTATGTTTAGGCCAATCACTGAAAATAGTGTCTGCTACACACTGCTTCACAGAAGAATGACAGCACTATTGCTGTACGAACCAATGCACCAGGCATGAATAATGTAGACAATTACTATGATCACAACATCACACTTGGAATTATGCAAGTCCATGCCAGCTGCTGCCATTTCACGCACTCTCTTTATTGCTCAATTTCCCTATTTTAATAATATTGTAGAACTTGTAAGTAAACAAAAGCATAACACAGTGACCTACCTCCCTTCACATCTTTACCATATAAGCCTCAGTACTTTGGTTGCTGGAGTAGTGCATGGCATGCTTTGGTATTGCATGCTGAGAAGCACACAATAAAACCTCATAAAATGTTCAAGCAGATCATTTGCAATGTATTAAGAGGGAAACTAGTAAAAGGGAAAGAGCTATCCTCTTTCTCACACCTCATCACATAAATTGAATTTAAAAGTCTACTACAGAAGTCATTCTAGGACAAAGAAATGAAAATTCTGATTAATAACAAACAGAAGAAGGTATGGCTGTGATGCAGTTCAGCTACTACATCCAGAAAAATTTAAAAATTAGTCCAAAAGCAAATAATTAGGAACTTCAATTTTCCTAAAGTCTCCATAAATCTATCTTGTGACAGTATTATTTGCCACGCATCATGCCTTAAAATTTACAGTACCTCCAATATAAATCTACATTTGCTTTACTGAATATTATTCATCTCACCACTACTGGTTTAGTATGAAAAAAATCACACATGATAAAACGTAAGAGATTCAACTCCACACTGACTCCACAGAAGTTTTGCATGTGATATCAGGGACAAATTCTGCCCCTCAAGTTCTGCTAGCAGTCAAGCAAAAACCCCAACCCCACATACTGTCACCATAAAGACACACAGACAGAATAAACCTACACTCCTACAGAAGAAACTGGACCTAGAAAAAAGCACCAATCCTTTGGACAGTCTGAGAAGGTCAGCATATACTCACGTGTTCAGGGCACCACATTGCCTATGTGTATTGCATGTGTATGTGCTGTGAAAGGGTGTGGAAGCTCAGCACAGTCTCAAGCTGCAGGTGCAAGCACTCCAACTGCATCAGGTATGCTGCTTTCAGGCATCAGAGACAAGATGCTGCTCTACCATCAGCAAACTGAGACTGCCCAGACATCTGAAACAGTGGTGAACATGGCAGCTTCCCCTCCTGGTGATGTTCAGTGTCTTGAATGCCATTTGCAGCTCCTAAAAAGCTGCCACACAACCTATATGGAATTGATATTGTATAAAGCTGATAAAAGTGACTGGACCTTTTAATGATAATTTTGATAATAATGTATTTACCACGAGAAAAATTGTTCATATAAAGCTCATTTAAGTCTTCTAATGAGAAAACTCTATTTCCTACCAGACTTAAAAATCTCTTTTATACATACAGACTAACCCCACCTGTACCTTCAGTAATTTCCATATCATCTTTTACTACTTCCAAGATTAATAAATAGTTAGATCATCCCTCTCTGCACTAGTTTAGCCCAGGTAGTTCAAATACAATTTTTGAGCCTAAAGGCTCACCCAGCAGTCTAACTCTACAGAACAATGAAGCTTTAGCTAATTATGCTAATTAATCAAGCTAATTAGGCAGCTTCAGCTAACGTATGTAAATGCATCTGGTTTCAGAATATTTCGTTTTAAAAGGCTAACATATTTCAGCATGACTGAAGGGGAACAGTCACTTTTATAGTAAGTGTTAACAGACAGCTGTAGCGGATTGTTTTGCACAGGAAACTATTCCTGTTATACTCCCACAGAGAGGAATGCTCAGGGGACTCAACAGTACTTAACAAATCAAAAAGACTAAGCTAAACTCCAGGACAGTGAAAGTGTAACTTGTACATCTACCTACTGTATGTGCCTTGCTGTCCAGAAAATTCCCAGCAGAATTTCACAGTCAACACCTAAGTCTAAACTGTGATAACACTGCTGTCATCTAGTTAGCTTTAACCTAAAACTCTCAGTTTGCTTTTGTGCAGGCAGAGGTCATGACTGTAAAAAGACTCATGGGTCTATTTTGCCTTATAGATCACGGATACTTTATCCAAGCTTTACAACCTAAATGAACAATATAGAAACTAGCATGATATAATACACTTTTGAGTTGATATTCTACTCCAAAAGGGATTGAATATGTAAAAGTATTTCAGAGTTAAAAATGTATTAACACGTCTTTGATTCTGCTAACATAAAGATTAGTTACACATTACTACTACCCCTTGAAGGTCCAAAGGCCTCAAATGTAATTTCTATTGCTGAGTTTGAAGTAAGAGATTCATTTGAAGTCTGGCTTTCCAAAATGTACAATGGACATTCGCATTTGCAAAGTATACTTCTTTCTCACCTTGCTGCATAAAAGCACTCATTAAGACCATATTAAAAAATAGTAACAACTTTCTCCAGCGTAAGGCTGGAGAAAATACATGTCAGAAGAAACACCCAGACTGAAACTCTGACCTACATTCACTTTGGCTAAGTAACTAGCAGGGTAAAAGGCCAACAGCCTTTAATAACTAGAACTTAAAATCCTCTACTTTGGTAGAAAGAAGGTACCGAGATCTTAGCAAGAAAGAATTCC
Organism: Pachyramphus minor; assembly: GCA_013397135.1. Lineage (NCBI taxonomy): Eukaryota > Metazoa > Chordata > Aves > Passeriformes > Tyrannidae > Pachyramphus > Pachyramphus minor. The sequence goes on along the minus strand of VYXB01003357.1, from coordinate 284,803 downwards.
ATGTGATAATTCACAGTTATCATTAAATAAAACTAAGAGCTGCAGTGTACTTACTGGCAGTCTATCCCATTTTTGCTTGCTGTTTATCTTATTTCCTTTTCTTTAAGGAAATGCCTCTTTTCCCTACATGGAACTGTAGTGACATTTGACAAAGTAATTAAGAGAAGGGTGATCATGATCAGCTGCCTTTGCCCTGTTACCAAACACAGTCAATACACAGTTCATGACTCCAGCAGATGGTCGTGCTTTACAGACTTATTAGGAACTTAAGGTCTTACTTTTTCTGCTCTTCCTGTATTATATGGAAAACAGAGGCGAAACACAGAAATCACTGCATTACTAACAGCTAGTATTAACCCATCCAGCACAATCTATGATAAAAATAAACAAAAAATAAATTACCCAACAGTTTTATTTCTGCAAATCCAGAGTTATTTTGAAACAGGCAAGCTTGAACTCTCTTGAAAAGTGCAGAAAAGCTTATTTAAGCAAAGGACTCTGTCAGAGCCATTGGCTACTCATCCATCACTCGCTACTCCTTCCAGTTAATACCCGACTGAAATAATTCTGCTCACAAAACATGAATCTACAGTGCACAGGACAGAGGGTCACATATTTTAATGAGGCAGAGTCAAATCCCAACTGCAAAGAATCATTTGTGAATTCCCCCATCACTTATGTCCTCCTCTCTGCCTCTAATCCATCTCCTTATGCCACCCAACTTTGCATGGCCATGGACTTGCTCATGTCACAGGACTAATCCAAATCAAAATTAATCCTACTTGTACAAAGAGGAGTTTTGTGTGTTTGTGCTCGGACAAGAGGAAAGTAACACAGATTTAAAATTAACTGCCAAAAAAAAAGGTTGGTTTGGGGGTTTTGTTTGTTTATTTACATACAACTACTTTAAACTGCTTATAAAATGAGGGCCTAATTCTAATACAGACTATTTCAGCTAATGCAGTGAAAGTACAGTATTAAAATCTAATTTGGCATAACGGATCTTCAGTCATGCAAGAATGCAACCTCACTGAGCAGCTATGAGGGGATAGATAAGCAAGATATTTTGCTCCTGGGCAAAATCCTCCTCACGCTGACAACTCCGGGACTTCAAGCACTGGAGCATTGGCTACAGCACAGAAACCCACCTGGGCTTCACAAGTATATGAGAGATCAGCTGCAGAAACTAGGGACAGAGACCAGTTAGGGATTTTCAGGTAATCCAGTGAGGAAGCAGCTGAGAAGGAAAAACTAATAGATAAGGCTTTACAGACCAGAGAGATTCTGCAGGGAGCCTGGGCCAAGTCTCATCAGAACCCAAAAGTCCATTCAACATGAAAGAATCCAAATGAAATATTTCTGATGCTTAATTTTAACCAAAAAATATCCAACAATCTCTAGACCCGAATATAGCATGGGGAAGAAAAACTTATTTTCAGATGAGGGTTTGGGTTTTCATGTCTCCTGCTTGCTTGTACAAGTCCTTAACCAGGAAAAAAATAACATCTTGCTATTTTAAATTTCCAGTGCACCCTGTCCCACACCATCATAACCACCCAAACAAGGCACCAAGGTGGAAAGGATCTGCCAGAGTGCGCAAATCTCAAAGCAACCAGTACTGAGGTGATCCCTGCCACATTTCAAAACCCATTCTCTGATGGAGAATGTTAACAAGGAGACTTCATAAAGCCAAGCACTTCAGAATATTTTGCATCAGTGACATGAATACTGTTAATGCAAGACAGGGACTGAAACCTTAGTCAAGTAAGTTTGACACAAAACACAAGCTAAAATAAAACACTAAGTTTCTTCCAGTAACACTATTGCTCAACAATAAGAGCTTGAAGAAACAAACCCATGTCATCCAATAGTTCAGAAACTTCTCTAGTTTTGAGTTCTTCAGTCAGTATTTCTAACTAACAGGTATATAATCAGTAACTATATCACTACATTTTACATCATGACTTGACTGCTAATGTATGTGATCACTATCCTAGTTAAAATCTAGGTTTTATAACGGGAAAGAGCTGTTTGTGCTAAAGTATGAGAATGTATAAAGAAAAATGTTATTCTTGTAATAGCTTTAACTCTTTGAGTTCCTAACCACAAAGCCCAACTCAGAATCATAGAATCATCGAATGGTTTGGGTAGGGACACCTTTCACTGGCCCAGGTTGCTCAGAGCCTCATCCAACCTGCCCTGGAACACTTCCAGGGATTGGGCATCCTCCTTCAGTGCCTCAACACCCTCACAGTAAAGAATGTATTCCTAATATCTAATCTAAACCTACCCTGGATACATTTTGAAACCATTCCACCTTGTCTTGTCACCACATGCTCTTTTAAATAGTCTCTCTCCATCTTGCTTGCAGGTTCCCTTCAAACAATACTACTTGCACTAGTTGTCTGTTCTCCTTGAGTTTTGATGCATGAAGGTACAAAAAAAGGAGAAAATATTCAGGAAAGTGAGAAAATGGACAAAAAGAAGAAGTGTGAGCAAAAACTCCTCCATATTCTTACCTTATTACAGAGGCATTTAAAAATAATGTGCAGGTAAAATAGGTCTTCCTTCTTTCTGTATGATTTTAAGTGCTCAGAATTTCAGTATGTTAGCTACCTTTTCAATAACTCATATATACCTAGATATGCATTTGGTGTGTGGGAAGGGGTGAAGAAAAGAATTTACTTACATTACTTGCTAGACAGAAATGAGTCTTGCAGCTAACCTTAAAAGTCTTGGACCAATAGAACCTAAGAGGTTTTATATATATATATATATATGTATATACACACACACACACACACACATATATGCAACTCTGGCTGTTGTAGTCCAGCTAATTCATTTTAGTTGTAGGTAATTTCGAGCAACAAAAGGATATATAAAGCACCACATATGAATTCTTTCATATAGAAGATTATAACTAATATAAAGTATCTTTTAAATTTACTGTTATCATCTATTAAAGAATAACTAATTTTACAGCTTTCTAATGTGTATCTCTTAAGCTCTAAATCACTGACCATAACTAATAAGCAGTGTAATAGCATGAGTATCTGAAGTAAAACCACAGACTGCAATTTTGTTGATTGTAAATCATCATCATTTTAATGCAAAAGCAACAGCAAATCTCTGTAATTACTGGGTGCATTTTGAATCACTTTTATGATTACTGCTCTATACCCATTAAAAATCCAAAACACTGAACTGCACAGGGTATAAAACTAGAATTATGATACACTACAAGCTGTAATTGAAATCCATAAATTTCCTTAGTAGTGTTCAAAATTATTTTGTTGCCAAGAATTGCAGCCTTGCAAAATTGACTTTAAAAACCTTTACTAACATTTATCTAAGAAAGTAGTAGTGGCAGGGACAGTAGTAGTTGCTTTGGGATATGTAAATAAAAAATTTAAAATGTCAAGGATCAGATTTGGCACCTCTGATTGTTTATGTAACACATATGGCTATCAAACTCACCAATTAAAAAAACCCAAACTGGTCCAAGTGCTGTAAGTGAAAACTGAAAAGGACAGTAGTGGTATACACGCAGTTTGGACCTGTACTTAAAAACTTGAAGACACAGCTTATAGCACCTGGTATGACTTACCACATACAGCACTGTCCAAGAACATTCCACAGAGTGGTGAAACCGTGTATATGACCTTAAAAAGGAAAGGGAGGGGAAAAAAAAATGTTCCCACACACTACTTGTGCACCGCACTTCCTCAGTAATAAGAAAATTGGCTTCTAGAAATATATGCTTTTCAGGAAAGGTGGAAAGGAAATCAGAAAAATCAAGCATCTCATAACAGGAAAAGACTTTATTGTTTCTAAAGGTATGAAAGTATATGCTAGCTAGACATCTCATTGAACATGAGATTAAAAAGTCATCTGGAATAAACCCACATTCAAGCTCAGATGGGTACAGAAAAGGGATATCAGGATGTTCACGGATTTGGAGGATTTGAGCATCCCAGTTTACAAGGAGAGACTGGAAGAGCTTGCCTTGTTCCAGCTTTCAGAACAAAGACATTGAAGAGATATGCCTGCCCTCATCATACTGTGAATCTGGGCTATTCTTTGAATGGGGACTATGGTTGCAATTAATCTCTGTACGCAGGGAGATAGATCCATGTTGGAGACTATGCACAGGGCACTGTCAGGGTTGTTCTTTTTACACAACAAACTGTTTAAAGTAAAAGTCATCACTATTTTTTTTTTTAAAGAGGAAGACCCAATCAGTAATAAATGTGGGTTGAAAATTAAAAGACATTTTCTATTTAAAACTAAAAGAAAAAATGAAAAATGCAGTTTTAGGGATCTTGAAGTGCTTCTATCAGGAGGACTGATAGGGATAAACAAGTTCCCTAAGTAAAAGAGATTCTTCCACACCTATATACTGATGTCATTGTCTGCTTCCACTGGTCACCAAAGTTTATTCTAGCGTAAGTAACAATTCCTTTTATTCTGGTGAGGTTTTCCTAAATCAATGACTGCAAAAAATCAGTAAGAGATGATCTTTCCTCTTCTCACACTCCCTATCCCTCCTGCGCCCCCCCCCAATTTTAATACAGTAATTTCTACATGACCAGATTATAACATCCTATTATGAGCCACAGTCATGGCTGAAGAAGCATTCTTTAATCTAAAAGTCCCTTTACACTGATTTATAACTTCCTAATTTTCCCAAAGCTCCAGGCTAGGAGAAACTGCAAAATGTTTTCCCTAAAAGCAGTATATTGAACTGTTTGTTTTCAAGAACTGCGTGCTGAAAGTGGGTAACATCAGCATTATTTAAGAATGCTTTTGGCTATTTAAAAATAAACTGCTGAAAATGCCAAACTTCATATAAGCAGATGACTGCGTGGTTCAGTAATTAAGTATAATCTCCAGTATGCTGCAGCTTGCCCCCTTCTCATTAAGGGGGCATTTGTTGCTCATTAAGATCAGCATTTGTGAATCAAAACACTCAGTCCATTAGGATGATAATGCCGATCACGTTTAAAGACACTAAATGGGTTCCTACTGCATTAACTGGAAGATCTGCTGATCAGCTGTGATAACTCCCCTTGGGGGAGGCATTAGCACCTTCACATCCAGCCTGAGAGGTCATCTCATGCTGGGCCATATTGGACTGGCATAATAGGCAGCTGCAAGGACCTATCTATCAGAAGACTACAAAAAAATCCCAGGACTCACAGAGGTAGATCACCCATTGTGAGACTCCCCACCCTGGGGGAGGTACTGGTCATTCCCACCTGAACTTGAGCACATATAATCTTTGGGATTTCTGGTACCACTCCTTGGATCCAGAGGAGGACCAGAACTTCAGCAGAACTGTGACCATCATCCAGACCAACAGGTTCTCTTTTCCTTTTGCACCCAGGGGGACCACGTGGTGCTCAGCACAGGGGCTAATGAACACTCTTCTGTTCCTGTCCCAGGATGTGGGGTTATACATCTGCCTTAATGAGTTAAAACCAGTTTAACTCTTTTTTTTTTTTTTTTCTCTGTATCATTGTATTTATTGTAATCTTTTTAGTAAATTGTATCTCAGACTTGTAATCTCTCTTGAATCGTGTTCATTTCTCCCACCAGTTTACTTTTAAACCAGCACTGTTTAAAAAGGGAATAAAATCCTATGGATTAGGAACATGAACGACCTATTCCTGACAAAACAGCAGCAAGAGACACAATGGGGAGAGTAAGGAGAAGGTGCCTTTCCTCTGCACAGAAGGAAGGAAAGTTGTGGTATGCCTTGTGTCAGTCACTGAGTTGCTCATCTTGTACAGCAGGCTACTCCTGGGCCTGTGTCCCTGTAAACCAGAGAAGTGTAACCAACTGTTTTCTTTTTTAAGTCTACCCTCTGTAAACAAACCAAAACACACCAAATCCCACAAACAAATTGCGGGATACCTATCTTCCCATTACTACTCACACAAAAAGTCTGTGAAACTTTTTGAGGCCTTGATACCAGAACAGACACATTCCTTTTTACATCACAGGCCCAGTAGGAAAAAGGTTTCCTACAGTTTACAGTTTTGAGTCTGACTAATATAAAATAAAGGTATATCTGAGGGCTGAGAAATTGAATCGTGATTCATGTGTGAGCCAGGCATGTTTTTGTTTCCTTAAACTACATCCTGAATGACAGAATGGACACCACACACAGCACTCAATACACATTAGGTCACATCCTTGGCAGTGCCCAAAAGGCATGCAGAACTTGATCACCCAGGAGATGACTTGTGCCTTTAGAGGCCTTCCTTTGAAGACTCCACTTTTGCACATGCACATTCCTGTAGTGCCTACAGACAAATCCTCCTCAGGCACAAAGCACCTCAAGGGCAGCACAGAGTTATCCTCAATTCCCTCCACCCATTAGAAAATTAGCAGGAGCTGAAGTGCAGAGGACACACATACATATATTGTATATGTATGGGGTCAACAGTTTTGCAAAGGAGTTTATCTATGAGGCTAGGTTTATGATCACAACTAGAATGGCAGCATGGGGGGGTGAATCTATACTGCATGCAAGGAGATGGTCTGCTGTGTAGCAAGAAAGCATGCTGCCCTCGCCCAAAACTGGTGGCATAAGTGACAAGGAGCAGTTGCTTTTTTGGGTAAGGGAAGGTAACACCAGGATGAAACAAATATGTATTTGTTGAGAAAAGATTATTATGCTGTATAGGGAAAGCCTTATTGATCCTCCCACATAAAAATGCTTTTGTTTCATTAATCAAAAAGTGACAAGATATTTAACAATCAATACAGACTTGTCAAGAATTAATTATGTCAAATCAACCTAATCTCTTTGTATACCAGAAAACAAGTTGCCAGGAAAAAAAGGAAACAAGCAGATGCCAAAAATCTTAACTTCGTTACATCTTTTGATGTTGTTTCATGAGGTATTAACAAACTAAGGAACCACAGCATAAATGAAAATATCAATGAGTACAAAGCACAAAATAAAAACAGAGGAAAAGACAAAAACTTCTATTCTCCATGGTGCCTGCAAAAATGGCAAGAAGTAACAAGCTAAGATTATTACATAGAAGATTTAGATAAAACTATTTAGGAAATTTAGGAAAAAACTTCGAGCAGCAAGGACAACTCCGAGTTGTAAAATGAGTAATAGCCAAGATTAAGATCACCAGTAACACAATCTCTACAAAGTTATAAACTGCTTGTCAATCTGTCAAACTGTTTCAGAATCCATCTTACACTTGATGAAAATACTTAGCACTGTGTCACCTCTACTCACAGGTATCGGACAAGTATTTCAGTCTCAAAAACTAGGAGGAGTTGGTGCTACCAATTAGCCAAACAGCAGAAGGACATCTAACTTCCTGTGTGGATTTGATGTCATATAAACAGAATTATTTTTACAACTTTGGCAATATCCATTTGGTCAAACCCTAGATATATTGAAAGAGAACACATGGAAAATGGCTGCACCAATTTCACTGGTTTTTTCTGCTCTTTAGAGAGACGTAGTTCCATGCAGCACTGCCACTTATTTGTACAGGGAAAAAAGAAGCTTACATAAAACTGCAAGTCTTTTTCTAAACATATTCTTCAGCTGCAAGCTGTCTAAACAACATCCAGAGCCACGATTTAAACATGAACCTATGAAAAAAACCCCACTTCTCTTTTCCAGCTTTTTCATGTATTTAAAAGATAACGGACAGTACTTGGAAAACCAAGGTTCCCACTGTTTTGGGAATATAGAAAGAAAACACCAGTAGAGTGTTATTAACATACCATTTCAGGACTTTTTTCTGTCCAGGCTGACAAAATGGTCTACATGGGCACAAGCAGTGGGCTAGCAGGTCTAAATATGTGCGTGTTTATCAGGAAAGGGAGCAGAAACCATGGATTATGAAGAAAAAGAAAGGGAGCATAAGGGCAGATGATAGCCAACAACTCCTCCAAACATACAACTTCAAATTAAAAAAGAATAGGAAATTAGTTACAATGACTCCAAAATTTCCACCTTTAGGACTGACCAGACACATAAGTAAACAAATCTACTCATCTTGAAACAAATCCTACCCTTTCACCAAAGTCAGTGATCTCCTCCTTGGGACACATAATTCCAATCTCATTGTAAAAACCTTTTTCTCTACCTGGCTGATCTTGGTAAGTCTTTGCTACAGCTCATACCACCTTTTCAAGTTTTCCTCCTCCCAGTTTAAGTCCAGTAAGGCACCAATAACTAAAGCAGTACTTTTGAAAGGGGTATATATCAATATATATAGGACTTACCTTACAAGCCTTCAAACTGGAAAAATAAAAGGTATATGTGAGAGAGAGAAAGAGAGAAGCAAGCAAGCAAGAAAAAAAACCTAAGAAAGAAAAGAAGTCCAGATTTATTTAATGGTATTTGGCTGACAACATTAAGTGGGGCGGAGGGGCACCCACAATCTCAGTGGCTCATTTCAAAAAGAAAGGACTTTACCAGCTCATGAAAATAGCAGCTAATAAAAATATGTTTTAAAAGCCATTTAAATCTAGGCACGGTTTCAACCAGAAACTATAATGGTTATATTTTTTTTATTTAGTACTCTGAAAGCAGAATTGTAGATTCATAGCAAAAACCTCAGTGCATTCACAACAAAATCAATAGCAAAATTTCCACCATTTTACATGATAGGGGGTAATGGGTCACAGCCTACCTACCTGACAGAATCTATTGTAAACATGTTTATAACTTGAAAATCCTGATACAGAAAAGACAACTGACAACACTCCCCACTTAAACTGCAGAACTTTCGTCTTCTATTGAACAACATACAATTACATGTTGTATATGTCTCATGTTCCAGCAGCTAGTAAGCAGACCACAGGAAAGTACACAAAGACAAAAATTCCATTCTGCAGTCTCTTTAGGTTTTAGTTTTAGGGATTTTTGTAATACTTTTAAATATTCATACATGCCCCTAACCCATGTAATATTAAAACCATAAATATTTCTCTTCTAGCAAATTCCTTGTCCATGAGATATACAAAATCACTAATACTAACTAAGTTATTATTAGACTTTTTTTGTTTGTTTGTTTGTGTTTTTTTTTGTTTTTGTTAATGGAACACTTTGCAAGACAAATACACAGTAAAACAGAGGACTGGTCAAAAGCAACGCCATTTAGAATGGAATTTTTAATCTTTTGTCAGCAGAAGCCAGAGAAGTAAAACAATGTATCAGCAAATAATGAGGTGAAGGAGGAACAAAAAAAAAAACCTACCTAAGAGCAGAGATAAGTTCTGGGAGCAGCTGTTTAAAGCAGCAAGGTGTTAGTGAAAACAGCTGAGTCATTCTGAAAGTAATTTTTAAGACACCAACTCTAAAAGTTCAGAAGAGAACAGATTTTAAATGCCATGATTGATTTGAAGGAAAAACAATGCTACTACTTCAGTTAAAAATAACACATCTTGAAAACTCAAAGTTAGACACTTATGAATTGAAAATTATCACGTACATGGAGTCTATATTCATACTACACAAAATATTGGGGAAAACAACAACAAAAATGAAGACTGCAAACTTAGAAAATGCTAGGTAAAAAGATGAAATTGTTTTTGTCTAATTGTATGGCATACTCAGAGAAAGATATTTTTCCGTAGTAAATACAACAAGAGAGGTAAGGAGAAGAAAAATAAGCTCTTGCAATTCCTTCAATTCCTTCACCTTGAATATAATTCATATTCATTGTAAGTACAAAGCTGCTACTAAGAAGATGATGCTAATTTCCTTATCCTTGTAGGAAGAAGTGTCTTAGGCACTGAGGAATTTCTGCCTTATTTTCCAAAAATGAGATCAATAATATTAACTATTGCATCAATTTCACCCACTGAAAGTCTATAAAACAAGTTCTCTGAAAACAATTAGTTCTTCTAGACGAACCCCTGCTCCTTCCAAACCCAATCTCATCATTCTCACAGAGAGAAAGAAGGTACTGCAATAGCTTATTTCCTGTTAGACATCATAGGAATTGACTTAATGAATCCAGTGGCTGCATAACCAGTACTTTGTAATATACATAAGTTTATTATCTCTTTTAAGTATGTTTCCAGCTCTATGATGAAATAATTCCTTAGGGAAATACCTCAATCCTTTACACCTTCTTATAGAGGTGAATTAATACCTGCTATTGAAGACTCATAGGAAACCCACCAAATTTCATAAGTGATATAATATTTTGTAAAAGGCGCAGCACCCAAACTAGCACATACTTGCTACAGTATTGGTACAAGCCAACTTTCAAGATTCAGATTACCTCTTATTATGATAATCTCTGCTTTCACTGATATGCATAAAACTTACCTATGATAAGGATCACTGAAGACAAAACTCCCTTGGAAAAATATCCCCAAATGGTTCAATCCTCTGCAGTGCTACTCATATTTATAAAAATAAATTAGCATTGAGGCCACCAGCCTGGGTGCACCAGCCAGAAGCAAGTGTTGCTGATCTGGTTTCCATTGCTGCCTGATAGCAATTAAGTTAGTTCCTTTCACTTGGCAACACATACATACCTTCCTATTGAAGAGAATAAAATAGTTTTCCTGGGGAATTACTGCATCAAGACCAAAGTACTACTGAAAGGAGAATTTTTCAACATTGCTTCAAACAATTGAGTTTTTAGACCACAACCCTGAGAAATAAAGTTAACCTTTTTGAAGAATTTTGCCTTAACCTTTGCTAGGGATACTAATGTTACTTCTTAGAGAGATATAAAATGAGTTACTGGGGGTTTTGTTTTGTTTGGTTTTGACATTACTGGCAATGACACACATAGATTTTATTACTCCTAGTCACTGACTGCATGAAGTATGTCCCTACTGTATGTAATTTTTAGAGCTGGACAGAAACCAGCTAGTGGTATTCTTGTCAAGCTTCCTCTTTCTCCATCCTACTTCACAAACTACAGAGAATTATTTTTAACACTGTAAATACCAAGTGTATGTGAAAATCCTCTCTCTGAAATACCCTCTTGGCAAAACCTTACTTATGAGTTATCATAGGAAAGTTCAGGAAGTTTTCTTCACACGAAAACATCAGGTGACATCAAAATGACTCTTTTTCCAGATGTCTTGGTATAGTTGGGCACATTTCCTTATTTTCTGTTTTCTCGTCTTTTAAATGTTTACAACTTAAAATGAACAAATCTTCTTTGCCACTCTTCGTTGCTTCAGATTAGTGTTTGAAAATGAGATCTCTTCTGACGTCTGGTTTGATATAAGAGAGAACGTAGACTCAGAGGCTGAAATAGTCACTTGTTTTTATCTTGAGGTTGAAATTTTTAGCTTAGGAACTAGCACATGAAGACCTATGACAAACTTTCTCAACCTAAATTTGATTCCTTGATGATTCTTTATTCTGGTACTTTTCATTCCCCAACTGTGGAAAATCCTCTGCTAAACTAATAGCTGGATATTTAGGGGGAAACCTTAACTACAAGGTAAACAAAAGGTCAGAGGTGCATTTGTATAAAAGCTCTCAACGCAGTACAACATAAGCAGTTATTACTAGAACAGGTCTAAACAAAAGTTGAAGAAAAACATTTAGGTGAACAATAAACAATTCGACAAGAATTCAGAGATGCTGCAATTACAAGCAATTATCATGAAAACATGATTAGCACTAAAAAAATATGAAAAAAAGCCTTTCAAAATTTCTGCATTTAATGCATTTTGCATTGAGGTTACAACTTATATTTTTAACAATACATTAAGTTTTGCTTCAAAAAGACCAAGTCAGTCTCCTACATATGTTCAAAAGCTATTCTGCATCCTCCTCTTCCTAGATTGATGTCTTCTTTCTGCCACAGAACTGGGGCTGGAGGGACTTTAAATAACTGCTGCTTGTGGCAATTTTAACACTGAAATTTTTAAGATCAAAGTTTAGAGCTTTAGTTTTAGGAGAACAATCTGGGCTCAACCACCTGTGCTGGTCAGTGGGAAGGCAGCTGGGGACACCGAGCACAAAGAGGAGAGAAGTGATTGCTCCACTCTCCTGAGTGGAAGAGAAAGTTTATCTTCTCATGAGAACATGAGGGAAGAGAGAGAAGCCTGAGACACTGGGGGAGCAAGAGAGAGAGATGGAATGAAACTCACACAGAATGTAGATTGGGAGAAAAAAAAGGTTAGGGAGACCAAAGGCAAAACGTGTATTCTTGGGTGGGAAAGAGATTGTACTTAGGGAAGAAGATAGTTTACCTTGAGGCAGACTTAGTGCTGATGATTTAGGAGAAGTCAGGGACTAGGTAGCTTAGCTTGAGTGCTCTGGGACAGCAGGGCTGAGAGATGAGGAGCCCAAGGGACAGGAGTTTGCTAATGCAAAGGAATCACTTCCAGCAAACTCCTCTCCACAAACCAAGGGCACTGATGCAAAAATGGCACATGCTCCTAGTTTTGTTTGGAAGTTGTTCTGGGTTTTTTTCCTCTATGGACTATTAACTTATTTAGTTTTTGGTTTATACTGGCTTTTGGCCTTCTTCACAGCATGAATAGTCTAGCTCCAGCTCTCAGTCACTGAAGTTCTCAGTGCCTTTTTCTGCTAATCAAAATATTTCCTTCCATGCATGTGAAAGCATGGCCAAGTGGACACTTAACTAACTCTGGGAAAAAAAACCACAGTACAAGCTTTCCTTAGTCCCTGACTAAAAAGCAAGGTTTTTTTCCTAGCTTTTTAACTCTTTTCTTAACCCTGCCAAATTTACTGTGTGTTTTTTTGAGGCAGAGACATCAGAACCGGACTTAATTTCCCCATAAACTTTCGACTGATATCACATGCAGTGATAACACCACATTTCTGCTTCAGGGTGTGTTTCCTCAAAACCAATGCAATTATTCTGCGGAAAAAACCAAACCTTTGGAAGACATACATTTGTATCTGGTTGTAAGCTTTATTTGCTATATATTATTGACATTTCTTCCTGATTTTAAGTTAGTGAGATGACAGAGGTAAACAACTATTTGTACTTAATGCCAGGCAATGCACATTAGTGGAGATTTCAGAGAGTATGTACAAAACATTTATTCTGGCACAGACCTGTAAAATCTATGTTCAGAAGTCTGCCTCACTACTGTTTAAGCTGTTAATGGAGATATTTAAAGCCTTAAAAAGTTCTGATTTTTCTTTTTCATGCTACTGCTGTACTTACTATTCTCATTTCATGTAATCCTGTTCTCACCCACCACAACAGTTACAATCAGTAAGGGTATGCTTGTTAGTTGATTTAAATTTGAACACTTCACGCCAAACCCAGCATCAAATGAAATCACTGGCAAAACCCCCACTGACTTCACTGGGAATGAGACCAACTGGAAGAGCAAGGCTCCCGTGAGAGGCATGAATCACTGTCATTCCCATCCTGCTGAGTTTGTGAGAATGAGGATGAGATACTGTTTGAAGGCCCTTCTACTTGTGTTTCATGTGACACTCCACTTCTCTTTTGTTTTGCAAAATCACAAGAAAACGTTTTTTTACTATCTGCAAGTAGCAAACTAAAGAGGCTGTATGAGCCACTGGAGATAGTTTTGGGCCAGCTTGGCTCACAGACCGCCAGTGTCACAGAAGGTTCACCGACTCTCCCCTTTCCGCTGCATAGCCATTCTCAAAATAACGTGGCAGTGCTAAACATAGCGATGCCGTGCTCTTAATAAAAGACAACTCCTGCAGGGTGTACAAGCCACCGCATTTGTCAAGATAAGCACATCAATATGAGATGTCATATTAGCCTAGACAAAGAGATTGAACAGATAGCTTTGTCAAACGCCAAGGAGAGGGGCTCATTCAAACTGACAAAGCAAGGAATTTAAAAGTTGAACATATAATCTAGTTTTAACACATTCCGTCCTCTTCTGTTTTCAAAGTCTCAAATCGGTAAGTGAGCTTCTGTAAATGATATAATAAATTTATTCCTAATCTACAATAACAATATTTCTGTCAATTCAAACCCCTCTGCTGCACTTTTCAAAAATTCCATACTGACTGTTAGTATGTTTCAAATTATACATATGGATCTATACACCTTAGTGGATAGGGACCCTTCTTAATGACATATGCACACAGGCATAACTAATTGCCATATAGCTGAGTTACCAGTTATTCCTTGATCACTTCTGTGTTACTTACATGTAAGGAAGTTTATTCTTAATCCTAAAGGAAGGGACAAGGACACTGTCCCAGTGCTTCATTTGTCTAAAATTTTTTATGACTTTACACAAATTCTTCAAGTCCACATTTTAAAGCAGGGACACAGAAGTCCTATATATTATAGAATATGCGAGATAGGGATATTGGTCATAAGCAAAATAGAAGCAATGTTCACCCCATTCCTTCTTTGGTGAAAAATTATCTTGGTTTCTTTGGTATTCCTTACACACAGTTGTGTGTATGGGCTTCATCAGCCTACATATGGCAGAGACAGAAGCTCTGGGGTGGGGATATCAACAGAAGTATTTTCCTTAAAAAGTGCCTTCTTTTCAGAAAGGCTTACGATCACCAAACTTTTTTAAAACAAGACAGGTTACCAGTGTGTGGAAGTGAAACTGGTAGTTAGACTTCCATCACACAGCTGGTGGTGTCCCTGTTGAGGTGCATTATTTACACAAAACCCCACACTACGTGGGAATTTTCACACTACCAGGGGGGAAAATTCAGTTCGGTTTTGCACTACAGAGCTCTGACCGAACCATGTCCTTCGGGGGAAGAAAAAAACCTTCAAGGAACTACCAGAGGCCAGGCATTTCTCCTTTGCGAGGAACCTGTAAGTTTAGCTTTTCCTTCCACCTTACAGCCTTGTGGAGGATGCAGGAAGGATCCCCCTTGCAGGGCTCAGTCCTGCACAGCTCCTTGGAACTGGAAGCTACACAGTCCCCTTCTCTGCCAGCCACCACCATGACCAGAGTTCAGATCATACAAAGGGGGCAAGAAAGATGTGATACTATCCTCTCTCGGAACTCCATATATAATATACCCTAATGAGATCTCCCTCCCCTCAAAACTGAGAGATAATGAAACCCATGAAGATTTGCATTCAACATTTCCAGAGGAGACTGAATACACTTTAAAATATTCAGGAACAATTCAAATGCAAATACAACATAGTACTGTGTTATTCATATTCTCCAACATTTTGCCTTAATGGTCTGATGGGAAGAAGATCTTTTACAGTTTGTTTTCTATGAGTTTAATAAACTAGGACTTTGAAACAGCTGCCAAATATACGAGGTGCTACGTTTTCTTTAAAAGAAAACAGAGTTATGAAATCAAAGGCAAATTCAGTGGTATCTTATATAAAATACCTTTTCACATCCTGAACATTGCCTGTAGCTTTGCTAATTTATTGCCATGAAAATATTGTTACTACTTAATGCACTAGTACTTCTGTCAATAGGCAGCTTTCCCCAAGGCATATTTGAGAACGCTCTGCTAATCAGAGTTGATGCAGTTATTCTAAAGCAGCCAGGTCTTTAGAAAAAGGTTCATGTTTAATTCTAGTATAGGTGAGTGTTGCCATTTCTTCAAAGCACAATATTTTTCATTCGCTGAATTCACTTCTGTAGATATTTAAAGTGCTGATTACATTATCCAGCCCCAGCTTGAACCAGTGTATTTCAAAGCAGCATTTCTGGCATCTTTACCTCCTAATGCTTAACTTATGTGAAATATTCCTCATTTTGTAGTGGCAAGGATTAAACAAAGACTTAATCAGAACCACAAATCTGTGCTGTATCATCACCACATAACTTAAAAAAATGTGTTTGGGTGTTTAAGCAGATACTCACTTGGATTTGACTTCTTACTCTTCTGCATCTGCTTGAACTCTTGAGATTATGATCGCAAATGCAGCTGAACTTTTAGTGTTTGTTTTCCAAGCATGCTGACAATCATGAACAGCACAGTGAGTGACAATGAGGTCACGTACATGTACATGTGTCACACTAAGTTTTATTCTCCCTAAAAAATACTGAAATCTATGTGAGAATAACTTTACTGACGCTAAGCAAATCATCTTAATTGGTGTGGGAGATTTAATGCATGTATGTTTTTAATGTACTTGCTATTCTCTGCAGATGAAAAATTGAATAAAGTTCCTCAAAAAACAGGTCAGGCCATTTATTTCAATTAGAAATAGTAATGAAATTCCAGTAAACTATTAAATGTCACTTAATCTATGTTCAAGATAAATAGAGTACTAAATTTCTCTTGGCATGTTCCACAACAAGGTACCCTACTTGTCTTTATATTGACAAAGTTGGTGCTCCACAGTGACATTTAGTGACTTTACTCCTTCTCACAGCATGGACATAATCCATTTTGGAATATGCCCACCAAAGCAAGAAGTGCTACTGTATGGAGTTAAAAGGCTATACTTCTCTGATCTGGCTGGCTCAGGTCAGTGCTGCATTTTTCTTCATTCATCTTCACTGGAACGCAGTGGGCCTGCTCATTTTGGTTTCCTCCTGTCATCAATTCATCCCCCAAAACTTCTATGTGGCAAAAGACTATTAATAGTGTTTCTACATTGGGTATAATTAACTTCCTAATTAAGGACAGAATTACAACCATCAAAGACAAATTTTTTAAGCAGCTAGACATTTTGACATGACAAGATATTTCACTTGACCATGGGTTCTAGTTTGGAGGGCATTCAATCCATCACCTCCAAAAGAAGTTTCTTCTAAGGCTACCAGCCAGCAACTGTAAGCTTGGTAGACAAACCAAAACAGAAGGCTTTGAGTATTAAGGAGCGTTACCAGCATGGAACAAAATCTGATTTCTGTAGAGTTCTCCTCAGTTACAGTTATGTTCCTGGGTTTATACCTGAAAAATATGTAAGATGCAATATGAGAAGGTGAGGCCTCATTTTAATTCTCCATGGAAATAATCAAGATGGTTTATGATAATTCTCTATGTCTGAAGTCACCCACACATATGGTTTCAATTCCAAGTTTGCATGTCTTTAAGGGATTTATATTAAGCTCTGCTAAGTAGTTGTTAGCCAATTCTGCTGACTGTAATCAAAGTTTAACTAAGTTAAACTAAAATTTACTCTGCCAATACCTTCCTATTCTGCCCACTCTGTTGTTTCATCCTTCATCTGAAACTACGGCAAAAAGGAAGGACAGCAAATGTATACTTTTAACATCTCCACAGCCACATCCAATATTCATTTTTGATCTTTTGACATGTCTACAGCTCAGGCAGCTAGCAAAAGGCTCCAAACAAGCCAGAGGAGCAGCACTTGCAGTTCTCAGGGATGTTTTAAAATAAAACACCAAAATTCCCTGACAGCCACCTAACTGAGCACAAGAAGTATTCTTCAGGAAACAAGGGAAATGCATATATGTATGTATACACACACACGCACATCAGCATGCTCCTCCTTTTATAGATAATAATTTCCATTTATAAATGGCATTCTCCATGTAAGTCACGGAGGGAAGTAGAAGGCTAGTTTGCAGCTCAGCAGAACAAGAAAAGACATCCAACAAATAACATACAGTGATGTGATCTTTTGCTATTCACTTTAAGCCGTTTGAGAGATGGATTGCAACACTATAGGGCGGCATTCAGAATAACGCATGTTGAGCAACACAAACTTGAATCTTGACAGTTTCATGGTTTCTTACAACATGCTACAATGTGAAGTGATTCTCACTGAGGAGATGGATAAGGTTTTTTCTGTTGTTGGAGAAAAAATGATGTTATATGCATTTGTTATCCAAAATAAACACATTGACACCACAGCCTGAACTAAAACAAGGAAAGTAAACTTTGGTCCTCTTTCTATTTCAAAATATTGCATTTAAATTTAAACTAATTAAAGCTGAGTGATGCTTTCTGTGTAACAGAAGCTTGCCCTGACAGTTAATCTACACTATTATCAGATCCATCAAATTAAAATAAGGTGAGCTAAAGAAGAAATCAATGCCAAAGATTCGAATTGCCTTGATGTCATACACTGGCATCTTACAAATTTTACAATTCCTGTAGAAGAGTATCATAGCATCATTTAAGTTGGAAAGGACTTTTAAGATCATTGAGTTCAACTGCTACTCAGCATTTCCAAGTCCACCAGTAAACCATGGCCCAAAGTGCCACTTCGACATATCTTTAAAATACCTCAAAGAGGAAGTAGAGGATCCACTTGGTAGGATGGAATTGTTAACTAACTGCTACTCAGCATTCAAAAGGAAGGAGTGAAATGCAGCTGTCGAGGTGGGTAATGTGGTGCAGCTACACTGATAAGCCAGAACTTCCACAGAATTTCTTTTATATCAGACATGTAATGGTAATTTCAGTCTAATGATGTATCACTTCAAAGGGGAGGGGGGGAGGGAAAACCTCTCGAAAATGATACAGTAACTTTTGGAAGATGCTGTACCTACACGAGATGTTCATGAATTTTAAACTTGGCACGATGTCTCTGACAATGTCATCAGACAGAAGTTGCAGGAAAACAGAACAAATAAATACCTCACACCAAACAACTGTACTGTACTTGAGAAGTGATTAATGGTACTCTATAACCAAGACGTTAAAAAACTGGAATCCTGAAATTTATAGTCTTATTATCTGCACCTCCACAATGTTATCCACACACCCATGTCCCCTACGGCAGATTACTTATTCTCTATTTTAATTCCTCACATTTCCGTAAATCCAGAGCTGCAGCCCTCCCCAATAGCTTGTTTCCATATATACATAAACTCTTTAGAGGTAAAACGTACCCACAAGTTGAAGGTCAACTGCAACTGCTCAATCTTCCTGAAAAATGCGACTTCAAACCATTAAAGAAAATACAGGCAACTTGGGTCATCAAAATACTTTGAAGCACTTCATTGTGAACTCTGAAACCACCATGCATTATAATATCTTAGTTTGTTTCACAAATTATGTTCTCCTTCATGGTGTTTTTCATTTAATACTATCATTCCATTTATTCTCTGTATTCTGTTTTCAGAAGGAAACCTACCGAAAATTTCCAACAAAACCATTTCTAACTTCCACACCACGTGAATCTCACATTTTAACCTTTTCAAAAAATAAGAATTAGGTAAACACTGAGGTTTCATCAAACAGAATGTACTCTTCTGCCATGCGCTCTTTTCTGGTCTTTCAGCAGACTGTACTGAAACAACTAGAGATTGACTGACCTGTGCTGGAGCAGCTGATGAATAGTTTTGACATTCACCAGTCACTACCACCTTCCAGCAAATAAATCCAGGCAACAGAATGAATTATTCCTCCAGCCAGATTACCACTTGCTTCAGGAGCCATTTCACCAACACAAACTGACACTAAAATATGATCGCTAGCAAAAATGAGAAGCCATCCCTCTTAAACATAATGGAAAAGTTTCACAGAAGAGAAAAACAATTAAACAAACCCCCGAACCATTAAAACCAACCCATCAATTTCTGTTTTCCCACCTCAAGTTAAACAAAAAGAACTGCTTAATATATAAAAAAAAGAGGCAAAACCAAAACACAGCACCATGCCATACCACCAAGGCCAAGAAGCGTTTGTGGATCCAGCCTCTGTTGGCCCCACTCCTCTTCACACCTTGCTGATGCTCAGGCCTTACCAGGTTTCCCTCCGAAAATACCACTAATGCAACTGGAGGCACTCAGCACCAGCGCAAGGCAGAGGCGGGACCAGGCCCTGCCAGACCCCGCATCTCCAGTCGCTGCCTGTGGCAGGATTCTTCCAGCACCCCCGCTGCCCCACCGCACCCGGCAGCCACGGCTCCTCCCGGCGTGGCGGCCGGCGGGGACCCTCTTACCTTGTTGGAGTAGGGGGGTTTACTCAGATTGATGCCGTCGCGGATAAGCTTGTCCCGTATCATGATCTTCAGCTTCAGCCTGGGGTAGGCGGCCAGCCCCTCGCCGCTGGCCTCNGCGGCGGCGGCTGCGGCTCCAGCGTGAAGTACAGCCCCGCCGCCGTCTCGTCCGCCTCCTTCAGCCGCCGCACGGCTTCGTGGATTCGGCGCCTGTGGTGGGGCACGGCCACGCCGATGGCATCCAGGTCCGGGTCGCCGATCTGCTTGCAGACCTCCAGGTCGTCGTAGCCATTATCGACGAAGGATTCCGCGTACTGGGCGAGCTGCAGGGTCTTCAGCCACTCGTAGACTATGTTGGTGCACATGCTGGCTCCAAAATAATAACGATTGCAACTTTCAGCACCGAAGCCAGCCTCCCCCTTTCCACTTTTCGCCAAAGGAAATAAAACCAGAAAAAACTGCAATGCAACTAAGACGTCTCAAAATCAAGGTCAAGCAAATAACATCCACCAGGAAAAGAAAAAAAAAAAAAAAATCCTTGAAGCGTATCAGTAGGGCACCGCGAGCACTGCTGAGCGAAATCCCCCTGCTTATTCCTCCTTCTGTTTTGTTACAACCAAGTACAGCCGCTTTCTGCCACTGGAGAAGGGAGACTCGGACTAGAGAGAAGCAAAATGTAAGGATGCATCTCCTAAAATCCCAGGTCGCTGCTGCACAACATCCACCCACTTTTCTCTGGAAGTAATTCGCAGTCGCTGTCCTTTTTTTTTTTCCTCTCTTCCTTTCAGTGTTAGTTTCTGTTTCTGCTTCTGTTTCACCTTCCTGAGCTCGGTCGCATGATGAATCTGTTTACTATAAGTAGCTGCTTTGGTACACGATCGTGCTGGGGGAGAGCCGAGCGTAGGATCCCGCACCCTCGCCCAACACGGGCAAGGGTGCCGGTGTGCAGTGCCCTCCTCTCCCGTGCCTCTCCCAGCAGCGGGCGCACGGAGGCTTTTGCTTTCCTTTTAAACGGGTCTTTTCGGATTAGGAAGAAAAAAGAAGAAAAAAATCCCAGTCACTTTTCCGAGTTACTTTCCCAGTTCCCCTTCATCCCCGGAATGATGGTTAAATGCGCTTCGCCGGCAGCGAGATCAGAAACTGCTTTTCAACCCCACTTTCTCCGCGCTGATGCCGGCGGTGCCCTCCTGCCTCCGCGGGGCACGCAGCCCTATACCCGGCCCGCACAACTTTCCCCGCGCTCCCCTATCCCCGCTGGCGCTCCCAACGCTGCTCGCAGCCGCCCTGGGGAGGCGGCGGCAGCAGGTCCGTGCGGGCGACCGGCGCTCCGTGCATCCTCCGGCGGCGGATGAGCCGATCTGCGGCAGGTCACCGGTGCTGCCCCCGCCTTCCCGGATGCCGGCGCGGCTCTCCCCTCCCTGCCACCGGTACCCGGAGCGGTGCTCCCCGGCCGGGTCGTTCTTCCCTTCTACCCCGGAGGCGCCTGACGCACCGCCCGCAGATCTCCTCCGGCTCCTCCCGGTGCGGCTTCTCCCCGCTCCTCCTCCGCGCACGCCGCCCCACTTCCAGCCCCCTGCCCCGACTCTCTTCTGAGGTCTTTCCAACTTTCCCTGGCGGCAGCCCGCGTTCTCTGCCGCCGGCGCTCGCCCGCCCTGCCCGATCCGGGGGCGCGGGGAGGCGGCGTGGGGCCGGCCGGGGACACGGCAGCCTGGCCAGGCAGCGCCACAGCCCCGCAGGCTCTCCTGCGGGCTTGCCTGTCCCCGTTGCCCCCGGCGAGGGAGAGGCACCGCGCCCAGGGGGCACGGCCCGGGAGCTGCCCCCCAGCGCCCTTAGGACGGCCGAGCCGACGGCGGCGCCGGCTCCTCCGCGGGGCACAGAGCCCTTCGCGGTAGAAGGGCGACCCTTCGCGGGGCGGGGGGCGCAGAGCGGTACTGCCGGCGGGGGCGAGCCCCGGGGAAGCGGGACGGGCAGGCGAGAGGCGCCGGCCCCGCTCTCCCCCCGCCGCCGGGGCAGCCCGGGCCG